>OZ007577.1:7331357-7391357 GCA_963931925.1 Onchidella celtica
TGAATAGCCTGACTATCAAGACCTGTGATATATTTTATAACCTAGTCAAAATGCCATTGGGAACACGTAGGCTATCAAAACCTCATCCTGAACATTCACAATTTTGCAGCTCGTACATAGTACGTCGTACAATGTGTACAGCCCGACGGGGGAAGGAGGGGGGGGGGTGAGGCCAAGATTATTAAAAGCGTTCATGTGTGTATGTGGTTGGGGGGGAGGGGGGAGTGTCAAAATCACCAAAAACTGCCTTAGGTCATTTATGGAAGCAACCCCCCCCACCCCCCAACTACCTTTAGTCATTTGTCCTGGTCTATGACGCCAATAACATTTGGCTAGCTCGGTGCGGTGGTCTGCGGGTAGTTGGTGTTTGATAGGTTTCTGGTAACGTCTCCTCCTTTGTCCTATCTTTTTATTCTATTCTGTCCATTATCTCACTGATTCCTAGCACAATGTGACTGTTATTGGTGCCGACAGGTCTTCTCCAAACTGAGACTGTAGTACTAGCTTTTTCTTACTTATTATTTGAGTCATATGGCCAGACTGGCTTTTTGACTGCACTGTGATTTTTTCTTCTTTTTTTTTTGATAGGCCTCCAATAGCGTCTCTTTCTGTCCATTATCTCACTGCTTCCTAGAACAATGTGACCGTTATTGGTGCCGACGTATCTTCTCCAAACTGAGACCTGCAGTGGTAGTTTTTTCTTAATTATTTGAGTCATATGGTCAGACTGGGTTTTTTTTTACTGCACTGTGATTTTTTAATTTTTTAATTTATTTTTGAGTGGGTGGGGCAGGTTTTTGGTTAGGGTAAGAGTTATATTTGGCTACCTGGCTGCAGCAATCTTTTCTATGCCGAAATCTCGAATTTATTTCCTATTTATTCAAGCTGTATTTTCTGAAAAACACTGGAAATCATTTAGCATGTAGAAGAGTTAATGCACACTTTGACACTTGTTTAAAAAGATGCGTTGTGGCACTTATCAAGCATGTTTCACAGTTCTGATTTATTCTAACTCCTTATTATAATATTAAAGCCGCAAACGTTTAACATGGAATTTCCCAGTTGTGCAAAAAGTGGAGTTGGAACCCAATAAGAACTGAGGTCGTCCGATGGCCACGCATAACGAATTGGAAAACTGGCTACAGACCGATCACACAAAAGCCTGTTGTGAGTTCTTTGGCTGTGTGGCTCAAACAGCCTTCACCTATTCATTTCCCGAGGTCATGTTACATGTCATGTTGCGTCACTGGGGATTTCCATGTTTCTAGTCACACAAGTAACGCAGTTACCATGTTTGCAAACAAATTGGCTGCCGTTCTGCAAAGACGATAAAGAAACCAAATAGATAATGGAATAAAAACGACAACAACAAGGAAGTCACGTGCTTTCTCCACACTCAAACTTAAACTCAGAGAATCCCTGTCCTCTAGTGCACGGCGACTAAGCATGCACACTCGTATAGATTAGCTGTTATCCAAACCGATGTATTGAAACTATTATAAGAATAAACCATATGGCCTTGCAAGTTCCGCCAAAACACCAAATTTTAATAAACATTCAAAATCTGTGACGTGTAGTAGAACAAAACCAAAACTCTCCTTCTCTCTTTCTCTCCCTCTGTCTCTTTCTTTCTTTCTTTCTTTCTCTCTCTCTCTCTCGTCCCCCTCTCTTTCCCTCTTTCTCTCTTTCCCTCTTTCCCTCTGTCTCTCTATTCCCCTCTCTCTTTCCCTCTTTCCCTCTTTCCCTCTGTCTCTCTATTCCCCTCTCTCTTTCCCTCTCCCTCTCTTTCCCTCTCCTTCTCTCTCTCTTTCTCTTTTCCCCCTCTTTCTCTCTTTCCCTCTCTCACTCTCTTTCTTTCCCTCTCTCTGTCTCTCTATTCCCCTTTTCTTTCCCCCTCCCTCTCCCTCTCTCTCTCGACCCAACCTCTCTTTCGCTCTTTCTCTCTTGCCCTCACTCACTCTTTCTTTCCCCCTCTTTCTTCCCATCCCCTTCTCTTTCTCTTCCCCCTCTCTCCATCTCTCTCTCCCTCTTCCCCCTCTCTGACTCCCTCTGACACCCTCTCCCCTCTGGGAAGTCCTAAATTTCCCTCACGCGGGGACTGAGACTTCCTCCACATAAAGAGCCACTGTTCTATGTTCTGGTAATCTGCAACTTTCAAGGCTACATGAACAAACAAAAATAATGACACAAACCTACCTGTGTTTTGTCAACACCAAATTAATGAACAGCGTATTTATAATTTGTGTTGAAAAACATGGGTCAGAAAATGTCTTTTAAGAAAGTGCCCTTTATTGCGAGTGCACATGTGCTGAGGTACGTTACATGACTGCGCTTGAGGAAGTACTAATACTGTACTGGTATGACCTCACAGAAAGTGTGAGCAGACATTTCTCTGATTGCTGTCATTTTACAGACATAATTGGTGCACACATTTTCCCTGTGTCTGGCTTTTATCTTAAGGTGTCTGTCTGTCTGTCTGTCTGTCTTCGGTTCCTATGCACAAATATAGAAACATCCAATAAACGTAATGGGCTTTCTTTGAAGAAATAGTTAGCAGAGAAGGTGCAGTGCAGTGATGTCGAGACACATTGAGACAGAGAGGGCAATGGAATGGACTGGTACAGGAAAAGAGGATGTGTTAGGTAGGAGAAATTAAACCAGTAAGGGGCTGAAATGAAAAAACAATACAAAGCAAACTAGAGTACAACTATCAAAATAAAAGGAAACAGAGAAGCACAATAATCTCACGCGGGGTTTCGCAACATACAACCTTTTCTTTTTGCCCAATTTTGACTTTGCTTATAGCCCTGCTGCGACCCCACAGTTTTTCTGTGGTTTTTATGATATTCAGTAAGGGGGTGGTATGATGAAAAGAAGGAAAGAGGGGAAATGATCTAGGGCAGAGAATATATCGTCACCGTTTCCTAAGACTGCAGTAACTCAAAATTTTGAAATAATTATCGGGGATTTTTTTATTTTTTTTTGCATAAGTTCAACGGCATTCAAAACCGCGTCAAATGATCTTGGTTCCAGATAAAAGCCGAAAAAAAAAATAAAAAATCTACCAGCAAACTTTCACAAAAAGTCATCGTCACCAGAACAGCTATGCTAAAATAATTTTTTTTTGTTTTGTTTTGCTTCTCATGAAAAGTAGTCAGAAGCAGTTACGACAGTTTTGAAGGAACGTTGACGAGAGATATGTCTACTCAATAGAGGTGAGAGTTCCACTCATTGTGGTGATCCACCGCAATGTCATAGTGGTTCTTCCGTTCGAATCCTTCTAGGGAAAATGACAGAGAGAGAAAGAGAGGGGTGTGGAGAGAGAGAGAGGGGGGGGGGGGAAGAAAGAGAGGGGATGGCGTGAGAGAAGAAGGGATTGGAGGAGGAAGGAGAGAAAGAAACCAAAGGAGAAAGAGAGAGGGAGAGAGAGAGGGTGAGGGAGAGGGAAGAGGGAGGGGAGCGTGAGAGGCGGAAGAGACAGAGGGAGAGAGAGAGAGAAACAGAGAAACACAGAGACAGAGAGAGAAGTTGAAAAAGAGAGAGAGAGAGAGATAAGCCGCCAGAGATAGACACAAAAGGTTAGATAGAGAGAGAGAGAAAGAAGGGAGAGAGGGAAGGGGAGGAAGAGAGAGGGAGAGAGATAGAGAGAGATGGGGGAGGGAGAGTGATAGAGAGATGGAGAGAGAAAGAGGTGAGGGAGGGAGAGAGATAGAGAAAGGGGGAGAGAGAAAGAAGGGAGAGAGGGAAGGAGAGAAAGAGAGAGATAGAGAGAGAGGGAGGGTGAGTGAAAGAGAGAGAGAGAGAGACTTGCACTCCAGGTAATGCACCAGTCAATTCCCCACTCCCCTACAACAGCTCACGTGTAATAGTCAGACACCGTGTCAATCCAGCAGGTGTGAGTACTTAGTGAAGCTACTCAGTGAGAGCTTTTTTGTGATCTCACCCTCAGGCACTATGCACGCAACTCTCTTACAACTACACACGGGTCAACACACACAGGTACGGACAAATACATCAGATATGACTTTCTTGGAGCCTCACCGGTCCCATTGCCTGGTTCTAATGGTCGTCAGTTATACACCGTCATCCCCCCGTGTTCCCTCGAGCTTTCTGTCTTGTACGTTCATATTAATTTCTTGAAATGTTCGTACATTCCGTCATTTAAGGGAAATGACGACTTATCATCTCTCTCCGTTTCTCTCTCTCTCTCTCTCTCTCTGTCTCTCTCTTTTCCTTTCTGTCTCTTTCTCTGTCTCTCACTCTCTCTCTCCCTCTCTCTGTCTTTCTCTCTGTCTTTGTCTCTCTTTCTCTCTTTGTCTCTCTCTCTCTCTTTCTCTTTCTCTCTTTCTGTCTCTCTCTCTTTCTCCCTCTCTCTCTGCCCCTCTCTCTCTCTCTCTCTCTTTCTCTCTTTCTCTTTCTCTCTCTCTGTCTCTCTCTCTCTCTCCGCCCCTGGTATACCTTGTCTGTTAGAGACAACCTACTTGTACTTGATATCCACAGAATAGTCGGCGTCTTTGTTGAGGTCCACAATAATTACGCCCCAGACGTCTGAAGTGCCGGTCAGAGACCACGGCGTCTGTGTATGTGTGGTGAGAGGGGGGGGGGTGTGGATAGAGGGGAAAATGTGGTCTGTGGCTGTCTAGTACACCGTCCAGTATAGGCACAGCATCACTTAATTTGGCGCCAAAGTCACGGTCCGCCGTTACGTATCCCATGTGGAATTACTGTAAAAAATATGATTTTTAGACCTTGAACGAAAAATAAATGTTGTCATACGTAAACGTGCACATTTCTTGTACAAAAAACAACTGTTTTTTTTTGTTTGTTTCTTGTTTTTTATATTTTATAATACCTATGCAGCATCTCTGTGTTTCGTTGTCCCGAGAATTTCAATTTTCAATTCTGTCCGGGCAAAATTAAAAATTAATAGATCATACGGCCGTTTTGGTTGTGTGAACGAATGAAATATTCCGCCCCTAGAATCAGTTACTACCATTTTTTTAGAAAATTAAACCACAATTTACACAAACCTGTGCGATATTTGTTATGGCAACACTGGTTATTTGTGACTGAAATCTATATTAGAACTTACAGGGAAATAAGAATGTAATATTTCCCCAGCAGTGCTCAACGGAATGGCGAGCTACACATTTCTCCCCACGGCCTGAACGCTAAAAGCATCTGCCTACCCATCTCAGAAAACGGCCTTTTCCCGTTAGATCTTTAACTTCCACTTTTATCAGATCTTACCTAGAGATAGGCAACTGAGGGCTGAACGCTAGCACAAAGAGAGAGATTGAAAAGAAAAACCGTGGGAGGCGCCAAGTCTTATCATGTCGACGCGCCATTAAACTCAAACTCAAACCCACCACAGAAGATGTCGGGAATACCCACTGGACCAGGGTTTCCCAACCTTTTTGGTCGCACGCCCCCAATTTAATTTTCAAAAAAAAAACAAACGTACCCTACCACGATCGGACGAACTTAGTGTATAGCAGAGAGTATAGATGTATAGAAAGACCTCACTTTCGCCAAATCACGAAACTAGGTCGCTGCGGTAAACAAGAAATTGAAGAATTGAAAAAGATCTTCTTGACCAAAGATATCGTGCATATCTGTTTAGTGTGGTTTGTTCACATTTTTGGACTGATTGAAACTATTTAGAATTGTTTGTAACTTCTTACGCCTCGTGGAAATGCACACACGGGTATTGTTTACCGCAGCGACCTACTTTCCGCTCCATGCTAACAGTGGTTTCGCGGAGTCTCCCGTGCCTCGCAGTGCAAATCGACCAATAGTGAAACCTCTCTATGCATACATACTCTCTGGTGTATACATTAGGATTTAAGAAACAATCACATTCATTATGTTTACGTTCAAAGGAAGTATCAATTAAAACTTTATTTCAAATTTTATTCACTTATTTGTTACTTCAATTGTTAAAAGTTAAAATACATCATGAAAGTAAGATTTTTATGAAAAAATCCCTACGCTCCATTGGGGAGTCCCAAGTCCCACCTAAATATTGCCCCATCTTGAGAAACACTGCACACTCTAAGCATACAATACACAATCATTCTGAAAACCTGCAAATTCTTTGTTAGAGTAACAGGCCGAAATCTTTAAGCTCAGGTGGCCACTGGATTGAAAAAGTGAAAGTTTTTAAAATTCCCTGTCGTCTTGTTGGCGACTCCTTGTTTGTTCCATCTGCATTTTCTGAATAACTGGAGATCTTTCTACACTTTTTGTGTATAGAAAAGGTATAGCAAAAATGCACACTTACTCTGATCTCACACTTGTTTAAAATGCGTTGTGGCACTTATCAGACTGTTTCACAGTTTCAATTTATGCCAACTACTTATCGTAACACTAAAGCCGCAAACGTTTAATGACGAATTTCTCCGTTGTGCAAAAATTGGACTTGGAACAAACAAAAGCTAAGGTCGCGATTTGTACGACATTTTCTCTCGAGTTCTGTCCCCTGGGAGGGCTGTAACTCCAGAAATGTTCTGCCATTTTTACACTGGCGACATTTCCAACGCAGTATCAAGCAGGCAACTGTTGCTCTAATTTCTATCAATGTTGTCTTATCTCCACTGTTGTCTTGCTATCCGAATTGCCGCGCGCACCGTTCATTTCTGGTGCAGACAAACTACCCGAATGCATTTTGAGATGCTTTTAGTCTCATCCATTCCATTTTTCCCTCCTTTCTGTCCAGATGGAAACATTATCTTGCCAATTACCCCCCCCCCCCCCCGCTCCCAAAAGAAATCAAACCAACAACCAATAGCAACTGGTCCTGTTTCCAGCACTAGCAACGAGCAGGTCACCTTACTCTCTCTTTATTTTTCTCTCTCACTCTCTCTTTCTCTCTCTATCTCTTTCTCCCGTCTTTCTCTCTAGCTTCCCCTCTCTTTTTCTGTCTCTCTGTCTCCCTTCCTCCCTTTCTCTCTCCCCTGTCTGTCTGTCTGTCTGTCTTTGTCTCGCTCTTTCTCTCTCTCTCTCTCTCTCGCTCTCTCTCTTTTTCTCTCTCGCTCTTTCTCTTTCTCTCTCCCTTTTTCTCTCTCCTTCTCTCTCTCTCTTTTTCTCTTCCCCCTCTCTGTCTGTCTGTCTGCCTCTCTCTCTCTCTCCCTCTCTTTCTCTCTCTCTCTCTCTCCCTCTCTTTCTCTCATTAGGACTGCAGTGAGAACCTTCCACTCTAACACGATCCGCGACAAACCAAAAAGCCATTTTTCTTCTTCGTTATTTCAATATTTTAATGGGTTTTCCCGTTTGCAATCAAAATGGCAAAGGTGGAAAAACATGCATTCGTGTGTGTCTTGTGGAAAGGGGGATGGGGTGGGTGGCTGGAAAAATTTCCATAATCGGTCAAATTATAGTTGTAGGAGTGGCCACGCTGTTGATGATGATGGTGATAGTTTTGCTGTTGTTGTTGTTGTAGTTCGTTGAACTCCAAATTTCTGTATAATTGCCCAGTTGAACGTATTGAAGAAAGATTGTCACCGATGGAAAACCGTGGCGTGTTTTATTGTTTTGCATTTTTTTTTTTTCTGCCTCGTTAGGACGTTTTGAAATCTGTTTGAGACATCGCGACCCGAGTTCTTGTTTGTTCTATCTCCATTATTTTCTGAGAAACTGGAGATTTTTTAGTACGTAGAAGAGGTATAACAATTAATGCACTCTTTAACACTTGTTTAAAATGCGTTGTGGCACTTACCAAGCTGTTTCACAGTTCCGATTTATTCTAACTCCTAGTCACAATACTGGAGTCGCAAACGTTTAGCGTGGAATTTCTCAGTTGTGCAAAAAACAAACAAGAATTAAGGTCATGTGTTATAATTAAACAAGCCTAAAAGCTGCGCACCATGCACACCCCCGACCACTGCCCTGCCCCGTCAATTTATAGGTAGAATGCGCACATCCACCATCTTGTCTGTCCGGACCCACTTCAGGCGTCGCGAACCAATCGGCGGCGAGTTTTAAAAAAGTTCACTACTGTAAACAATGACACGTGTGTATACGCACATGGGAGACGTTCGGTCAATTCTTTCACTTCCTTTCTCTTGTTAACACGGATGGTAGGGAATCTGACCAGCTTGGATACATCCTTTCCACCCTGTCATAACAGTCAATTGCAATGCAGCCAGCAGGCATTTTAACCGCTTAGACACATCTCGAAGTTACACTCATCAGCTGATCCACCGGCCATCTTGTTTGGCGGAAGTACAAAACAAAAACTTTGTGACGTCATGCGCATTCTACCTATACCCTCTGTAGTAGGTATTCCTGTGTTCTAACATTAGCAGTGAGCATGCCGATACGTTCACATCAGCCGGCACGAAGTGTTCCCGCCACGAGTCAGGTGCTCGTACAAAAAAAAAAAAAAATAGACGGATCGGAGGGGAGCAGTCAGATTGGGACAAGGTGGTCTAGAAGCAAGGTGCTCGCCTCTCATGCCAAGGGTCCCGGGTTCTAAACCCGGGCAGTGCAGGCATGTTGGAAATTGGATTTTTCTCGTGTTTTCAAGTCCCTGGTCCTATTGGGGGGTAGGATCGAGTAGTTCTTGGAAATTGGATTTTTCTCATATTTTCAAGTCCCTGGTCCTATTGGGGGGTAGGATCGAGTACCTAGTCTTCTCGGATAAGGACGAAAAAATTCGGAGGGCCCGTGTGCACGTTGCGCACGTTAAAGATACCTTGGCAATTGGAAATCGTAAAGAGCAGGCCGAAAGGCCGCTGCCCGGGCAATATTGAAATTAATAGATTAAAATTTATCCATATCATCTCCCCCCCCCCCCCCCCCCCGCCAGAACAAGAAATAATAAAACAAGTAAAGTGAGGTGTAAATGCCAAGGGCAGCGAACCTCCTAAAATAAAGACCTCAAAACCAAGCAGTCAGTGACCCAAAGCAAAGTAAGAAAAAACTGAAAAACAAAACCAATAAAAAAATCCAAATTTCGATGCACCCTCCACGGGCATTGAAACCTACATGCAAAATTTGGTTACCGTAGGTTGCCTAAGAAAAAAAGCCTTTTGCGTTCAAAGATGGAGAATTGGGGAATTATAGATATTATAAATGTGACACTGTAGGATAGACAGGTTTTTTTTACATATTATGAAATTATTGTGAATTTTGCGTAGCTAGCGGTGATGGTTGTGTATCGTATGAGATTGGGATAGGGGAAGGTTCTGCACACCCCCCCCCCCCTCAAACCTCCACCATCACAACCAACATTTCAAAACTCTGTCTTGCCACTAAACGGACTAGCCTATCTCTACGGCACCAAGCCCCAAAAGTACCTTTTCAAGGCTAAAAAATAGACTTTTTCTGGGGTTGAAAAAAAAAGAAACTTTTTGGACCCCCCACCCCTAAAAGAGACCTTTTCAGGGCTAAAAAAAAGACAGACCTTTTCAGGGCTTCCTTCAGGGCTTCAAGAGGCACAGAAAGTCCCGCGGAAAAAGGAGAAAAGCCAACACACACGCACACACACACACGCACGCACACACACACACACACACACACACACACACAAATGAAGAAAAACAAGATAAAAAAAAAAATGTTCTGTAATTTCCCATGGCCGAAAAGCCACTCTAAAAGAAAACTTCAGACCTGGTCCAAAGTTCTCTTATTGGTGAATAACAAAACCAGTGATCTCAGCCAAGCTGCTAGACATGAATGAACTGGCCCAGTTTTCAACATTTCCCCCTTCATTTGTTTGTTGGTTTGTTTTGCCACTTGTTTTTCAGTTTTTCCCCGAATGACTTCAAAAATTCAGTGACGTAACTGTCCCAAGTTCTATAAACCAGGTCACCCAATACAATCATCTTCCACTTATCTCCACATCCTACCCCCACCGCTGCTCGCCCTGGAAATTATATGACATTTGACGGATATCTCACCTACCCCCCCCCCCACACCCACACACATAGCTCCACCCTACCCCACCCCAATCTCCCACCGAAAGCTCCACCTTCTGGCGCATAAACACCGTATTGTACCCCCAAAACCACTAGAAATTCGGCTACCGCTTGACGTTTTAACATCAAAACAAAAATAAAACTACATACGCTGGAATTTCTGATCACCCAGAATGCGTCACGCTTTCTGCGTAATGCCCCAGAATTTAAAGATTAATGCGACAATCAAAAGCAAAAAAAAACACACACAAAAAACACAACTCAATTCCCATCAGTGGCGCAAATGTCCGCGCTCCGCGCTATCTCTCTAGCGAGGATAATGATTATGTATTCACAATTAAGGGTGGTGATCGCAAGTGCAGCTGCACTTGTATCGCGCACAGCAATTGAAAGCGCGTATTTGGGCAATACAAGATTGATCAAGTTGTCTACAGTCAACACCTACATTTTAACGCCTACTGGAGTTTGGTAGAAATTTCTTGTTCTTTCCATTCTTCTCTGTTTGTGACGAAAACAATTCGGTTTACTTACTTCCTATCTATCTATCTATCTATCTATCTATCTATCTATCTATCTATCTATCTATCTATCTATCTATCTATCTATCTATCTATCTATCTATCTATCTATTTCTAAATTTTCATGGTGTCCAAGTTATGGATCAAGTTTACGAAACTGACCAAACATTCGGTGTTATGACGTCAGGGATAAGTCCGTGTGACCCCCGTGTATTTCATCACGGTCAAACCTCTGGACAGGCCAGAGTTTCAGGTCAAGCATTAGCCAGACACGACATTGCAAGTCTCGCACGTCATGACAGGTATTTGTTTGACTGAAATTTACTTCTTGTGACAAACTTAATGCAGATCAAAATATTTCAATCTGCCTATACTTTACTCCAGAGGTATGTCACCTCATTGCCTCTATAGGCAGGATTACCTGTTGATGGGTGAGTGGTTTGCCAGAGAAATGATATTGAAGAAGTCTTGAAGTACGAGAATCGTTCATTTAAATAGATCTATTTACACTTTGGCTCAGATTCATCATTGCTGGTGCTAGGGGACTATGGAGATAGATAGATAGATAGATAGATAGATAGATAGATAGATAGATAGATAGATAGATAGATAGATAGATAGATAGATAGATAGATAGATAGATAGATAGACAGACAGACAGACAAACAGGCAGACATACAAGATAGATGGAAAGATAGATGAATGGAGGGAACGATTGATGATGGACGGACAAATAGACGGACGGACGCATAGATGAATAGACGGGCGGACGGGTGGACCGACAGATAGATGGATGGACGAATGATCAGTCGGATGTACGGATAGACCGACGGACGCATTAATTAATGGACGAAGGGATAGCTTGATAGACGAATGAATGAAAGGGATGGACTGATGAACTTCCCAACTCCCAAGACCATGAATTATTCTATACTCCCAGCAGTGGCTTTGCTGGCACAGACTGGCGCGACAAGCCAGGACAACACCATGTTGTTACGCCAAGTCATAACTTTGGGACTGCGTCATGCAACGCTGTACTCGTGTTTGTTTATGTTTGAAAAACAGAAGGTTACCTAGAAAACCCGGGGACAGACCAATGATTCAATTATGGATGTCCGGGAAATAGCGTTGACCGGCACTGCAGAGGGTGATTAGCTGAACGTCATAACTAATGAATACGGCTTGGTCGTGAAGAGTTCGGGCAGCAAATCCTGTCCTAAATACTTGTAGACAGCTAGGGAGACAAACAGACTGTCACAAGGGATGGACACACTTGGAGACTTCTTTTTTTTTTTTTTTTTAGACCTTTCCACTTAAAAACACGTAGACTAGCTGGGTTGTGGACTTCGTATCTATCTATCTATCTATCTATCTATCTATCTATCTATCTATCTATCTATCTATCTATCTATCTATCTATCTATCTATCTATCTATCTATCTATCTGTTTATCTGTCTGTCTGTCTGTTCGTCTATCTATCTATCCATCTGTCTGTCTGTCTGTCTGTTTGTCTGTCTATCTATCCATCTATCTATCTATCTATCTATCTATCTATCTATCTATCTATCTATCTATCTATCTATCTATCTATCTATCTATCTATCTATCTATCTATCTATCTATCTATCTATCTATCTATCATTTGTCTCATAGCATGCCAGTCTCTGGCTATCCATCTGCCTCTCCACGTAAATTGTACAACACGTCTGTCCATCATTCGATCTGCCACATTTCTGAATCCTCCGTAAATGTCTTTTCGACTTAATTTGTCTGTCAATCACTGTTAAACCAAACGCGGAAGTGACGCATTTAAAACCTGCCATTTACTGGCTCCATCAAACATGCAAAACAGCCATTAGCTGAGTGTTTCAGTGTCAACACAACACTAGGGAATACGCAGATCGATACAAACAAACTGGCTGTGTATTACGTCACGATTTTCGGTCAAGTCTCTTTTGCGTCATCTCTCTTGACCTAAAAAGAGATGTGACTCATCGAGCTCAGAGAAGACGGGGAACTCTATTGGAATCTCCTCTCTTGTTGTCTTATTGTTTCTTTCTCCTTAGTTTTATCTTCTTTACCTCTCTTAATTAATCTCTCTCTCTCTCGTTCTTTCTCTGTATCGTTCTCTCTCTCTCCCCGTTAATGTCTCTATCTCTTTCTTTCTCTCGCTCCCACTCTCATTCTCTCCCTCTCTCTCTTCCTTACTCTCTGCCCTCTCTCTCTCTCCCTCTCTTTCTTTCCATCCCTGTCTTTCTCTCTCTCCGTATCTTTCCCTCGGTCTCCTTCTCTCTCTCTCGTTCTCTTTCTTTTTTTTAACTTTCTTCTCTGCCTTCTCTCTCTTCTCTCTCTCTTTCTCTCTCTCTCTCTCTCCCTCCTCTCTCTTTCTCTCTCTCCCACTCTCATTCTCTCCCTCTCTCTCTCCCTTACCCTCTCCGCCCTCTCTCTCTCTCTCTCTTTCTTTCCGTGCCTCTCTTTCTCGCTCTCAGTCTCTTTCCCTCTCTCTCTTTCCCTCTCTCTCTCTTTCCCTCTCTCTCTTTCCCTCTCTCTCTTTCCCTCTCTCTCTTTCTCTCTCTCTCTCGTTCTTTTTTGTTTTTATCTTTTTTTCTCAGCATTCTCTCTCTCCCTCTCTCTCGTTCTCTCTCTCTCTCTCTCTCTCTCTCTCTCTCTCTTTCAATGTTCCCTTTCTCTCCCCTCCTCCACTGTCTTTCTCTCCATCTCTCACTTTCTTATATCTCCCCACTTATTTCATGTTTCAAGCCTGCTCAAATTAAAAATCTATACGCCTCTCCGAGCCCATAGAGAGAACAATAATTATTATCAGCAAATAATACAACTACAATATTGAAGATTTTTGTTTTTGTTGTTTTCTTTTCTGCTACAAATGTAATTTCACCGTTCCAGGACCCGGTCAGTACTACAAATTCTGGCTGCCGACATCCGGATCTTGTCAGCTAAGTGCTTTCTGAATAATTCATTAACCGGCGTTCACAGCGCAAGAGTGTGCAATTTCTGTGCTGTTAAACGCAAACTGAACTGTGTGAAATGGAGGACGCGAAAATATCAACTCAGTGGGGTTAAAACAACTGAAAACAATAACATCCCGTGAATGAGTCGCTTGGCTAACATTTTGATTGCACGCAAAAACAACAACAACATTAAAGCCATCAATTAGGCATGGCGTAACATTTACGCATAGTGTTGGTAAGTTTACGCACGGGAGAGATGATTTCACAATGAGATTTCGCCTACCCTTGAATCTTGACAGCTTTTAGAAAAGCGTAAAACATCACCTTTTCCTCCGAAACTGTTAAATTTTCAAAATTCTATTCTGTACTTTGATGTTATGATTGATTATACAACCTAGGGCTACATAACTAAGAGCGTCTATGTGTGTGAAACTGAGAGTGTGTATGGATGAGAGTGCGTGTTTTAGTATGAGATTTGGAAAGTGTATGCATGAATCATTGATGCAATGTACAGCGCATTGAGTAATAATTTTATTGGAAATGCGTTATAGAAATTCTATTTATTATTATTATTATTATTATTACCCAGTTTGAGGTCTGTGTTTGAACAGGACAGCTGCTCTTAGCATTCTGACACCTCGCTTTTCATGTTTTTGTTTAGCTTTTCTACTGTTTCTTCTGTTCTTTCTTGTGTTTATGTCTTTATTTCAGGAGGTTCGTTGACCTTGACATCTACACCTCACTTTTCTTGTTCTTGTTTCTGTGTGTTTTTGTGGCAGGGATTAAGTTTTTTTTCAGAATTTTGCTCGGGCAGCTGACCTTGTTCGGCCTGCTCTTCTCGACTTTCAACTGCCAAGATATCTTTAACGTGTGCAACATTCTCAGGGGCCCTCAGAGCGTTTCGTCCTTATCCGAGAAGACTAAGTGCTCCATCCTGCCTTTGGATCCTGCCATACTGTCTGTGGTGTTTACGATAATTTTGAACTCACGAGACGGCCTGGTCGAATGGATTGATCCAGACACGTTTTCAAGAATAGCTTTTCCTAGATTTAATTTAAGCCGGCGCTTTCCAGTGTAATTTCACTTCAAGGATGGAGACCGCCAATGTTGTTGTTGTTGTTGCTGGTGTTGTTGTTGAAGTGACAGTGGTAGTAGCGGTGGTGGAAGAAGTAGTGATGGTTGTAGAAGTAATCATATCCATAGAGGCAGTAGCCGTGGTAGTGGTGATGGTCATAGCCCTAGTAAATGTTGTTGTTGTTGTTGGTGTTGTTGAAGTGGCAGCAGTAGTGGTAGTAGCGGTGGTAAAGGAAGTAGCAGTGGTTGAAGAAGAGATCGTAGCCATAGATGCTGTAGTCGTGGTATTGGTGATGGTCATGGCTGTAGTAATTGTTGTAGTACTCATTGTTGTTGGTGTGGTCGCTGAAGTGACAGTAGTAGTAGTAGTAGTAGCAGTGGTAAAAGAAGTAGTAGTAGTTGAAGAAGAGATCGTAGCCATAGATGCTGTAGTCGTGGTATTGGTGATGGTCATCGCTGTAGTAATTGTTGCTGTTATTGTTGTTGTTGTTGTTGTGGAAGTGACAGTGGTACAAGTAGCAGCAGTAGTAAAAGAAGTAGTAGTGGGTGAAGAAGTAGTCAAAGCGATAGAGGCAGTCGTCGTGATGGTAGTGATGGTCATAGCTGTAGTAAATGTTGCTGTAGTCGTTGTTAATGTTGTTGTTGTCTTTGTTTTTCTTGTTGCTGTTGTTGTTTCTGCTGCTGATGATGGCGTTGTTGTTGTTGTTAAGTCAGAATTTAGGTAAATCAAAACTACGACTTACCTTCATTTCAGAAAAAAAAAAGCTACTTACCTGTTGATGTTATTGTTCAACCTAATCTGTAGATTAATAAAGAGCCATGCTATTGAAATGTCTTGACGTAAATTCACACATTATAAGCCCTAATGAATGCTTTAGAGACGTCATTAAAATTAATTTTGTAGAGACAACCGTAATGCTTGAAGTACGCATGCTGGATTTTCACGATTTGTTTATAAATAGTCAAGCGAAACGGGACACACCTACGCCGGCAAGAACTTTTAAATGATAACAAAGTCTTATCCAGTCTTATGAAATCCTTACTGAGAGAAGGATAGCCAGTATAGCGTATACATAATGATATTATGAAACAATCAAGTCTTAGATCCAATCTACATCCGCCCACGTAACTGCATTGCAGGGGAGTAAGAGATGCCTGCAAAGTTCAAGTTACCCACATAATATCTGTGAATCAGCTGGAAGGTTGCTGTCATTCATTCGCTATCTATCTATCTATCTATCTATCTATCTATCTATCTATCTATCTATCTATCTATCTATCCATCCATCCATCCATCCATCCATCCATCCATCCATCCATCCATCCATCCATCCATCCATCTATCTATCTATCTATCTATCTATCTATCTATCTATCTATCTATCTATCTATCTATCTATCTATCTATCTGTCTGTCTTTCTATCTATCTATTTATCTGTCTGTTTCTCTGTCTATCTGCCTGTCTAATCCATCTATCTATCTCTTTGTTTCTCTCTCTCTCTCAAGATCTCTTCCCTCTTTCTTTCCCTCCCTCTTTCTGTCCCTCCTCTGTCTTTCCTTCATTCTCTCTCTCATTCTCCTCCTGAATCTATCGCTTTCTTTCTCTCCCCGCCCTCTCTCTTTCCGGCCATCTCACCGAATTACACAAAACGAATTAAATTATTTCTCAATGACTTTACGCGGGCACGGCCACCTCAGCTGTGACGTCAACACTGCCCTTCCAAGCCGAATTCTGCAGTGGGAGTCGACGTTTACCAAATAATGGAAAAAGAAATCGGTGGAAACGATTACTTCCACGGCATGTAATGACCGCCCCCCCCCCCCTTGTTTGTAAACTGCGCCGGTGTAACATCACGCTTAAATGAGAAAACATCCAGTATTTGGGATCTCTGCTTAGTTTGGTACAGGGGCTCCCAACTTGTCACCCACATAGTCACCAGTACAGTTTGAACTAATTAATTTTATTAATAGTGTTCTTGCCATGTAAATATCCCTTCCCCTCACCCTCGTCTTCACGTCGACACCCACGCCGTCTGTCCCGTCCGTTAAAATCGTCCCTCTCTCTCTCTCTCTCTCTCTCTCTGTCTGTCTGTCTCTCTCTCTCTCTCTCTCTCTGTCTGCTAGCCTCTTTCCGTCTGTCTGTCTGTCTGTCTCTCCCTCACTCACTCTCTCTGTCAGCCAGCCTCTCTGCCTCTCTCTGTCTCTTTCTATCTACCTGTCATTATCTCTCTTTCTCTATCTATCCATCAATCTCTCTCTCCCTATCTATCTATCTATCTATCTATCTATCTATCTATCTATCTATCTATCTATCTATCTATCTATCTATCTATCTATCTATCTATCTGTCTATCTATCTATCTATCTATCTGTCTATCTATCTATCTGTCTATCTATCTATCCCTCTTACCCTCTCTTTTTCTCGCTGTCTCTCTCTCTCTCTCTCTTTGTTTCTGTCTTTCCTTCTCCTTAGCATGCTCTTCCCCACCTCCACCACCCCCTCCCACAATCAATTTTATTGATCTCATTAATTTTTACGCATTAGATTTGATGCAATAAAATGTGTACCAGTCTAGCACCCTCTAGCATTGACGTCATCATCAAATGACTAACGATTGTACCAGGGGCAATCCTGATGCCAAAATCTTCCAAAACGGCCTGTCAGTTCACATGTGTACTGTTATGGGGGCTATTGGGTATTTCTAAGACTTCAAAATGTTGAAATTTTACTGTAAACCATGTCTGTTCCCCACCTGAACATGCTGCTCTGTCCTTACCCTTTCCCTACATCTCCTCTACTTTTAGTGAAGGTCATCGTGACCTGGTGTGAAAGTTTTACGAAGTGCATATCCGTACAACATGTTGTGCGCACAATTCGATGACGTGGGCTGGGTGGGGGTAGCTCTACCTGGTTGGTCTAAAATGTAAGCGCTCTTCTATGAATGAAGAAGATTCATTCACATTGTGTGTTCTGCGTCGTCGGATTGTGTGCACAACATGTTGTACGGATATACGCTTCCAAAGTTTTATGTTTGACTTTGAATGTTTGACTCCTTTTGGAAAGTTCCTAAACCTTCAAGATTTTTGCAAGCTAGTTGAGAAACACATATACAGGTGTACAAATACAATGACACGTAGCGCGTACACATTGACATACTCATGAAAAAAACACACGTACACACTGACACACGCTCTATAGACTAGGACACCCAATGTACCTTCCTTATCTTCACCTCCTGCCCCCCCCCCCTTTTCCATTCAAACACCCCCACCCCTGCTCGCCCTCGAAATTGTATGACATTTGTCGGACATCCCACCTCCCTCCCCTCCCCCCCCAGCCCCACGCCATTATTATACACACGCACTGACACGCTGACAGAAATAAACACATAAACGAACCACACAAACACACCCACGCACATTGACGCACGTACGCGTAGTGATACAAACACAGAAAAACACACCCACACGCAGACACAAGCTGACAGACACACTCAAACACGGACACACCCACCCACATATAAACATACACACCCACTCACACAGAAACATACACACTCATACAAACATATACACACACATATACGTGCTCGCACACACACACACACGCACGCACACACACACACACACACACACACACACACAGGCCCACAAATTGCACACAAAGCTCTATCAATTCCTTCCTGCTTTTGTTTACCTGACCACGATAAATGCACTTCGGTGTTCTGTGGCCTGTTGTCATTATTTTATTTACATCAATGTGCTATTTATTTCCCACCTGTAACTTGTTTTGTATTTTTTTTGCCTTTCTTTCTAGATCCTGTCAGTTCTGTTTGTTATTGTTTACCGTAACTGCATGAAGTTGTAAATATAGCCACTTTGGTTCTTTTCTGTTCTGTCTCCATTTTCTGCAAAAAACTGGAGACATTTTAGTATGTAGAAGAGGTATAACAAATGCAACACTTTGACACTTCTTTAACCTTTTGACTACTGGCACTGTGAAAGCTGCATTTTCTCAAATCCAGATTATACTGAGATCCACTTATTTCGGTTATTTTTAATGGCAAATATGAATTTACATTATGATGTTAGTCTGTATTTAAAGGTTAATCATGGAGAACCAAAACCTGAAACTGCTGGAGCAGTAAAGAGTTAACAGTAATGCTGTTTCAGTACTGAAAGGGTTAAAAATGCATTATGGCACTTATCAAGCTGTTTCACAGTTCCGGTTTATTCTAACTCCTTATCATAATAACTAAAACCGCAAACGCGTAACGTCGAATTTCTCAGTTGTGCAAAAAGTGGAGCTGGAACAAACAAGAACGAAGGTCAGGAATTGTTGTTGTTTTGGTCTTAGTTGTTTCTGTTTGTTTGTTTCGTTTTTTCTTTCAAACTCAGTTCATCAGACACTGTTTCCACGAACAAGGATTTCCTTCTATCTTGGTGGTTGGAAGACAAAAAAAAAATTATTGATTTGAAAGCCTGGATCAAATGTAAAGTGAGGCATTAAATTGTGTGATCTAAGAGATTAAAAGGGAAAAACAAAGATTAAGGCATTTTTTTTTTTCTGCATTAAAACTTCTCGGTCCAATCTCTTAAACAGAAGTATTGATTTTTATTTCCCGAGGGAAATGTTAAAATGTTAAAAAATGTTGAACTGAAACGAAATGTTAAATATTTTAGGATGAATTAAATGAAAGTTTGTTAGGTCAGTTACACGGGATGACTTCCTATTTGCCTGTTTACCTTCAAAGTGTTTACTCTTTGTGACAAGTTTGATGGTTGTAGGAGTTGGAGGTTTCGGAGGGGGGGGGATGCTCCTTGAGCGGGGGAGTGGGGCTGTGCCGAGGCTGGTTGTGGTGTAGTTTGGGAGTATTTGTTTGTGGGGCAGTTTGGGAGTGTTTGGGTGTGGGGAAGTTTGGGAGTATTTGTTTGTGGGGCAGTTTGGGAGTATCTGGTTGTGGGGCAGTTTGGGAATATTTGTTTGTGGGGCAGTTTGGGAGTATTTTATTTGTGGAGCAGTTTGGGAGTATTTGGTTGTGGTGCAGTTTGGGAGTATCTGGTGGTGGGGCAGTTTGGGAGTATCTGGTTATGTGGCAGTTTGGCCCCGGCCTGAAAGACATTTCCACAGATCCGGGGCGCTCGGTAAACTATCGTAACAAGAAATCTTTTTTTTTTCTTCTTAGAAAATTGAGATACTTGGCATGGTTATTGCCCTTGGCAGCCGGCAGGTTGTGTTGTAAGTTGGGGGGTGGAATTCATTCTCAGAACTAGGGGTTGGAATAACTTTTTGTGCGTGTGTGTGTGTGTGTTTTTGCTTATTTTTTATTTACTATGGTCACTCTTGAGTCTGACAGAAAAACAAGTTGTTCAGATTTATTTTTTATTATTGTCCTTTTTCTTTTCGCCTGAGAAAAACCGTAAAAACCAGGATACGATACTTTACCACGCAGTCCTCCATTTTACAACATTAATTTTGTTCAGTATTTACTAATCCAACCCAATCTCGATCTATCTATTGTGTTTTAGTTAATATTTCTAAAATGCTGTCATGGCGGTAAAATACAGTGGGTTTTTTGGGGGGTGTGTTTTTTCCTTTGATAAGCCTAAAATTTTGGAGTCTGTATTTGACAGGCGTTCAACTTGGTGCAGTTCCCCTACCTAGAAACGACTGCGTAGTGCCCTGGTGGGCATGAGATCTGAAACAAGACTGTGGAATATGGAGAACTTTCTAGATCAGAGCTACAGAGCAAGACATCGAAGTGTAGGAGGAGGGGGGTATGTTCACCCCGGGTAATGCCGGCTACTTCATCCAGTCACCTGAACAAGATCATGTCACACGACACTGTTTCGTCTCACGGGACAGACTTACAAGTCTGGGAAGGCAAAAAAAGGATGTTTACGGCGGTAGGTGTGTAGATATCAGATCGATAGTTCCGTGCCTGGAGAAACTGCAGGCTAGAGAAGGCACCTCCAGAGCATAAACCACCTGGGTTGGAGTAGGCGCGCATTTCTCTCAAGTTCTGTTGTCTTTCTTGATATTGATTTGACAAGGCGTGAGACCGTGCTATAGTGCTAGGTGTAATCTAATCTAATCTATCTATCTATCTATCTATCTATCTATCTATCTATCTATCTATCTATCTATCTATCTATCTATCTATCTATCTATCTATCTATCTGTCTGTCTGTCTGTCTGTCTGTCTGTCTATCTATCTATCTATCTATCTATCTATCTATCTATCTGTGTGTTCTTTTCTGTCTGTCTGTTTGTCTGTCCGTGTCTGTCTCCTGTGTGTCGGTCCGCCTGTCTGTCTGTCTGTCTTTCACCAAACTTTCCATCTTCCACACACTCTGTTTTGCCCTGGCTGTATGTCACTTTTTTCACGCAATGTCACAATTATAATCAAATTCATTTCTCTCTCTCTCTCTCCTCTCTCTCTCTCTCTCTCTCTCTCTCTCTCTCTCTCTCTCTCTCTCTCTCTCTCTCTCTCTCTCTCTCTCTCACTCTCTCTCTCATACTGAGCTGTTGGCGAGATCAATGGTGTGCTTGGGACACCGAACTGGATGGAGAGATGAGGGTAGAGGTCGACGGGTAGGAATGGAGAGAAAGTAGAAAAATGTGGAGATGGTAAAGTAGATGCTAGTAGTTATTGTTGTTGGTGCTGCTGCTGTTGGGAGCAGTGGAGGAGGTGGAAACTGAGGAATATTCAGGAGGAAAATGTCGCCCCACCTTGAAGTCCCACGTCCCACCTTGACAAACACTGTTCTCGAGGGAAAGGCGGACTGTAATGTTGTACAATTTCTCTCTAGAAGCCTGTTTACACTAGTAGGTTTTAGGAATAGAAAAAAGGAATGGGGGACTGTGTGGGAAGAACTCTCCTGGCTTTCCGTCTTTTGTTTTCAGATTTCCCTCTTCGAAAAGCTGTTTGTTTACACTGGTGCGTTTTCTGAATGAGAAGCGATGCGCATCGTTTGTTTTGGACATTTTTCGAATGGGGAAATCGGAAAACAAAAGACGGAAAGCCAGGAGAATTCTTCCCACACAGTCCCCCATTCCTTTTTTATATTCCTAAAACTTACCAGTGTAAACAGGCCTGAGAAAACTAGATAAGTTTAGGATAGCCTACAAAATTTTACGAGCGTTTCGCACCCTACGTAGAACTACTTGAGCGCAGTTGTCTGAGGCGCTGCTTTGAAATCCTCAGAGAAGAGTTCGTACTTTGGGATCTGAATAAAACACTGCTGTCATTTTTTTAATCAGAATAATTCGTGCGCAGTTCATGAAAAGTTCAAAGCAGCACTCGAATCCAGACCAGTGGTTACCAGCTTGGGCATATCGCGGGTATAGAACAAAATTGTTGTATCTCCAGGTTTATGAATAATGGGAGCTGTCTCGGAAACACCACAATATTTGCTCTCAATGATCTCATTTTTAAAGAAGGGAGATACAACAATACTGCTTCTCTGTAACTTGGAACTGGTTAAAGATAGCGGAATAACGAAAAAATTGCGAGAAGCAGTTTGTCATTATTACAGTATTGCCAGTATGAACCCCAATCATAAACCTGGAGATACAACAATTTTGCTCTATACCCCGCGATATCGCTACCTTCGTTCCTGTTTGTTCTATCCTCATTTTCTGACAAACTGGAGATCTTGTAGTATTTAGAAGATGTATAACAAATGCATATTTGGACACTTGTTTAAAATGTGTTGTGGCACTTATTAAGTTGTTTCACAGTCCTGATTTATTCTAATTCCTTATCATAAATACTAAAGCCCGCAAACGGTTAAGGACTGATTTTCTCAGTTGTGCAAAAAAAAAGTGGAGTTGGAACAAATAGAAACTGAGGTCGTGTTGTTTAACCTGCGACGGAGGTAAATTTTTACGTGTGTCAGATCTCACCGGTTGGATGGTGTTTTGGTTCTGGTCTTCATGTGTCTGTTGGCCCTAATGTTGATCGTAACTACATGCAATGACAATTGTTTAAGTTTCAATTTTGTGGAAAGCACATCGATCGATACGATAACGGACACATTGTGCTAGAAAAAAAAAACAACCAAAAAAAAACAAGACGATAGACAGAATATAACACAACGATAGGACATCAGGAGGACACCCTATCAAATTGTCCCATTTGTATTGTTGTTTGAATCTTAACTTTCATTCCCTACGGTAATTTTCGTGGGTGTGGACGGGAACTCTCAACACTGTCCAGTCTGAAATGTAGATCTAGTTCAAAGATGTTGAGATCCTTTGTTTCTCGGGGGCCTCAGCGCAGTGCTGTTGGCCCCAATTCAAAGATGTGTTTACTTTCACCCAGTATAAACACAAGACATAATCCATTAGACATTAGAGTAAAGGAAAATCAATGAACCAGGATGGGATTCATATATTTCAAGGAGTTGGTTTAGGTATTAGTGTTGAAAAATCGGTGTCCATTCGAGCCGAATATGCGGCTTACCATAGCGAAAGAGTTAAAAATGTTTTGTTTTTTTTCTTATATGCTAAATGGTAAAAGTTCCTAGTATCTGATTGGCTAAGAACGAGCTGTCAATCACATCCTGTTACATGTCAAGGCGGCCCCCCTGGAGGGAAAAGTAACATGCAATTCGTTATTTCGAAATCCCTTCACGGATATCCGCCAACCACCTGCTGCGTGTCTAGACTCGATCGAGATAATCCCAAGGAGCGGTTCTAAAAGTATGACCCATGACTCTGGAATGTTTCAATTGGTAGGCCAAGCAAATTGGTTTGCATCATAATTATAAAGGCAGTAAGACCTCCAATGTAATCATGAAAGACTTTTTAAACCTCTGAGCCTTAAATTTTACTAAATACCACATTGCGCATGGAAAAGCGTAAAGGTGTAGGTGGGCATATTTTTAAAGATCTCGAAGTTCGCCATATATTTAATACTTTCGTTGATTTTGAGCCACACCTGAGCTGAATAGAAGAAAGTCTTCCGACAGTTTGAGCACGAAAAAAAAAAAACGCATTTTCTTTGATTAGAATTAAAAAGTATGACAGAAAATTTCGTTCGGCGCCTCAGTTTACGCATTGGTAATGGAAACTCAACTTTAAAGATCACATCCGTGTATTCCCCGAGTCAACAGACCAACTGGCAATGGTGAAGCAGGCTTATCCGACGTTTTGGAAACTTTGTGAGCTACTCTACCAGCAGGTGCTAGTGAAGGCTCTTGTACTGTTTATTTCAAACTATCTACATAATAACGTCAGCCCGGACAGTTTAGCTCCTGGCAGGTGCAAAATGGGTCTTAAAGTGAAATACTGTAACATTGTTGTAGTGTACCATAGATATACACTAGTTAACGTAGTGTACCAACATCGGTCACTCCCAATGAGCGCTTTCTCGAAACTATTTGACACGGTCCAAACAATTAAGAAAGTCTCACTTTTTCTCGCCCACCTACTCAGATATGAAACCCCTAAGACAGCTATTCACAAATTATTTCGAATATAGACTTTTTGTTTTCAAAGTTCATAAAGTGGGATCGTTATCTATCTATCTATCTATCTATCTATCTATCTATCTATTTATCTATCTATCTATCTATCTATCTATCTATCTATCTATCTATCTATCTATCTATCTATCTATCTATCTATCTATCTATCTATCTATCTATCTATCTATCTGTCTATCTATCTACCTATCTATCTGTCTGTCTGTCTATCTATCTATCTATCTATCTATCTATCTATCTATCTATCTATCTATCTATCTATCTATCTATCTGTCTATCTATCTATCTATCTATCTATCTATCTATCTATCTATCTATCTATCTATCTATCTATCTGTCTATCTATCTATCTACCTATCTATCTATCTATCTATCTATCTACCTATCTATCTATCTATCTATCTGTCTGTCTATCTATCTATCTATCTATCTATCTATCTATCTATCTATCTATCTATCTATCTATCTGTGTGTCTGTCTGTCTGTCTGTCTGTCTGTCTGTCTTTGGCACAACAACCAGCCAGACGGTAGGACATCACAACTTAAACAGAAAACATTTGCGACAACCACAGAGACAAACAAGACAGAATGAAGCTAATCTCATTCCATCTCCGAGCTAACTCACTTTGGCGACGTCCACAGCAAATAGAACATCAAACTGTGTACTCACAACACACAGACAAACGAACACACACACTCACTCACGATTACACACGTGGTAAGGCCAACCGAGCACCAGCCGATTTTGATCGACCGAGCGGTTGGATGATGACGTCACCACATAGAATTTCAATGAAAACATCGGCCACCACCCAACTAGTTCGATTTCATTGCAATCCAGTCTCGTGGCGTCACCAGTCAACTAGACTGTCCATCAAAAATCGGTCAGCGAGGGGGTAAGTTTTAACATCTTTCTAACTCCAAGCTTACGTCTACAGCAAATAGAGCATCAAATTGCACACTCATTACACACAGACAAACACATACACACACACACACACATACGCACACATACAGACAGTAAAGCAATGACAGTCGGTCGCGTGCAGTCACGGAGAAGATCACTGATTACAATCATTTGATATCTCTCTCTCTCTCTCTCTCTCTCTCTCTCTCTCTCTCTCTCTCTCTCTCTTTATCTCTGTCTATCTATCTATCTATCTATCTATCTATCTATCTATCTCTTCTCTCTTTCTCTCTTTCTCTCTCTCTCTCTCTCTCTCTCTCTCTCTCTCCGTGTAGGTGTGAGCGATGCTGGTGCTTGCCGGAAAGGACGACATGGGAGGGTGAAGGGGGAGGGAGGGGGAGTGACAGAGGGAGGGAAGGAGGGGAGAGAGGGGGGGTGACAGAGGGAGGGAAGGAGGGGAGGGAGGGGGAGTGACAGAGGGAGGGAAGGAGGGGAGGGAGGGGGGTGTCCCGTTGGTATAGGCGTGGGGAATGGTGAGATGAGGCAATGGGTTCTGGGAACATGAAGAGAGTGGAAAGACGGGGGGGGGGGGGGGGAAGTGAGAGTGGGTGTGTGGGGTGGGGGGGGGGGGTCTTGCAACAAGATTCGCTGTTGTTTGTTGTTGTTTGTTCATGGACATTGACAGAAAGAAAGAGTGAACGAAAGAAAGAAAGAAAGAAAGAAAAATGACAGAAAGAATGGAAGAATGAAAAAAATAATGAAAGAAGGAGAACAAGAATGAAACCGAATGAATAAATGCAGGAAGGAAAAAAAGAGCGGAAGAATGAAAGAGAGAAAGAAAGAAAGAAAGAAAGAAAGAAAGAAAGAAAGAAAGAAAGAAAGAAAGAAAGAAAGAAAGAAAGAAAGAAAGACACTCATGATATGTGAACCAAAACGAACAAGGAGGAAGAGTGGAATACAGAAAGATCACATAATTATCACAGACGACAAAGAGAGAGACAGAATAATATTAAACATCGCTTTTTTCTCCCTCCCATTCTGGAAAAAACAGGAACGATGAGCCCGGTGGATTTGCGAAAGGGGGGGGGGGGGAGGGGGGGTGCAGAATTGATTGCATCCACCAAGCATATAATTTTGCTATGTTTCCTCCAGCGTTGGCTAATGTGTCTCTGTCTACGTTGGAGATTACAGCCTGCAGAGCTGGCGGCCATTTATTTATCATCTGTCTCGCAGGTTGTTAGCATAAATATTAGATTATCTGAAGTGAATGTAACATTTCGCCCTATCAATGTGTTTAGTAAGGGAGGTTTAACCCTTTCAGCGCCGACGGCAATGTTATGAATAATCAGTTGCATGTCTCCTTTGAATTTACCTAATACAATTATGAACTGTTAGACATTTTAAAAATTTGCTTTTTAAGGTCAGATTAATTTTTTTGCATGTAACAATAATTTAATAAAAAATGAATAACAAGGACTTTAAAAATTGTAGCAGTACTACGTCGGTTTGAAAGGGTTAATATCTCTATTTCAGCACAGCGCGGCTGTATCAGGGTGTCTATCAAACAAGCGGGAGAATTCACGTTGCGTGGGTTCGCGCGCGTCTTTCGGCTTTTCTTTTGCGTTTCATCGTACCTTTTCGGTATTGTTTCTTAACCCTTTCAGTACTGAAACAATATTGCTGTTAACTCTTTACTGCTGCATGCATCAATGACAGGTTTTGTTCCTCAATTACTGGCATTTAAATATAGATCAATAGCGTGATAAAGATTCATATTTACCATGGAAAGTAACTAAAATACGTGAAGCTTTAATCTAAACTGGACTTGGGGAAAAGCTAGATCTAGCTTTCACGGCGTCAGTATTCAAAGGGTTAAGCTGCGTTTTCATGTGTGCTGATACAGAAACGGCTACGGGCACGACCAAAATCCATCAAAATAAATAGTAAAAAGATAGAGTGTTTCCATGTGTACGGACACGGCATGAAAAACCTCCACTACTTGAAGGGTTAGTGACGTTTCCGTTGTTGTTTTTCTGTTTCCGCACACAATTGAAAACGTGTGTTAGCGCGGCTTTGCTACATAGGCCTACAACTGTTTCTATCTTGGCGCCCAGGTCGGTTTGGCAACTGTTTTGACGCAGTGGGCGAGATCTCTGTTTCCGCCATTTGACTCGTGACAGTTTGGACACATGAGAGGTAGATAGGATAAGATAGGAATCGTTTTATTATCCATGAGGGAAATGAGTGAGAGAGAGGGGGAGGGGAGAGGGTTAAATCTGGCTAATGAATTTATCTATCTATCTATCTATCTATCTATCTATCTATCTATCTATCTATCTATCTATCTATCTATCTATCTATCTATCT
The DNA here is from genome assembly GCA_963931925.1 of Onchidella celtica. Classification (NCBI taxonomy): domain Eukaryota; kingdom Metazoa; phylum Mollusca; class Gastropoda; order Systellommatophora; family Onchidiidae; genus Onchidella; species Onchidella celtica. Next base: position 7,358,607 of record OZ007577.1, read on the forward strand.
GTCTATCAATCTACTTATCTATCTACCCATCCATCCATCCATCCATCCACCCATTCATCCATCCAATCCATTCATCCACCTATCCAATCCCGGGTACCGCATCGATGTATAGTTTTATTTACTTTTGGCTGCCATAGAACGGGTGCTTTGCTTGTAATGATAATAATACTGGTGCTGGTAATAGTAATATAATAACAGTTAATAACAATATTATTTAGTGATGATGATGATAATAATGGAAACAATAACAACAATAATAATAATGTAATGGTGATGATAACAATTATTGTAACAATACTGCGTGTGTGTCTATGGTTTGCACTGTGTTATGATCATAGTGACAACAGGCGCGTCCAGCAATAATAAACAACAACACCAAACAACAAGGTTAGAAAATAAAGCAGAAAAGAAAAACAACAACAGACAAACAGACAGGCTGACCGACATAGATTATTACATTCAGTGACAATCCCGTGCGTCTAGTGATTCCATGTGGACCAAATTTGAGCCCTCCCACGTGGACTATTAATTCAGCGGGTCTGAAGGTAATGACGTAACGAGGCTGCAGGCAGACGGGCAATGGACTAATTGATGACTCATTGTATCAACACAAGCGAACGCTGTGTATTGTTGTGCTACGACAAAACACGGTATAAACCAATCCAGGTCAAATTCGGTTTCTAGCATCACTTTATTGAATGAAGCAACATGGTTCTATCTTTCTATCCTGGGTTTTAATAGCCTTCACCAATTTTACCAAAAATTCCCAAATTCTGGGACCTGCTCTTAAATGAGACAAACATTGCATTTCGTACTAGTCAGTGGATATGAGCAGTCTGAGCTTTACTCATGGCCAGTTGTTTGCCTCACTTTCTCCACTCACCACTCTATTTGATGGCTGACCCTCATTCAACTAGCTGGTTTTCCCCAAAAATCTTGTTTTCTACTATTTTGTACGATGTAAGCTGTGTTTTCATGTGTACGGAAACGAAAAGGGCATTGGAACGGCAAAATCCATGAAGTAGTAAAAGGAGAGAATGTTCCCATGTGTACTGAAATTCCGTTTCCGCTCGCAAAAAAAGTATTCTTTCCATTTAACCACTTCTAGAGTGTTTGACGTCTCCGTTTCCGTTTCTGTACACACGAAAACACAGCTTAAAGGCAGGAGGTATCAACATTAATCCCAGAAAGATACAGTCGGATGCTGGCACACAAGAAGAGCACACGAGAATTTCTTATATTTTCTTAGTAAATCCGGGAAGGTCCTATCACACTAAGCCCGGTCAGACAGTCAGCCTCTGCTACCATTTCTTGGGATGTACCTTTTGCTGGCAGCAACTCGCTGTGACGTTCCGGGCTTAGAATGATACACCCCTAAAGCCGTGTTTTCATGCCTGTGGAAACGACCTCTCTGTATACAGCAAAAACCTTCTTTCTACTTGTCCACTCGAAGGTTTTTTGACGTATCCGTTGCCGTTTCTGTTTCCGTACACATGAAAAACCAGCCTAATAGTTTCTCTTCGTCATCACGAAATGGAACTCGACCATTGAATAAAACGGGACACAGCACAAAATATCTTTTCTGTATCCTGTTAAAGTTCGGGTTGTTGTTTCTTTTTTGGGTTTATTTGTTTTGGCGAATACTGTGTTCTTCCATAATGTAACATAACACTTGGGCATAGCAGAATAATTATTACGAAAATTTCATATTTTCAATAATTTTTTTGAAGGTGTTAGGACGCTCTGATGAAAGGAGATTTTTAATATGTTATTCAGGAACATTTTCTGAACCCAACTGTACAGAAAACAATATTATGTTGCAATTTTGTCTTGGTCAAATCATATCTTGCCTAGACTAAATTAATATCTTTTCCGTATCCTGTTAAAGTTCGGGTTTTTTGGGGGGTATTTTTGTGTGTGTGTGTGTGTGTGTGTGTGTGTGTGTGTTTGTTTGTTTGTTTTGGCAAATACTGTGTTCTTCCATAACGTAACATAACGCCAGCATCAGGGACCAGGCTCACGTGCCACTAATCCCATAGTGCTATAGGATTTCTAGAGTCATCAAGTGTATCATAGCTGTTGTTTTGTCAATCCTTTGGCACACGAGTGCATGTTTATCCCTGCTGTCATTCTTCATGTAAGTTTTATTATGGTGGTTTTTACGTTTTTTACCTCTGTTTATATCTCTAAGTGTGGGGTTTTTTCCTGGTGGGAAAGTTTGGCAGCAACAAAGTATTGATTTAGTTGTCTGATGCGTTAAAAGGGACAGTCGTTTAATTGACCGAATTTTTTGTTACAGTTAGGGAAGGGACTATCAAAATTTGCGGATCTCGATAAAAATCATGCATAAATATATGAAAAGAGACAGAAAAAAAAAACTACTGCTTTGGAAAGCTCTGAACAAAATTTATCCGTAAACAAAAAGACAAAATGCAGAAGAGGGAAGTGGATACCAACTGAAACATAGGATATCGAGATAAATCCACTCGCCAAATTCGGGTCCATTGAGCTGTGCGCCTATCAACCATGATTGTCAACAATGCATCATCATAGTACGTCTCACCCCTTCCTACTGCAATGGACAATAATTAGCTGGCACCGTTACTCAGCAAGTTGTACGCGCGCAGTTTGTGGACATAGATTGAGAGAAGGAACTCTTGGTCTCTCTATACCATGTCTCGAGCACAAAGTCGACATGCGGCTGAACTAAAAGTTCTGTTTTATAAAGACCAGCATTAAAAACAAATAACCAAAAAAAGTGGACAATACATTAAAAAATAAAATAAAAAATAAAATAAAAATAGATATATATATTGCTTTGTTTAGTTCAGCACGCTCCAGTCTTCTGATGTTGTATTATTGATAAATTTCTTGCTTGGAATGAAATGTACGAGTTAGTATTTATGTCTGTATATCAACAGTTAGCTGCTCAGCAGCAATAATATATTATAGAAAGTGTGAATAAGTGGGGACAGTTTTCAAATAAATAAATGGCACGACTGAGGGACTTTTTAATACAAATAATTTTTTATTTTTTTTTCTATCAAAGCCAGAACTGCCCAAAAGTTGGTAATGGACCCAAGTCATAAGGGAAATGGAAGCTCCATTTCAAATCCGCTTTAAAAAAATATCACGCATTTGTTTTAATCTTGTATGGCTCTTCTTTTGGAAAATATTAAGATTTTGTGCACCCCTTGACTCTTACTACAATAGGGCTATCACTGTTATTTATCAACAGATCCCCCCCCCCCATCCCCCGCCCCCCAAAAAAACACAACAACAAAACTGCCTCTTCCAGGAGAGTAGCCCCCCCCCCCCAAGACCAGGGGGTCTTGGGGCCCCCTTAAATCGTACGTCCTTGCCAACTGGTCCACGACCCCCCCCCCCCCGGGTCTGATGAAACCAACAGGACCGGCTCTTACTGTCTCTCACCGAAGCACTAGCGCAAGAACATTATACCATAATGAGTTCAGAAGGTGATACGGGGAAAACCCATTCAGGACGAGCTGCCACTATGACCTCAGCTATTTTCAGAGTATCTGTTTACTGCGCACCTGATTGGCTGCTATCAAAACTCGGATCAGACCATTAGCCGAACACGCAAGGGGGTCACTCGGTGCTCACAATACGCATGCGGGTTCTCGGTTTTCAAGAGCCCGCACTAACAAGCTGGGAGGGGAACAGTTAACTTTATTTATTTCCGCCCAAAAAATGTTTGTTCCTGCAATTATTGACAAGCCTGATCTTGCCGGTATGTCGATTGTCGTGGTTTTAGAGACTTCTCCCATGTTTTTAACAGAATCCGGTTCAGAATTTGCTGTTTATTAAGCTGTTTTTGGGTTTTTTTTTTACACACTATAATACGCTATCTACAATATAACGCCGGTGAGGTCCAGATTTTGAAGCCTATCTCATCCCTTAATAAGCAGTCTGCAGTATTCAGATTTTGCACTGTCATTCCTAATCTCCGGACCTAGGATCTGCTCACATAAAACATGACTTTTATCATACTTTGCGACTTAAGTATTTTTTTGTCCCTTTTTTTTTCTCGTTCTGTAAATAGTTTTGCTAAAGGCAGGAGGTTCATGTCCAAAATGCAGTCTCTCTCTCTCTCTTTCTTATAATGGCCAGTTGACCAACTGACTCGGGCAATACACAGATGACGTCATCATCATTCCACAATTACCCAAGTCAGTTGTTATGGCGGCTTGAGATGAAAATGCTCACCTTAATCAGACAATCACGCTTGACCGTTCAACAGTTAATCTACATTGTTTTGTCTCTTTGACGTTACGAGTTTTTAAAGGAAAACCCACATCCACCTAAATCATCGTTTTAGACTTGCTGGGGAAGCGTAGTCTGATTACAAAGTCAAATAGAGAAAATACTGAGCTACGCTCACTGGTCAGCTACAGCTTTCTATGTAAAGCACTACGCTTCCCTAACAAGAGCTACCACTATATTCCAAGTAAACGGTTTTCTTTGAGTTTCAAACAACACCAAAACATGACTTAGGCAGTTGTGGAATGACAGTGACGAAATTATGATCTTTAAAGTTGAGAACCTCAAATGTGTAAATTGAGGCGCAGAACGAAATTTCCTGTCATACTTTTTAATTCTACCCAAAGAAACTACGTCTTTTTTTCAACTGGCTCGAAATGTCGGAACACTTTCTTCTGTTCTACTCAGTTGTGGCTCAAAATCAACGAAAGTATTTAAAATACAGCGAACTTCAAGACCTTTTAAAATATGCCCACGTACAATTTTACGTTTTTCTATGCTCACCGTGATATTTTGTTGGCTTTAAATGTACAGCTGTTGTTAAAGGGCTTTTCATGATTACCCTGGACACCTGCTGACTTCCTTTATAATAATTATGATGTAAGTTTTGTTTTGATTGACCTCCAGCTGCTCCTTCTGTCCTGGCTCCAAACTCAGAATCAACGTCCCCCCCTCCCTCCCCATGTCTGATCTCCAGAGGGAAGGTTTTACCGTGGGAAATTCCTAGCCCCCAAAAATGTGAAGACGTTGTTATAGAGTTTTGGTGATCGTCTTGCCCCTGGCTTTGATCTCATCTCCCTACATGTCTGGGGCAGGCTGGCGGGACTTAAAGCGGTGGCTGCCAACCCCCGGGAGAAACCCAGATTGATTGGCGATCATTGTTGTCTTTCTGTAATGGGGAAAAATCTTGCGGGGGGAAAACCCGGGGGTCAATAAAATGTCGTTGTTGAGAGGACTAGACGAGACGGAGTTGAGGATTCTTTTTATTTTTCAAGATTTTTTTTTTTTTGTCTGGGGTGGGATGAAGACAAAGGTAGGCGGTGGGGTGGGGCTTGGGGTATATATGTGTGTGTGTGTGTGAGAGAGAGAGAAAGAGGGAGAGAGGGAAGGGAGGGGGGAAAAGAGAGAGGAGGAGAGAAGGGGAAGGAGGGGAGGGAGGGAAAAGAGTGGGGAGGAAAGAGGGGAGGAGGAAAAGAGGGAGAGAGAGTGAGGAAGGGAGAGAGAGGGTGGAGAGGGGAGAGAGGAAGGGGAAGGAGAGGGGAAAAGAGAGAGAGGGGAGAGACGGTGAATGGGAGGGGGAAGGAGAGAGTGGAGGAGGGAAGCGAGACAGAGAGAGAGACGGAGAGAGGGGCAGGAGAAGGAGAGAAAGGGAGGGCGAGAGAGGGGGAAGGGGAAGAGAGGAAGGGAAAGAGGGAGGGAGAAAGATAAGAGGAAGGACAGAGAGGGAATGAGGAGGAGAAAGATAGGGAAGGAGAGAGAGAGGGAGAAGGAGTAGAGGGAAAGAGTGAGTGAGAGAGAGATTCTAGACGTAAAACTGGTGCAGCACCAGAGCCACATCCGGGGGTTATTCTAGGATATCCTAGATTGTCCGGGGGATATTCTGAAATATCAGGGGGGAATAGATTTTGAGAGGGATAATCTGGGATATCACACCGGTCATCTTGCCGACTTAATACCCCCCCCCCCTCCTAAAAACCCTTTGGCGTCTCTTTAGTCAGCGATTTTAATCTATTTCAATCAAGTGTTGAGGTCTTTCTACGCAGAAAGTGTCTGAAATAAAAATCGCGCCATGATATCAGGGTTGCCAGATTGAATTTTTAAGTTGAAGCCAAACAATAAAAAAAAAAGCCAGAAAAATGCCAAACAAATTCCAGTCCAGTTTTCTTACTAACGTCTCACGAAAAGTTCCAGAGACAGGTTGATATCATCCTCCCCACTAGAATGAGTGGAACATTTGGCTTAAATCTTGTCAGTTGTGAATTTTTTAATTTTTTTTTCAAATGATTTCTGGTGATGCAGTGAAAAGCCTTCGCAATATTTTTGTTGTTGTTGTTGAAAGCAATAGTTCTGTCCCGATTCTCACAATAGCATCAAGACGATTCAGCTGCATTCTGTTGTTTAGTCTTATTTTTAAGGGAGGTTACATGAGAAAATATCCTCTTAAGTACAGCACTGCTGACTGGGGTTATTAGGCAAACAAAAACGAAGGTGGTCAGCTCTTTAAATAATGCTTCATGGTGAAGGATATCAATCCAGAACCACAGTGTGTGGAAGGAGTTCCAAGGTGGATGACAGTCTTCCCCAAAAAACGGGAGCAGTTTAAGAAATAGGAACCACAGAATCCAGTGTCAAGTGTACACTGACTTTGTCGGTTGGCACTTTCTTGACAATTAGCGCCAGAAATCTTGGCATTCCACGTGTACATTGTACATATAACAGTTACTGACCAGAACATAATTATTTCCTCGATATGAAATGTTTTAGAAAGAGGATGGTATGCAGTTTTCGTGCAGATAATTTTAGTATGTCGGGGGGGGGGGGGGGGGGCGAAAGCCAGAAAAAAGCCAAATGAATTTTCTGACCCCAACCATATCCAAAAAAACATCCAAATTTCTGGAATTTGGCTTAAAAAAAGCCAATCTGATAACCCTGCATGATATCGTTTTTCTTTCAAAATTCATGCTTCTCCCCTCCACCACCCCCCACCCCCCATCCCTTTTCCTTTTTTTTGTGTCTACCCATTGTTTTTTCATCTTATCCCAGTGTCGATTCTAAACCCCCCTCCCCCCCCCCTCCAACCCGCGCTCACTCCACGGCTCAATCCCCAGAAAACTATAGAAGACGATCTCAGAGGGAGAGAGAGAAAGGAGACACAGAGAGAGAGTGGGACAGAGAGAGAGAGAGGAGAGAAGAAAGAGAGAGTGAGTAGAGAAAGAGAAGTAGTAGTAAATGAGAGAGAGAGAGGGGAGGGGGGGGGGATGGGCAGAGAGAGGAGAGAAAGAAGAGGGAGAGAGAAAGAGAAGGGGTGATCAAACGAGAGACAGAGAGGAGGGACAGAGAGAGGGAGGGGCAGAGAGAGGAGAGAAAGGAGAGGGAGAGAGAAAGGAGAGGGAGAGAGAAAGAGAGAGGAGCAAACGAAAGAGATGGAAAACAACGCAGTAACAAACAAAAAGGAAAAAGAAAAGACTCCAGGCAGAATGTGGAGAGAAGACAAGAAATCAATTGAAAAAACTTTGCCAGAAGTGATTGAGAAAGGTCAAACTTTGCCCGTGGGAGCAGATCGATAAGGGATCAGTTGCAGCAGCTCGGGAGAATCCCGCGTTAGTTCAGAATTCTGATCGCTTGCTCCGTATTGCTACGGCGGCTATTTCACTGACACTTCTTCTCTCTCCCTCTCTCTCTCTTTCTCTCTCTCTCTCTTTTCTCTCTCTCTCTCTCTCTCTCTCTCTCTCTCTTTCTCTCTCTCTCTTTCTCTCCCATCTCTATCCCCTCTCTCTCCCCCTCTCTTTATCTCTCTTTTCCCTCTCTCTGTCTCTTTCTCTCTCTCTCTCTTTCTCTCTCTCTCTCTCTTTCTCTCTCTCTTTCTCTTCCATCTCTATCCCCTCTCTCTCCCCCTCTCTTTATCTCTCTTTTCCCTCTCTCTGTCTCTTTCTCTCTCTCTCCTCTCTCTCTATCTCTCTTTTCGGTCTCTGTGTCTCTCTTTCGCTCTCTCTCCTCTCTCTCTATCTCTCTTTTCGGTCTCTCTGTCTCTTTCTCTCTCTCTCTCTCTTCTCTCTCGGTCTTCTCTTGTGCTTTTTCTCCTCTTTCTCACTCTCTCTGTCTCATTCTCATTCTTTCTCTCTCTCTCTCTGCTCTTTCTCTCGCTACTCTTTCTCTTACTCCCCTCTCTCTGTCTCTCTCTTTTCTCTCACCTCTTTCTCCATTTGTTTCTCCCCTTCCTCTTTCTCTCTCTCTCTCTTCCTCTCCATCGTCTCTCTTTCTCTTGCAGCCCCAAAAACATCTTTCTCCATTTGTTTCTCTCTTTTCTCTTTCTCTCTCTCTCTCTTCCTCTTCATCTTCTCTCTTTCTCTTGCAGCCCTAAAAACACTAAATTACTGTTGTTTCCAATGCTTGGACAAAGGAAAAACAACCCCCCCCCCCCCCCCAAAAAAACTCTTGATATGTTTTAGCATTCTGCATAAATAGCAGGCACCAATCGACAAGTTACACTAAGGCTCTGGCACCGCGGCTGCCCCCACATCCTTGCATATAAAACACAAGCACAACTATTCACATAAAGGCAGTTCACATATAATAGCAGTTCACTTAAAAGGACAGCACTGCTGTTCACATTAAAATATACAGGCCTGTCCACACTCCGATATCCTACCCCACCAGTTTGGATTTGGGTTTTACGGTACGTCGGTGCATCAACTACCACTGTGTGCCTGTCAAGGTCTATTTGGGTGCTTTAATTTTTGTTTCGTATTCAGAACTTCTAAATTTTACAAACAGAAAATTCCGTAGTTTCGAATAAATTCTATCACATCGGTAAAATTCTCGAGAGTTGATTTGTACAGACCTGAAAATGGTTTAATAAATGAGTATAAAAGTTGTTTAAATCAAGTTGTAGATCTTAGCCTCTTTCAGGGGTGGGGGGGGGGGGGAGGAGGAGGACAGAGAGAGAGTGAGGGAGGGAGAAAAAGAGGGGGGAGAGGACGCACAGTGAGTCCACGATAGAAAATAATTCGCTCGTGTACCCTCATGCATAGTGCCTTCTGATATGCATGAAGTCTACACATTCAGTCAAAATATGTTTTATTGATAGTTGGCCATTTTTGTAAACTTCTTTAATTCCATTTGGGAAATTTGCCCTAGTGTCATTGCAGTCCAGTTACAACTGGAGCAGACACGTCGTCGCCACAGTGCAGCGCCTGTAGGCGGGTTTGTTTTTTATTCGGGTGTGGGGCTGGGGGGTGGGGGTGAGTGATAGGAATTAATTTTTTTTGTTTTGTTTTGTTAGGGCAACAGCCTGTTCGCCTGCTCTTTTCGACTTTTCCAATTGCCAAGGTCTCTTCAACGTGCGCAACGCTGCACACGGGCCCTCTGAATTTTTCGTCCTTGTCCGAGAAGACTAAGTGCTCGATCCTACCTACCGTAAAATCAGGGACAGGAAAATATGAGAAAAACTTACAAAATTCCAACATGCATGCACCGACGGGGGAGCGAACCCGTACCTTCGGCCTGAGAGGCGAGCACCTTGCCCTTAGACCAACCTCTGCAGGCCACACATTCGTTCAGTCGGGGGGGGGGAGGGGGGTGGAGCAGAAAGCGTACAAGCCTTGATTCGTCCAGGCAGGAAACCTGACTAGCGATAATGACTCTCTGACAAAATATGGGCCGTCAACAACTTTCATAACTTGTTCCGTAAGAGAGATCAATCGATATACCGGAGGTCACTTACACAATGATGATCATTCTAGCCAGTCTGTGGGTTCCATGCAGTCAAGAAGTGTTGAAAACCCGTAGGTAATTATCATATAATTATGGTGTGGGAATAACAGGAGTGTGATAATCCAGCTGCTAGCCAGCCTGTTATTGACATCTGAACGGGAGATAATAGGATTTGATGTTCAGGTATGGATTAACGGCCTTGTATTTGATAGCGTGATCTGTGTATTCGGGTGTAAAAAATCAATCCTGCCATTCTCCCCCCGTCCCCACGGCCATGTTCAATCACGTCCCCGCCACAAACCGGTCACCCAACTCGTACTCACTTGGCCAAATTCAGGAGCGTGGCAGCAACAGCTCCAACATAATTACAGGGATTTTCGGTGACGTTCAGAGTCATTTTAGGGTTAGGGTTAGGGTTAGGGTGCACAGTCCAGAGTTTGCAGCATCCATGGCAGTGTTCGGCAGGACGAGAAATCCCTTAACCGATGACCTGTATTTGGGGGTGTTTTGCTGCCCCGCTCCTAAATTTGGTAAAGTGAGTACGAATAAAAATCACGCTGCCCGGCCCACCAACCCGTTCATTCAGTTTTTGGGAAATGCTACATTTAGACAGGGTAAGAAGCCAGTTCAGGTCGGGGTTGAGGGGGGGGGGGGGGGAAGTTGTAGTGATATACCCGCTTGGCGGGATTTGGTGGAAGGGGGGGGGGGTATAAGAGACAAACGCCAAAAGAAGGAAAGAGAGAAGGAAACAAAAGAAAGACAGAAAAACTAAAAGACAGAACGACAAAGGAAATAGAAAACAAAACAGTGAAAGGAGAGAAAGAAAAAAAAAAGAAAAGCTATGAGAGAAAGAAGGAACATGTTAATAATAGACCTCAATGAAAGAAAGAAAGCGAGGGGATAAAAAAAAAATCGCGGCTGGGGCAGGAAGAAAGAGGGAGAGAGAGAGCGAGAGAAAGAGAAAGAGAGGGAGAGAGAGAAAGAGAGAGACAGACAGACAGAAACAAAGAGGGACAGCGAAAAAGAGAAAGAAAGAGACACACAGAGAGAGACAAAGGAAAGAGAGAGATAAAAAAGGGACAGAGAGAGACCAAGAGGGCAAGAGAGAGAGAGAAAAGAGACACACAGAGAGACAACGAGAGAGAGAGAGAGAGAAAAGAGACACACAGAGAGACAACGAGAGAGAGAGAGAAAAGAGACACACAGAGAGACAACGAGAGAGAGAGAGAAAAGAGACACACAGAGAGACAACGAGAGAGAGAGAGAAAAGAGACACACAGAGAGACAACGAGAGAGAGAGCGAAAAGAGACACACAGAGAGACAACGAGAGAGAGAGCGAAAAGAGACACACAGAGAGACAACGAGAGAGAAAGAGAGAAAAGAGACACACAGAGAGACAACGATAGAGAGAGAGAGAAAAGAGAGACAAAGAAGGAAAGAAAGAGAGAAAAAAGAGACACAGAGAGAGACAAAGAGAGAAAGAGAGAGAAAAAGAGACACAGAGAGAGAGAGAGAGAGAAAGAGAGACAGGGACACAGAGGGAGAGAGAAAGAGAGAGAAAAAGAGACACAGAGAGAGAGAGAGAGAGAGAAAGAGAGACAGGGACACAGAGGGAGAGAGAAAGAGAGAGAAAAAGAGACACACACAGAGAGAGAGAGAGAGGAAGAGAGACAGGGACACAGAGGGAGAGAGAAAGAGAGAGAAAAAGAGACCCACAGAGAGAGAGAGAGAGAGAAAGAGAGACAGGGACACGGAGAGAGAAAGAGAGAGAAAAAGAGACACAGAGAGAGAGAGAGAGAGAAAGAGAGACAGGGACACAGAGGGAGAGAGAAAGAAAGAGAGAGGGGGACAAAGAAAGAGAGAGAAAGAGAGACAGGGACTCAGAGAGATAGAGAGAGAGAGATGCACTCATATCGCCCCCCCCCCCCCCCCCCGGCGATCAAAAATTCCCCAGCCATCACAGAGAGAACAAACAGCCTGACCTTTCAACCTTCCAGTTGTTGATGTTGTTGTTGTTGTTTTTTTTCAAATCAGGTCTGAACCGTAAGATTGCTTACCAACACGTTATACTGCTTCAATCTGTGAGTGGTCCCCTCGCCACCATTAACTTCCTTATATAGCACGTCTCATTACAGTCACGAATAGGCCCATTAAATGATTTGGCCACCGAATCACCGATAACCAACGGAGTAGGACTGATTAAAGGAGTGCTGCGGATATTTTCGGTAGTCACGGAGTCATGGGCGTTAACTCTGATGTCGTGAATGGATGGGCACGGGGAGAGTCTGTGTGTGAATAAATTGTGGGCGGTGGTTAAAAATGGAAGACGTCGGCGTTGTTTTTGTTGTCTTAACGTGAGAAGATGGTGATTGGATGAAATATGTCACATTGACATTGTCGTCGATGAAGGACCTTGGGGAAGGGCGTATCTCAATTATTTTCTGATGCCGAATTTGTAAAGTACGGTTAGTGTCCCTTCTGTTTGCTCGATGTCTGAGTTTTATTTGGTTTATTCTGAGATTATTGTGAATGAAGTTAATTATTGTAGTTTTACAATCAGGGTTTCTTCAAGTACTTGTGTTCTTTCTCGTTGTTATAGGGTTATAAAATGATAGATTATTGTGATCAAGGTTTTAGTGGGGATAGAATATTCTGATACGCGACTATGGCACATATTTTGTGTGTCTTTGTATGTATTGTGCCTATCGATCTATCTATTTATCTATCTATCTATCTATCTATCTATCTATCTATCTATCTATCTATCTATCTATCTATCTATCTATCTATCTATCTATCTATCTATCTATCTATCTATCTACCTATCCATCTATCTATCTATCTATCTGTCTGTCTATCTATCTATCTATCTATCTATCTATCTATCTATCTATCTATCTATCTATCTATCTATCTATCGATCGATCGATCGATCGATCGATCTATCTATCTATCTACAAACCCCTACCACTGCAGACTGGGAAGAATGTACTCTGAAAACAACATGTAAATTATATTCGACGAATACTAAAACAGTTTACATATTTTACTTCGTTGGATTGCAATTAATAAGGAAATTTGGTTTCGTAAATTGTTTCACTAAATACTTCTGTAAAAGGGTAATGATGAAAACAAAGTATTCAGATGACAGTCCAAAATGGTGGGGGGGGGGGGGGGATTTGGGAAAAACTGGGGTGGCAGCGGAAGGGGATGTGGAGTAGGAAAAGGAAAGAAAGAAAGACAAAACGACAGAACGACAATGGAAAAAGAAAGGACAAACGGTGAAAGGGGAGAAAAAAAAACTGTGAGAGAAAGAAAGAACAACAGGCATCAATGAAATAAAGAACGCGTGAGGGGGTGAAAAAAACAAGGACGGGGCAGGAGGAAAGAGCGAGAGAAAGAGAGGGGAAAAGAAAGAGAGAGACAGAAAGAGAGAGGCAGATAGACAGAGAGATAGTCAGAAAGAAAGAGAACGAAAAAGAGAAAAAGAGAAAGAAAGAGAGACACAGAGAGAGACAAAGAGGGAAAGAGAGAGAGAGAGAGAAATAAAAAGAGACACAGAGAGAGAGGCAGATAGAAAGAGAGAGGCAGATAGAAAGAGAGAGGGAGAGAGAAAGAGAGACGGGGACACAGAGAGATAGAGAGAATGTTTGACCACTCTGAGAATCTTTGGTCTATGGCAGTCTTTGTACGTTCACGAATCCATCCCACCGAGTGTTCGTGGCATTTTGATAGAAAGACTTACTACGTCACACACAAAAAAAGTATTTATAGTTTGAAATGGGAACAGAAATCTCGCTCTTTATGGCACTCCGTCTGTATTATGATCGTCAGCTTGTACACCTAGGTTAATTTACATATAACTGTTTATTGAGGTACTTACGGTATGTGTGCCAGAAAGACATTAGACGCTCTGTTTGGTGCTAAATGGTTGGTAAATAGAAGTAACAGACCCCGCATTTTGACATGCCTTGCCGCCGCCGATGTGGGTCACTATGTCAGTATCTAGGTCAAGCTAGCTGGATCGGCTCAATAATTTGCGCTTGTTAGCTCTACATGCAGCTTGTAGCTGGCCACTTTACGGCGTGACTTTACCAATAATGCCGGATGTACTGATATCACTTATCAGTGATTATGCCGGTTTGATAGATGTGTTTTTAATTTGGCTTTTTTTATGCTGAAACTCGCGGGTATCTGGTGATAAGTGCTTTGTACTTAATGTTGATGCTATGCAGGTTTAGGGAGGCCAGCTGTCGCATCTAATTACTGATGCTGATGTCAAAGCAGTGATTACTAGATTAGTATGAGGCTGATGATATAGTGGTAGGGGTAGTAGCAGTAGCTGTAATAGTAGTAGTGGTAGTTGTGGTGCTGCTCGTTCTCGTTGTTGTAGTTGTGCTCATAATACTTGTGGTAGTGGTAGTAGTTGGATGAGGAGGAGGACTATTGCAGTAGTAGTAGTAGTGGTAGTGGTGGTGGTGATGGTAGTAGTTGGATGAGGAGGAGGAGTATTGTAGTAGTAGTAGTAGTGGTGGTGGTGGTGATGATGGTAGTAGTTGGATGAGGAGGAGGACTATTGCAGTAGTAGTAGTAGTAGTAGTGGTGGTGGTGGTGATGATGGTAGTAGTTGGATGAGGAGGAGGAGTATTGTAGTAGTAGTAGTAGTAGTGGTAGTGGTGGTGGTGGTGATGATGGTAGTAGTTGGATGAGGAGGAGGAGTATTGCAGTAGTAGTAGTAGTGGTAGTAGTGGTAGTGGTGGTGGTGGTGGTAGTAGTATAGTATAGTAGTAGTAGTGGTGGTGGTGGTGGTAGTAATAGCAGGAGTAGTAGTTGTTGTAGTAGCAGTAGTAGTAGTAGTAGTGCTAGTAGTAGTAGCAGTAATAGTGGTAGTAATAGCAGTAGTAGCAGTAGTAGTGCTAGTAGTAATAGCAGTAGTAGTAGTTGTTGTAGTAGTAGTAGTAGCAGTGATAGCAGTAGTAGTCGTTGTTGTAGTAATAGAAGTAGCACAAGTAGCAGTAGTATTAGTGGTAGTACAAATAGTAGTTATAGTAATGTGCCTGTTGTTGTACTCGTAATACCTGTAGTGTAGTAGTAGTAGTAGTAGTAGTAGATGTGGTAGTAGTAGAAGTAGAACCAGCAACAGCAGGAGTAGTAGTGGAGGTGGTGACAGTAGCAATAGCAGCAGTATGGTTGGCAGAATTAGTTGTAGTTGTAGTTTTTAGTTGTTGTCGTAATGGTGGTAGAAGTTGTGGCAGCCGTGATGTTGTTTGTGCGTCTTGCTGTTCAGAAACAGAGAAGTTTCTACATTGCTAATGTTCATGTAGCAGCAGCGGACACTGTATCAGTTGTAACCTTATGATTTCGTTAAGACCATACGATTATGTTGTGGTCGGCAACCCCAAATTACGAAACCCTAGCCACTTTAGCGGTTCGTTACGAAACCCATTGGAAATCGGTCGGTGTAGTGACCAGGCAACCTAATTACACCGGGTGACGTCCACCCTTAAATGGTCATCGAGAGGGCTCTGGCCGCCTTTGATACACTCACTCATACCCTGTGTGTCCCCGTTTCATACATAATTCACCAGGAGGAAAAGTAGTAAGATTGTGTGTGTGGACAGGAGTATCTAGGTCAGGCTGTTGACGACTCATTATGGTCACTAAGTGAAGCTACCATATGTCTAGCCACATCCTCTACTCTGCAAGTGTTTCAGTAAAAGACGGCGTACGTCAAGCAAACTAGGTCGAATTCACTTTTTTAAGTACGTCATTTTTACGGAACGAAATCAAGTTATACTTTTTGTCTGTCTGGGTTAGAATTTATTTGGTACAAGTTGTATTTGTTCTTGGTGTGGGCGGCTTGTGGACCGATCTCGTAGGATCTCCTTCCGCCCTGTCGTTGTATTGTATTCGATCTATGTTCTTGCATCTTCCTAGCACAGTATGAATGTTATCGTGTCGACTTGCTGTCTCCGAACTCGGACACTGACTTGCTTTCGGAATGGCATAAAACTGGAATTGAAATATGGGGATAAAACCTACCTACCTGTCTGTCTGTTTGTCTGTATCTATCTATCTATCTATCTATCTATCTATCTATCTATCTATCTCTCTATCTATCTATCTATCTATCTATCTATCTATCCATCTATTTATCTATCTATCTATCTATCTATCTATCTATCTATCTATCTATCTATCTATCTATCTATCTATCTATCTATCTATCTATCTATCTATAATCTATATCTATCTATCTATCTATCTATCTACCTATCTATCTATCTATCTATCTATCTATCTATCTATCTATAATCTATATCTATCTATCTATCTATCTATCTATCTATCTATCTATCTATCTATCTATCTATCTATCTTTATCTATCTATCTATCTATCTAGCTATCAGTCTATCTATCTATCTATCTATCTATCTATCTATCTATCTATCTATCTATCTATCTATCTATCTATCTATCTATCTATGAACTAGTTACTCGGTTATCCGGTCAGTACACTTCACCACGGACCAGCTCACCCCGCCCTACATTATTGCAATATCTCATTGACACGGGAGGTCAGGAAAAGCCAGGGAAATAATTGAGGTGACTGGATCCAGAACCTCAGTCGAGGGCAAGCAAGAAATACCAACAAAAACCGCGGAGAAAAACTTAATGAAAGCGGCACAGATCAAATTGAATCCCGGCCACCCGCCAATAAAGTCAACATTCTATACAACAAAGTCGGTGTCTGTCCAGTTCTGTTACATTCTGAAAGTTTGTTTTTCGTGTGTCGGAATCTTGAGCGATGTGAGACACGGCGACATCTGTTGTTATCCTTCAGGCGTTTTTATTTGTCTCACACCCTTCCCCCACCACCACCACCACCCCCCCCCCAGCCCCCCTCCATGGCAGGGACATCTTAACATCAGCATGGGCCCCTGGTCAAAGCAAAAGGGATTTCCTTCCCTTCTTCCAAAACCGATGTAAATTTGCATGCATGCCCCCACCCCCTCCCCTAAATCCCTGGGGCCCCTGACCAACTGCCCAGTGTGCCTAGTATGCGGTGAGACCGCCCTGCCCCCTCCTTTCCCCCGGCCCTCCACCGTTCCAGATACCACACATTTTTAATGAAGACTCCCTACTCCAGATCTGCCACCGTTCCAGATACCACAAGTTTTGAAGAATGAAGACGCAGCTGTTGGTTCCGAGAGAAGATATCTGTGGCTGAAGCTGATTCTTGTTGAAGTCATTCTTGTCAGATGAAAGGGGAACACGCCCGGACCACCTAGTTCATTAATTTTGCAAGTGCTATAAAGAAACGGTTTCCTTTAGAAAAAAAACATAATGGATCTTAAAACTGATCTTTCATTACGGCCTAAACTGGCAGCCTGGCCGGGTCAGTATTTTCAATGTTGACAGACAGAAGGATATCAAATTTGCAAAACAGAAACTTAGAGGGATGTCACCGACAGATAGATAGATAGATAGATAGATAGATAGATAGATAGATAGATAGATAGATAGATAGATAGATAGATAGATAGATAGATAGATAGATAGATAGATAGATAGATAGATAGATAGATAGATAGATAGATAGATAGATACAACTCTCTCTGTGGGAGTCTCTACGTATCCAAAACTATATCAACGCTAGCCCGACACTGGCAAAGAATATCAGACTGCCAGAAATAGATTTAGACAGACTACAGAAATCTCTGAACCGAGAGAGTATCAGCCCATCAGACTACAGAAGTCTCTGACCCGAGAGAGTATCAGACCAGTTAACATCGCCTGTATATATATTATACAAAGCCAGGGCTCTCTGTGTACCGTGTGACATTTTTAGTTATTCAGGTCACAAAGCTTTCCTGCCGTATGCCGGCTGACCAGTATAAATGTTCGATTAATGAGCTCCCAACTTCTACCCTGGGGTATGCTTTGTCACCAGCTGTAGTGCCGGACACTCGGCCAGCTGGGTACTTCATTATTGCCTTCTGCAATATGCCTCAGTGGTGTCTTCTGTGTATAGGTAGAATGCGAATGACGTCACAGTGTGTTTTTGTTTTGTACTTCCGCCAAACAAGATGGCCGGTGGATCAGCTGATGGGTGTAACTTCGAGATGTGTCTAAGCGGTTAAAATGCCGGCTGGTTGCATTGCAGTTGACTGTTATGACAGGGGTGGAAAGGATGGATTCAAGCTGGTCAGATTCCCTACCAACCGTGTAAACAAGAGGACGAAAGGAAGTGAAAGAATTGACCGAACGTCTACCATGTGCGTATACACGCATGTCACTGTTTACAATAGTGAACTTTTTTAAAACTCGCCGCCGATTGGTTCGCGACGCCTTAAGTGCTCACGGTCCAAATCAGATAACGAACCAAAATCAATGCCACCATCGCCATGGTGAAGCGTGGGTCCTGACAGCCAAGATGGCGGATATGCGCATCCTACCTATAGATGAGATGATCTTTGCACTTGTACAAAGTCGCTCAAGTAGATTTAAGTTGGGTTTTCACTTACGCCCAAAACCCTTCAAATAGTGAAATAGAGAGAATGTTTTCATGTGTTCGGAAACGTACGTATCTGGATTATTGACGTTTTTGTCCTTAGTTTTTGTTCTAGATCTATATCCATTTTCAGAAAAACTGGAGATCTTTTAGTACGTAGAAGAGGTATAACAAAATTAATGCACACTCTGACACTTGCTTAAAATGCGTTGTGGCACTTATCAATCTGTTTCACAGTTCCGATTTATTCTAACTCTTTATCACAATAGCTGAAGCCACAAACATTTTCACGTGGAATGTCACTGTTGTGCAGAAAGTGGAGCTGGAACAATTAAGAATTAAGGTTGTGATGACTGTGTAGACGGGTGTGTGGGTGTCCATGTATCCATGTGTGTATGTGGGTGTGTGTGTGTCCATATGTGTATGTGTAGCTGTCCATGTGTGTGTGAAACAACCCTAGAGGGAAATCCGACGTGTAGGATTGACGTCAAGTTTGCGCATGGGAAAAACATCGTTCCTATATAGAGCCACTGATTACGACATCGCCCGGACGTCGATTTCACGTAGGAAACCCGCCCCTATGTAATCCTACCAATCTTACGGAGATCCTACGTCTGACTGACGTAGGGCTGCTAACTGGGATATGGTAAAACTGTTAACCAAACCTCCCGCCTCTGGATGAAGAAAGTTCTATCTACTCTTTCATTTTCTTTAAGGTGTCAAAACGCGACGAACATACATACCTCATTTTTCCCCACCGACCTATCCGTGGCTTACTGATACGTTATATTTGCGTCACCAGATTATGCTTAGCCGCTGCCGTTGAGTAAAAGTATTGACCACGGCAGGTTTTACCAGCAAAAGCGACTTGCGACCTTTAAACATAACATCAGATACGTCTCTTTTACACCGGCGTGTGTCGCGGTAGTCACGAGTGTACCGGCCAGCCCGCCGTCTGTGAGCCATCTTTTCATCCGACTGTGATTATAGCGATTTGGTGAGATTCGCCCTGGGCAGGAAATAGACGCATGGTTAGAACCTGTGTCGTGAGGTGGCTATCGGCGGCTGAGGGCGTATAAACCCAGGATCTAATGTACTCTGGCTGGAAGATTTTCTACCTTGCTTACGTGCGCTGGTGCAAATGGAAATAGGGCAAATAAACTTGATACGTGTGTGTACGCGTATAGGTTTTTAAGGTGGGGGGAGGGGGGAATAGGATTTTCAGGATAGATACATAAAATGTTTATAATGAGCAGGAAAGACAGACGGGCAGAGTGAGAAAAATAAGCACTTCAGGTAAACAAACAACAGGTAATGAGATTAATTGAATCTATCTATCTATCTATCTATCTATCTATCTATCTATCTATCTATCTATCTATCTATCTATCTACCTATCTATCTATCTATCTATTTGTCTGTCTGTCTGTCTGTCTATTCAACTGCCTGCTTGTACACCCATTCATTTGTCCGTTTCAATACCTGTTCGCCTATCTCTCTGCCATTCATCTTTAGGATTATCATGCCATTTTCGACCGTTTTCTTGTCTATTAGTCTGTCAGCCTGTTTGTCTGTCTGCAAATCGACGTCTCACAAACTGTATCCAAATCCTGAAGGCCTGCTGGCTTCACCTCTCTGACCAGCTGTGTTTTCCTATGCGCCCGTGCATGTGTCAACATTTGTAATTTTAGTCTATCACAGAACTGATTGCCAAAGCGCTTGCATCTGTTCTTTTCTCCCTACTCCCCCCCCCCCATGTCCACCACCTCCCCCCTCTCCCTCCTCGAAGGCCCGCCTCCCCCTTCCCTCACCTCCCCCCCCCTCCTTTGCCCTGTCGTATCTACCTGATCTACCTCAAGGATTCTGTATAGTACGACTGTTTTCCCCTCCCTCGAGCAACATACATACACATCGAAATTGATGTATATTCCCCCACTCCTCCTCTCTCAAATTCACTCACCTCCCGCCCCAAAACACACTCACACACACACACACACACGCACACACACACACCGGCCACCGAGTATTCTTCTCCTGTCTGTCTTTCTCTCATGCACGAGTTCGTCCCGTCCGTGACGTCACTGGCGCGTCTGGCCGAGCTGAGCACTTCTCACGGTTCAAAAGGTGAGTCGGTCTGTGGTCTGCGCTCTGCGGTCATCATTTTATTTTTTGTGCTCTCTGAAAAAAGAAAACATACAGCTATAGGCCCACGGACTAATGTTATGCATTGAGACAAATGGATAGACAGACAGACAGACAGACATGTAGGCAGACGGGCAAACAGACAGACGTATGGGCAGACAGACAGGCAAGCGGAAAGACCAGAAAATAGTTTGACAGACTGACAGACGGACCGGCAGACAAACAAGTAGGCGGCAGACCGACAGACAGACAGACAGACAACAGCAGACGGAAAGACAGAAAAATAGTTTGACAGACAGACGGCCGGATGGACAAATGGGCACAACACAAGCAGGCAGGGAAACGGACAAGATATACAAACAGACAGACATATGGACAGACAGACAGACAGACAAACTCATACAGGTGGTCTAATTAACTGGAAAAAAGTACGAGACTTTGAAACCACTTAGAGAAAGGATGGCAAAATCAAGCAATGGACGCGCTAACCATCCACAGAATTACCTTCGCATAAAAGATACATTTATCAGATACGCCTCTTCAATTATTTCTTCTCCACTTGCTCCTCTCCGCCTCCAAATCCCTCCACCCCTTCCCTCCCCCAGTCTCTCACCTCACACCTGCCAAAGCGTTGTCGGGCAAGATGACTCATCCATAGTGAACAGTTGTAGTTCCAGCCAGCATTTTGGCATCGTCAGCGGTCCGGTCCAGAAATAGCTCCTCTTTCGAGGCTTCTGGCCCGTGAGTAGGTTTTTGGGGGGGCTGGCTAAGGAGCATAATCATTATGCTCTGAGGAAAAGCTGCGGGGGGGGGGGGGTTGAATTTGAGTTAGAGTCTGGGTTTTATAGCGCGTCAGCACGATAAAGGCCAATTTCTCCCTCTCGCGGTTTCTCCTGGGTACATATGACTGTATGTTTGATAGTCAGAGCTTCATCAATATAAATTTCACAAGTTGAAGTAAAATGTTCCGTTACAACATTATTACATGGCTAAAATTCTCAAAAATTGTGTTGCATCAATTCGAAATTTTTGAAAAGGATATTTGTAAATGTGTATAGAAGGTTTTAAGTCAAGTTGTAGATCTTTGGCTCGTTCCGGAAGGCCAAGACGAGCTGTGGGTTACACTTTTTAATGTTTTCGAACATCCGGGTCTTAGAATGGGTATCCACCAGTTTGGTGGCTGCACGCCCGTACAAAGGGTTTTTGTTGTTTTTTGTTTGTTTGTTTTTTTCTTTTTTTTGGGGGGGGGGGGGGGGGGGGGAAGCCGAGGGTATCAAAAGCATGCATGGAAAGGGGGTAGGGGAGAGGATAAAAAAATAGCCAAAAATCGAAAATTTTGTATTTGTACTTGTAAACTTCTTTAATCCCATCTGGGAAATTTGCTTTCGTGTCATTTATGGCAGCCCATTTACAACTGGAGCAGACATGTCGTCGCCACAGTGCAGCTCCGGTCGGCGGGCTTGTTTGTTTGTTTGTTTGGGAAGGGGGGGGGAGAGAGAGAGAATGGTAGCTCGTATGGATAAATTTTATTTAATTTTGCCCGGGCAGTGGCCTGTTCGGCCTGCTCTTCTCGATTTCTGACCGCCAAGAAACGTGCACACGGGCCCTCCGAGTTTTTTTTTTTTTTTAGTCCTTATCCTAGAAGACTAAGTGCCCGATCCTACCTACCATAGGATCATGGACAGGACAATGTGAGAAAAATCCCAAAATTCCAACATACCAGCACCTACCGGGATTCGAACCCGGTACCTTTGGCATGAGAGGCTAGCACCTTGCCTCTAGACCACAGTGTCCCCCCCAAAATACGCCCTTTATGAATGGCTCCAATTCCCCAAAAATTCGCCCCGGGTTGAGAAGCCCAGGTATACCGAGTGAGTTCACCAACTTGATGCAGGTGATATGGGGCACTAGGACACCCGCGGCTTTTGGATAAATAATTCGATGGGAAATGGAAAATCCGAAATTATTTGTGGAACTTCTTAGACCTGAGTTCCACTTCTGAAAATAGACAATTTGTGACCCAGTTTAAACACAGCGACAGGTGGTTTACCAACGTACTGTAGCGTATAAACAAAACACAAATAAATGTATCACGATATATCCGTACCTTCGCAAACAAACGCTTGCTTGGTCTTTTTATTTTCACTTAGAATTTCTTTTCCTTTTTGAATTTTGGTATACTTTTCTAGTTATTTCTCGACTATAACTCTTGTTTGTTCTGTCTCCGGCTCCATTTTCTGACAAACTGGAGATCTTTTAGTATGTAGACGAGGTATAACAAATGCACACTTTGACACCTGTTTCAAATGCATTGTGACACCATCTTACCACGCTGTTTCACAGTTCCGATTTGTTCTAATTCTTTATCATAATAACAAAGCCGCAAACGTTGAACACTGCATTTCTCAGTTTTTCAAAAAGTGGAGTTGGAACAAACAAGAACTAAGTTCGCGATATAATAAATGAATGTGTGAGTGTCCCAGCTCACAACTATTCACTTCTTGTACATCTGCCACTTAGTCGCTGATCACAGCACAAATTTCAGCACCACAAAGTACTCAGGAAATTGACCTTTGCCAGTCAGCTGGCCGATTACCTGATCGAGCTACGAGTACCTGGCTCTAGTCTCCACACAGTGCTAAGTTTGATTTAGAACAGGCTGGGGTATGAGTCACCCAGCACCCGGCGGTGTCAGGAGCATTTACAATGTACCTAAGTCAAAAACTGGCAAAAGGAAAACGTTGTATGTAGTAGTATCTTTTTGTCAGTTTTTGACTTTGCTTTAAGCCTTGCTGGGACCCCACAGTTTTTCTGTGGTTTTTATAATATTTCACAGTGTCTCTGTCCTGTTCTCAGTACGGGCGAGGGAGCTATGTAAAGCTGTAGTAAACTACTAATGTGGCAGATAAGAAACTTTCTAAGGGAACACATAAGAGAAAATGCTTGGGTAGACAAGTACATGCCATGGAGATACCATCTCCCCACCCAGCCCCTCCACCTGCTTTTCTACTACCTACCCATTCATCTACCCAGCAACGCTCCCTATCACCCACCTGCCTATCTACCATTCCACCTACCAAAACACCCACCTGCCTACCCGCTCAATACCCCACCTACCTGCCTACCTACCCTTTACTTTCCTTGGTCAACCCCTCCACCTTTTTCTATCTTGCATTATCTGCTTAGCCGTCTGTCTATCCTCATCCCTTCTCTATATCTTCTTCTCCATGTACCTTCCTCTTTTCCTTGATAATTACCCTCTTCCATCTCTCCTTCTCCCGGGTGAAGACATGATAGACGGACGGGGCCGGACAAGCAGGTATGGAAGAGAGACAGAAGAAAGCATTTGGACAGATAGATAGACAGAGAATGAGAATGAATCAGCGGTTGTTTTGAGTCCGTGCAGTAATCAAATAACACCCTACCCCACTCTCCTGTCCAACTCTTTTCTCCAACCTCTCTCTCGCTCATAATATTATTATTAAACATCGTCATGGTGCTAACCTTTTGGCATAAGTCAGACTTAAGCCAAAACAGAATGTACCTGTTACGTCATTGCCCTGTCCATGGTGCATCTATTAATGTAAAAATTATTCAAAAGTGCCGAGCCATTATCCTGAAAATAAAACTTTCTGTAATGGCCTCTCATTCATAGACGTAGGCCATTTTGGTTCTGGGGTTGTTTCAGCCAACGTGGATGATGGCCACATTTACCTAGAGTCATTTTGGCCCAAGTCTGACTGCATTGCAAAAGAATAAATACGTTTTTTGTTTGCGATTTTACAGGAAGTGTATAAAATGACTTAGGCCAAAAGGTCAGCACCATGATGACATGTTCCCTCGTTCCAACCTGACCTAAAAAGAAACCAACTCTTTATTACAACTGTCGCATAGTGACGTCACTAGGGGACTCCACATCCCTGCAGCAGACTTAGGAAATCCCTATAACGCGGATATTCTCATTACGTGACTTTGTCACGTGACGTTCTGCCCGCGTCAGACAAGACAGACACGGCTCTGTCGTACGGCTTCCAATTTGCAGTTCCAGTTTTCAATATAATCTATAAACGTCTGCTGGCAAAATAATGAGGCTTGCAGCTCTGGGCATGCGCAGAGGGCATTAATTTTTATTTTAAAAAATTTTATCCCTGTTTCCAGCAGTTACAAGAAAGTAAGACGAGGTGAGCACTGACTGACTTGGGGTGATGTCATTATTTTTACGCTAAAAATAAGTCCGTAAAATATCCGTGTGGTCACGGACATTGTGAAAATAGCACTGATGGGAATCTATTTACACGCTTGCCCCGGCATTTACGTAAACACTCAATGTCTATAATAATCCAAAGTATTCCCTCTCTCTCTCTATCTATCTCTCTCTCTCTTTCTCTCTCTCTCTCTCTCTCTCACACTCCCTCTCTTTGTCTCTCTCTCTCTGTCTCTCTTTCTCTCCCTCGTGAACTGCTATATCACTGACCTGTTCATCTTTTTTCCTTCACTCCCTCTCTCTCTCTCTCTCTCTCTTTCTCTCTCTCTCTCTTTCTCTTTCTCTCTCTCCCTCTTCCTCTCTCTATCCCTCTCTGTCTCGTCATTTTACTTGTTAATCTTTTTCTGTTTCTATCTGTCTATCTCACTTTCTTCCACTGTACCAATCTAATTCTTTCTAAATCTGTCGCTTTTAATGTCTTCCCTCTTTCTTTCTCTCTTTTGTAATCTCCAAGTGTTGTTTTTTTCTTAAGTCCAATCACAATCTCTCCGGTCACCACTGTTTTCTTCTCTTCCTCCTTCTGTCAATCTCTGTTTCTATGATGCTCACCGCTATAAATTTCTAATGTCCCATGATGAGGGAGTAAAAGGGCGTGTGAGGAGATCGCAGAACTGGGAGGTTGGCACGTAGACAGAGAGAGAGAGAGAGAGAAAGAAAGAGAGAGAGGGAGAAATCCGTGTCTTATCCCTGGATTTTCTGTTGTTTGTCTGATAATGAGACAGTCAGTGTATGTTAAATAGGCAAGGGAGGAAGCCGACGCCGAGAGAGAAGGGGTGGGGGAGGGAGGGAAAGGGGGGGGGGCTGGTGTATGTGTACATGTGGATCTACATCTTCCTCCCACCAGCAACAACAAAATTTATTATTCATTATCAAATATACATTATTATTAATAAATATTCACATACTATTTGAGTTGTGAGTTGTGAACTGTTGTGAGTTGTGAACTGCGCCTAACAGGCTGCGTTACAATTTGCACTGAGATAGAGAGAGCTAGAGAGAGAAAGAGAGAGAGTGAGCGAGACAGGGAGAGAGAAAGAAGAAGTGTAGTGTGTTGAGCGCTTCACAGGCGCTCCATTCTGCTCGTGGTCGACCAGTTGTTTCTGTAAAGCGCACAGAGCATTTTAAATGGATATGCGCTATATAAATGCCATCCATTATTATTATCATTATTATTCCTATCTCCAATGTGACTATATATATAGCTCAGTGGATGAGGTATGAGTTGGAGTTTGCGTTTTGAGAAAGGACATCCCCCGTCACGGACAACGTCAAATTGTGGTAGGGAAAAAGCAAGACATAAGTCGGAATGTAGCAGAACTTGCAACGATTTTGTTAATAACTTGAATAATACCAGGCAGACGGACACCATTTTACTAGATTTCAGTAAGGCCTTCGATAAAGTGCACCATGCTAGCCTTTTGACTAAACTAAACCATTATGGAGTTAGAAACAGTACTTTGAAGTGGATTAAGTCTTTTTTAGAAAACAGAACACAAATAGTAGTCGTTGACGGAAAGTCATCCAATCCTGCACCTGTTCTCTCGGGAGTACCTCAGGGTACTGTAATGGGCCCCTTGCTATTTTTAGTTTATATTAACGATATGCCGAGTAAGATCTCTCCAGGCACTAAATTACGACTGTTCGCCGATGATAGCCTCCTCTATAGATCAATAAATTGAAAAGAAGATACGGAAATTTTACAGAAAGATTTGGACAGTCTACAAGAATGGGAGAGGGACTGGCGTATGGAATTCCACCCCAATAAATGCCAAGTCCTGAGAATTTCAAATAAACATCGCAACATCACCTCGGACTACTTTATACATGGCGAGAAATTGAGTGAAACAGATGAGGCTAAATATTTAGGAGTTACATTAGACAGAAAACTTACATGGAACCAACATATTAATAGCACATGTAACAAAGCAAACAGTATACTAGCATTTCTGAAAAGGAACATCTCTAACTGTGATGGGAAAGTAAAAGAAAAATGCTATAACACCTTCGTGAGGCCCTCCCTAGAGTATGGCTGCAGTGTCTGGGACCCCCACTGTCGGATAAACATAGAACAACTGGAAAGGGTCCAGAGGAGAGCTGCTCGCTTTGTGACAAATGATTATGCTAGAAGCAGTAGTGTCAATACAATGATGAGAGACCTCGAGTGGACACCACTAGAAGAAAGAAGAGCAAAAAACAAAGTAAAACTATTTTATAAGGGCAGGGAAGGAAATACCGATATCCCACTGAACCACCTCAGCATTAACACCAGAGGCAACAGAAAGAATAACATAAAATATAACATCCCCAACTCACGGATTAACAGCCATCTTTACTCTTTTTACCCTAGTGTCATCAGGATGTGGAACAACCTCCCGGCAGAAGTCCAAAAAATATCGTCTGCAACGGCTTTTGGCAATGAATTGAAGAACATAATTATCCGTTGCAGCTACCATTGTATTTAAAGTGTGGGTCTATTTCTGTGCACAATCTAGGTACCAGGAGATATTTTTAACCAGAGATATACATATACAAAGAAATTACACAACGATATATTTTAAATGGTCTTAATATATGCTGTTTTAGCCTGTTTTAGCCTCAGAGCATGGGCGTCGAGTCGCACATAGTGCAGTTGAGGAATCGTCAGATTATATAGACAACTACATGGGAAGAAGAAGAAGAAGAAGAAGAAGAACAACGGGACAGACTGAAGGGGTCGGTAGCAATAAGCGCCCGCAAATCACCCCCGGGGGGGGGGGGAAGATGTGTGTGTGTGTGTATATACTGGGGAGGGGGGGTGGACGAGGGTGAGAAAAATAACGAGTATTAGAATTAAAGACAGTGTTTGTTGGCTTGTCAGTTCGATAATTGTCACAGGTTTCTGTATCGATCTGCAGGGCCGGGGGTTATTGACCAGGTCTAGACATGAGAGGAGAGGAAAAAAACCCAGCAAAATCTGCATGTACGGTCGCTAGTGTGTATGTGTGTGTGTGTGTGTGTGTGTATGTGTGTGTGACAGAGCGACAGAGAGAGAGAGCGAGTGAGAGCGAGAAAGGGCTCGATTTTACCTAGTGTTTTCTGTTTTCAAGAATAATAGAATAATGTTCAGAGAACTTGAGTGAAAGAGAGAGAGAGAGAGTGAAAGAGAGAGAGAAAGAGACAGGGAGATATCCGTTTCCGGAGAGAGAGAGAGACAGTGGAGGGGGGGGGTGGAATACAGAGAAGGAAAATCGGAAGAATAATGCAATATTGTTCACAGAGAGGAGGGAGGGGCCGGGCAACAGAGAGAGAGAGATTCCATTCTTTTCCTCATTTCTACCCTCTCTTTTTGTTTTTCAAGAATACTGTTCCGTTGGGTTGTTTTATTGCTGTTTTGTTTTTGTCCAACAGTAGTTTCCTAAATACGCCGGAAAACACCACAGAGATTCGGATAATTATAGAGAGACACACAGACAGACAAAACACAGCGAGCTCACAAATGATTAAGATGTTCAGACAGACTGTGTAGTCTACACACAGAAACAGCAGAATCTATCCAGTGAAAGATAAACACTGTTCGTGTATCGGAAAGAAAAATATAACGAAGAGAAGGAGACTGTCAAAAAGTAATAACCCACAGTGTCTGATTTAGCAGCTGGTTTCATTTGTCTAAGATTTCAGTCCACCGGCTGTCTACACTAGCTCCGGCCATCAACTGAAAGAAAATCGAAAAAAAAACAAAAAAACGCAGGAGATAAATGCCATCAGGGGAAGAACTCCGGAAGAGATCAGAAAAGAGAACTTTGGAGCCATTCAGCTCCTGCCTTCTCCAGCTATTAAAAACCACAGCTGCATGTCATGCCCTCTCATTGGCTTCAGTTCCAATCATCTATTTTTAGCCGCTCTCTGACGTCATTGGCGTTCCCCAGCGGTCCTGTCCAATCAGATGTCTGGGTCCGGATCGACCAAGCATAATGCTTGTATTGACTCACGGGTGAACTGTGGCCCACTGACAAAATAACTAACTACAGAAAAATGAGTTTTTGGGGCAGTTCAAGAGTGGTCCAAGCGATTCTGCATGAACTAACATTATCGATTCACAATGTTGATTATTTTTCACATCGTGGCAGTTCGTAGTAATCACACTTCACAGTGCTTACTGTGAAAGCCAGTTATATAATAAAATATCTGTTACCGCTGTTAGTATTTTTTAGTTATTTACAGAATTTGTTATCACTGAGTGTAATGTTCCATGTTCGAAGAATTAAATATGACATGGTATGTGTAGGCGAGACACGAAGGTAGAATAATCAGTCGTAGTATCATTTAAGTCGTTCGGCGTGGGCATAGCTGCCCAGTGATTAGAGCCCTTAAAACTATATTACAAGTCTCATTACTTTGGTTTGATACCGCTTCACAGTGTGTACTTTCTCTTATCAATATCATAGACCCGAACATTATATTGTATTTCTCTCTCTTTCTCTCTCTCTCTCCCCTCTTCCCCCCCCCCCCTTCCGCTCTCTCCCCCTCTCTCCTTTCTTCCCTTTCCTTCACTTCCCTCTCCCTCTCTCCCCCTGTCTTTCTCTTTCCGCTGTGTATGTGTGAATGTCTTTCCCTTTCACATCCTCCCCCCCCCCTTCTCTTTCCCCCTTGTAGTTTCGCCCCTGCTGTCCTCTCTCTCTCTCTCTCTCTCTTTCTCTCTCTCTCTCTCTCATCTCTCCGACCCCCAGCGAACCCCTCAATTAACCCACACTCGAACTCAGTTTCTCAGCCCTCAACCTTTAGTTCCACCTCAACATTAACCGTTTGACAATTTGAAGAGTTTTACCTCCATTATTTCTCTCTCTCTTATTTCCTGGTTCTCCAGTCTGGAATGTTCCAGAGTTTTCTATCACCAGGTCCAACAATCATTTTTCCCTGTCAATTTCTCTCTCTCTCTTTTTTTTTTCTTCTTATTTTTCCTCCTCCTCTTATTCCTAGTCGTTCACCCTCCTCACTCATTCATTTTTGCCCTCTGTCTTTTCACTCTTGTCTGTCTCTCCTCTTGCCTCCCCCCCCCCCTTTTTTTGTGTTGGTGTCTCTAATTACGCTGTTCATCCCACCTGATCAATCAGATCCATTCATTCAACGCAAAAACAAGATACGACAAACAGACAGACAGGCCGATAAACACGACCATTACAGGTGTTGCCATTACCGACAAAAGAACAACTTGGAGACAGAAAAAAAAAGAAAGAAAGAAAGAAGTATGTCTGTCAATTTATGTCTGTTGTCCTCGGCTAACTGACACAGAAAAACTGTGGCCTCAAAGTGTTCGGAGCTGGTTGTCACAATTCCGATACTGACACGCCGCGAGACAGTTATCCTGTATCGATACCCTCAATCCGGCAGCCAATGCGTGTTCTGTGCGTGAGTACAACGAGGGAAGTGCAGGGAGACGCGTCAGGGAGCCCTAGAGGATTCCCCAAGCTCCACGCCGACCGATTTCCGTAGCGCGAGCGGCTCGGTGGCGTCTGAAAATACCCCGCTCGCGTCATCGTGCTGGGGCTAGCGGACGTTTTAAAAAGGGCTCCGTTCGTGAGTTCCAGCCAGTGGACACTTTTGCCGTGAGTGGAGGCATGACCAGAGAAACATAGCTGTGTACTTACCAGCCAGAACCTTTGTATTTTATCACACATCATTCTCTCCTGCGGGTTCCAGCAGCAAACTTCGTGAGCTACGGGCCAGCGGCCGGACATGTTTATTTTACTTGGCGAGATTTTCTGATTCGAGATCTACATCACATTCCGTACAACTGTTTCCATTGTTTTCAATAATATCTCAGCTCACCTTCGGGATAAATTTCATTCCTAAACAAAGACAACTCACGCCGGGTTTCTTCCTCTTGGAGACATTTCACGTGAGTGCTGTTGACACTTGACTTGAGCAGGTAAATATTTAAACTGAACTTTGACCGGACTGAGAATTGATAACCGTTAATTGTGAGGTTGTCACTAGCAACTGACGCGGCCACCCCCGTGTTGATGCCATTGGTTGCTATCAGTGGATGTCAGCTCTAATGAGTCTTATGGTGATGGTGAGTGTATTTGTGTGATTGCCTACCTGTTTGTAATGGCTTTACCATCGGTTCTTTAGTTTTTTGGTGGGCTTTTTTCTTTGTGTTTTTTTTTTCTGTATCTTGTAAATTTCTTCGATTCCATTTGGGAAATTTGCCTTAGTGTTGTTGCAGCCCAGTTACAACTGGAGCAAACACGTCGTCGCCACAGTGCAGCGGGCAGCCGGCCTTGTTAGGCCTGCATGCTCTTCTTCGGCGTACAGCTCCTAAGGTGTCTTTAACGTGTGCAACGTACGGAAGGGCCGGCTCTTCGAGTTTTTCGTCCTTATCCGAGAAGACTAGGTGCTCGATCTTACTTACCATAGGGTCAGGGGCAGAAAAATCTGAGAAAAATCCCAAAATTCAAACATGCTTGCACAGACTGGGATTCGAAACATGGACCTTCGGCATAAGAGGCGAACATCTGACCTTTTTAGACCAATGTGTCTCCATTTTAGCAACTGTTAAACGATTATCGAGAGATTCTTGTGTTTAAATCGATCTTTTTTTTTTGTCTTGACTTTCTGAGTATGTGCGCTACATGGTCTCAAGTTGTACTAAAACTATGATGTCTTTCTTTGTTACCATTCATTTTTCTCGGAGAAGTCTAGATCTAGATCCGTGTGGCGTCGGCCAGTAGGCGTTGGGCCGGTGTGTTGTCTTGCTTTGCAGAAAGAAAAAAGGGGTTTGGATTTTGTGTTTATAGGACAATTTAATTTTGTAAGTCTATTTGTGATTGTTTTCTTGCAGTTGTTATAGCTGTCGTTGTTGTTGTTGTTGCTGTGATTTACTGTGTTACATCTTGAAGTTATCTTTTCCTGGCCATTCGCAACTTTAGTTCTTGTTAGTTCTATCTCCATTCTCTTGAAAACTGGAAATCTTTTAGTATGGAGAAGAGATATAACAAAATGCACATTTTGACACCTGTTTAAAATGCGTTGTGATACTTCTCAAGCTGTTTCACAGTTCCGATTTTTTTTTCTAACTCTTTACCATCTTTAACACTAAAGCCGCAAACGTTTATAACGTCGCATTTCTCAGTTGTGCCAAAAAGAAAAAAAAACAAATGGAGCTGGTACAACAAGGTCGTGCGTTATGACATTCACGGCAGCAAAGCATTGATGAAATCTTACCAAACTGACCACATTCTGGACCGGTCAGCTCTGAGATTCTGCTGTGTCTAGGAAAGAAGCATGAAAAATTCCAATTATTATTAATCTCAAACTGTCCTGACATGTCTTCTCTATTTCTCCAGCTCTGTAAAAAGATCTCTTGTAAATTATATTTTCAAATAATGTCAAGGATCAGCACTGAATTGTAAAATTATGATGCGTACTGTATACGTACCTAACAATTTACAAACTCACGTGACCACACTGCTGAGTAAAGCTAAAAATAATAGCACCAACAAAATTCGTTTCGCATTTCTTTTCCCCTGATATTTTTATTTTTTCTTTGACAACGAAGTAATCTCATCCTACGTGCGAGTTTTATTTGCCCAGTCATAATTTTTTCATCAACTTCTCCATTTCTTTTTAACACTGAATATTTCTTCAGCTTTTAAATAATCCCTGAGAATCTTTAAATAACTAAAGCGTGTCCGAAATTTAAAAAGAGAGAATAAAAATCTTTTCGTTGGCCAAATGGTGGATATTATTTTGACCACTTGTCGGAAATAGCAGTCACGTTTTGTGTGGACATTATTATTGTCAGAACAAGTGGGGGTAAAACAGGGACACCCCCCCCCCCCGGGACCCCTCCCTCCATTTCCACGTGCAATTTAGCTCAGAAAATGAAGCCAACAGCTTTTGGTTGTACAAAATAGTTATATGTTTTGACCTCAGAAATTCAATATCTTAAGCAGGAGATCCTGCAGCCAAACGCCAACGCTACAGTTTGTTTATTACAATTATATCTACGTTTGCTAGAAACGGCTGTAATAATTCATTTTGTTTATGACACGAACTTTGACAGAATTAACCGCTTACATAACGTAAACCTCATTTTCGACCTGGGGGTTAAATCAGTGGAAGATTCAATACGA
>OZ007577.1:7396357-7668857 GCA_963931925.1 Onchidella celtica
AAATGAAAGGTCCTTGCCCTGCTGTTTATGAATTTGTTCTCGTTGTTTTGAGTGCATTTTCCGGGTTTGAAACCACAGCACACATTAATTTGGTATTTTCTAGAAATTACCTTTTGTAAATATCACGGGGGAAGAAAGACATTATGAAAGGTGGGGGGGGGGGGGTGATAGCGTTCGCCTCCGTCAATCCTTACCTGTCATGATCAAAAGGGAGACCTTTGCTGGGAAAACCCTGGACCCAATCTTATGACGTAGAGATCCCACGTCCGTCTTTCCAATCAAAAACACGGTATACGCCAATTCAAGACACCTCAGTTTTGAACGCCATTTATTGGTATGAAACAATAATGCTCTGTCTTTCTATCTGGCTTTTGATTTTACATTGAGCAGTTCATTCCCCAACGCGATAACTGCATCTCTCTAAAAATTGTATCGATACAACGTATATTTATAAAGAGTTCCTCAAATATCAAGTCCTGTATATTGTAGTGCAATTTGGTTCCGCAAATACCTGTATTTTTGCATCTCCTGTTAAGTTTGTTTTGGGCAGGGGAGCAAATACTGTCTTTTTCCGTAACATGGCAGGGCTTTCTCATCTCTCCAACACATCCTCCCATCCAAAAGGTTAGGTTGTGGCTGGCAAGTGATAAATCTAACATGCTAGGTTAGTTATCTCGATGATAAGTTGATACTCCCGCTCTCTGTGCTATCTTGGCCGTCCTGTCCCGGACAGGAGCCGGATAGCTCCAAAACATCCACCCGGACATTTTCATCTGTTTATCTTTGATTAGGGCAGGTTTTATCTGAATGTGTGTGTGTGTGTGTGTGTGTGTTTCTGGGGGAAGGAGAGGGTACGAGAGCTGACTCACTACGTTTGTTTGTTCGTTACGCAATTGGTTATTTTTACACCCCCCCCCCCCATTCTACTGATTGTTTACTGTTGTTGTTCTTTGATTCCGCGTAAGTTTATTTAACAACCTTCATTGTTATGACACCCGGCCTTTTTCATGTTCAGTACTTCGTAAATAATTTAGTTATCTCGATTTCCAACAAGTTTATGAAGTACATTTCAAAACTTGCACCATCTCGAAGGCTCTGAAGGTATTCTTTGTTTGTTTGTATTTTCTTGTATTGTACCCAGTCTGTTTTTTGCTGAAGACCAAAAATGGCGTCATGGATGCTCTTAGCAATGACCATTCGCCGTGCAGTGCACATGGGAAAGAAGCGCACAATGCGATTTCTGGTATTTTTATAGTGTATCACTATGGTTTTGACTCAGAAACCAATCTGTGATTATGAGCGTGAAAAGTTGGGATGGACCTGTTGAATGTGGGGTGGGCACCCCCACCCCACTTTCCCCCTCTAAGAAAAACTCAACCCCAACCCCAAACCCACCTATCCCCCCCCCCCCCCCAATCCCGGAACCGGAGGTTTCTGTACGTAAATTGCTTCAAAATGCGTTTGAGAAGACGTGATCGGTCATTACTTTGATGACGTACCTCGCTGGTGTTCTTGTCTAGTTTAGAACATGGGGCGTCAGCTCCAGGTGACTGCGCTACCTGACTTAAAATTCTGACTAGGTGACCTAATGAAATACGCCCTTACAATCTTGCCCGGGGCCAGTGGCGGAGGTAGGAGGCAGGCGTTGTTTGGGAGAGGGAAGAGGATGGGTGCTTCTGTGTCGGTAAAAGATTGGTGGCTTGTACCCATCCATCCATCTACCTGCCTGTCTATCCGTCCGCCCGCCCGTCCGTTCGTCCATTCGTTTGTGTGTATGTGTGTCCGTCCGCCGTCCGTCCATCCGTCGATCCACCCATCCATCCTTCGACTTGTCTCTCTGCCTGTCCGTCTGTCCACCCGTCCATCTATCTATCTATCTATCTATCTATCTATCTATCTATCTATCTATCTATCTATCTATCTATCTATCTATCTATCTATCTATCTATCTCAATAATGTCATGTTGCCTTTTTTAATGTAAAATTACCCAGCCTACTCTCTCGTCTCAACCTTTGCCTCGCTATGTTGCCAGTGCCCGATAAGAGAATCTGTAACCAGAAGAAACTCACTCTCTAAACAAATAAGCGAACCAGTTCTCATTAGGCATGTGGGGCCAGGTAAATCTGGACACAACACGTTCTTTCTATACCTGAACATGCCAGGTAGCAATGAATAATTGATTTATTTTGACAAACATGCTGCGTAATGGATGGGTCTGTACGGTGTGTGCGATGTGTAGCCGATAATTTAAGTCTATTTATACCTTCCACCACCAGTCCTTATAATTATCGGATTGCCTTCACCCCCCCCCCCCAACCCCAACTTTTCTCATTCTCTAGACGACATTAATTCTGAGAGAAAATCGAAAATGCCCTGACAAGGGCTTTGACAACTGTACAGAGGGCCCTTTAGACTCTGGCTAGTTGAGTGATATAAGGACTTACAGAGCCCAATGAAGGGCTTATGATATTGACGGTATTCAATTTATTGTACGAGCAAACTTTTGTCTCTTTGAAGTGTCTCTGTTTACCTAAGGTTTCGTCAAGATTTACTTGGCCATCTGGAACTTGTTTAATATATTTGGTTTGTGATGACAATTCTATCTATCTATCTGTCTATCTATCTATCTATCTATCTATCTATCTATCTATCTATCTATCTGGACATACTCTCGTACACAGATCACGTGCCCATTATCAAGGCACACATACACACACACCCATACACACACCCATACACACACACACATCCACACAGGTATTGAGGTCGATGACTTAAAATAGATTCACGTGGCCAACATTCTTAGGCTGAGGACAGTGAGGCACCCGGGAAACAAAGATCTTTATGGCGAGAACAGATTCACTAGCAAGAAAAGTGACACACGATTACATTGATCCTCTTTCCACCGACCTAGTTCAGATCTGCGAAAATCATTCATTCACTCTTTCTGAAACCGCCATTATAACTGTCATGGGCCTCCATTTGTCTTGATCACGTGACTAACATTCACCAGCACACACCGGAAGTCAAGATTTGTTACCTGGCACCTGAAAAAACAAAAACTTCTCCGTGGGACCTTCCGTGAGAAACGAAACAAAAAATGTCTGTTTTTTGGAGGAGGGGAAGTGAGGGACAGGAGGATAGGGCATGGGCTCTTCTTCCAAGTGATCCAGGAAGGTGCCATTATCGTCCACCTGTCGACTGGATACGAGAAATCTGCGGGATGAGCCTATCTGGCTAACAGTTTAATTTATCAACTCCGTCACATGAAAGCAACACCGTTTTGCTCTGACTGTAAAAATTCCGGATTTACGCATGTATGTATCAATTAATTTAACCGCTATCGTTGTCTTCTTTAGCATGTCGCTTTTAATGAACATTCCGCGGGGAGGGGGGGGGGTTAAAGGAGGCGGGCTTCTGATAACAGACATCGGTGTATGGGTGGTCAAGACAGGGATAATCACTGTGTGCAAGCTTAATTGGAAGATGGGTGTTACAACTGGTTGTATGTCTTCCTAGTAAATCCTTGCAAGTGGTTGTATGTTTTCCTAGCAAACCTTTACAGCTCGTTGTATGTCTTCCTGGCCAACCCTTACAACTGGTTGTATGTCTTCCTAGCCAACACTACAACTGGTTATATGTTTTCCTAGCCAACACTTACAACTGGTTATATGTTTTCCTAGCCAACCCTTACAACTGGTTGTATGTCTTCCTGGCCAACCCTTGCAATTGGTTATATGTTTTCCTAGCCAACCCTTACAGCAGGTTGTGTGTCTTCTTAGCCAACCCTTACAGTTGGTTGTATGTTTTTCCTAGCCAACCCTTACAGTTGGTTGTATGTTTTTCCTAGCCAACCCTTACAATTGGTTGTATGTTTTTCTTAGTCAACCCTTGCAAGAGAATTGGAACACATTACAACACGGCTAGGTAACCGTGGTAATTTACCTTACAAACTGTAACTGATCTGTGAATACTACTCAGTAATTTCTCTATTTGGCGTTAGAAGTACACATTAAAAAACAAGGACAGGGAAAACTAGGAATGTTGGGCTAAAAACATAGCATGGAAAAGGTACGGCTCAAGTCGGGAAATTGTCATCACTGAGCATAAAACGAATAATTATAATGTACTCACGCTTTTATTCCTCAACTGCAAACTGCAACATTTTAAAGAGTTTAAGTGAAAAACACACGTTTCCATATTGAGTGGTTGTCTCGATGTTGTCTGCCTCGGTTTTGTTACTCTCTCTGTCTCTCATTTATGTAGATAGTCATGATTGATTAAGTTAGATGATAGAAAAAGAATTTAAAAAAGATTTGTGAGAGATTTCATTGAAGAAAAAAAAAGATGGGTTGGGGGAAGGGGGGGGGGGGTGTATTTGATTCGAGTCTGACGTCATGTGAACCAAAACTACATCAGGTTTGAAGGAAAACCAGAGCACGGTCGAACTGCCCCCCCCCCCTTTCCCTATTAACCGGAGTTGTAAGTTGACATTAAACGCAAACTTTTCCAGTGCACCTGTTTCTTGTCGGGTGCAATTTTTTTCCTCCCTACAGTTGATTATTTCATCTTCCATAGGCGTGATTGCAGAAGGTCAGAGGAGGGGTGGGTAAGGTTATGTGGCCCAAGGTGATGGAGGGAAGAAGATGCCCCACATGGGAGCCCTTTTGAGGGCTAAGAAAGCCACGGGATGAGAGTAGCAACAAGAAAAAGAGAGGTGCAAATGCTCAGCACAGAGATCCTCCCAAAATAAAGACCTCATTACTACTGGTGATGGAGGGAAAAGATGCGGTTGGCGGGGTCGTTAGAACACAGTAGTTTGGGAATCGTTCTTGGTGGGGGGGGGGGGGTGGTGGAGTGGGGGGGGGGGTTTCCAATATTATTGCTGCAGATTGTGCGAGATATAGAAAAACAAAAAGGTTAAAAACAGAAAAGAAGGCAGACATCTGTTTCTTGTAGAATGCGTTTCCCGTTTTGTGTGTGTGTGCGAGTGTGACGGTGGCCTTAAAGTTTCAAATTGTTCCAGGAGAGGCCAGGATTGTACTGAGGTGAACTCGTTGTGGAGAGTAGCAGAGTTGCAGATGGCGGCAAAAACAATAGTTCATAAGATTTGAACAGGTGGTAGTATACTTGTTTGTTGGGAGTGAACTGCGCGTCTGTTATGTTGATACAATGCTCCCTACTGGCTTGTCGTTTTTTGGTTCTAGAGCTGTTGAAGTCTGTGTCGTTGAGCTATCTTCAAATAATCCTCATATTTTTTTATTTTTTTTCATGAACTGTAATATTTCGAGGGATATTTGCCATATTGTTGTAAGTGACATTTTGCCGGTTTTGTTGTGAAATTGGGAGTCTCACTCCTAATTCTATTATGTGTAAGAGGTGTCATTCCAATTGGTTACAAACGATATGTGTCTGTGACGTAATGTTTTATGAGCTTGAGCCCTTTTGCCGACCAAACTTCAACCCTCATTTTCACGGAAAGGCAAAAAAAATGCACGTACAACAATATGGCAAATATTCGAGGATTTTTAAGTGACCATGACGAAATGTAACTTATTTTGTTTGTTTTTCCTCTAGGGTGTCCATCTAGACGAGCCCACCTCCCCTGCCACGGACAGATGGTCAAGCCAAGTGACCAGTCCAGTGAAGAACCAGTGGACGGACGAAGACCTGGACGCTTTCGTCAGACAGCTGTCCAATCCCCAACATCAGGTCACCAAAATAGGGTCACGGGACGGAAAGGATCCCACGTCAGCACGCAAATGCAGCCTTGACCTCTGCCATGAACTTGCAGACAAAGACAGAGTACGCGCCCCTTTGGCGCGTTCGGAAACGGACTCGAGCGTGTCTATTGGAGAATTGGACTCGCCCTCATTTGAAAGGGGCGGAGCCAGCAGATCGGGCGATGACGTATCACGAGGAGGCGGGCTCATCAGCGGATTGAGTGGACTGCGTTTGATCAAGAACAAGAAACTGGCTAGGACTTCTCATGCAAATGCCAAACGATACATCGCCCAGAAATCCAAAGACGAGCCCCAATCAGCTTCTTTATTGCAAGTAGAAGGGGAGGGAGCCACGGGAGCCACCGCCCCACCACGTGACTTGGGTACAGTGACATTCTCGTGTAATTCCAGCCCCGAGGGGTCGGACGGTGAAGTGAGCGGGGAGAGGGGGCTGTCAGAGCAGGCGGCGAACGGCGCCACCAAGGACGTGGGCAAGAAGAGGCGATTCCGGAAAATGTTGACCCGCCCCCTGAACCGATCCCAAAGTGCCGGCTGTGCCAAGGACGTGCCTGCGCATGCGCTGTTTCTAGAACATCAGCAGAAGAAAAGTAAAGAAGCAGAAATGGTGAGTATCTATCTATCTATCTATCTATCTATCTATCTATCTATCTATCTATCTATCTATCTATCTATCTATTCATCTATCTATCTATCTATCTATCTATCTATCTATCTATCTATCTATCTATCTATCTATCTATCTATCCCGTCTAATCTGTCTGTGTGTATTTAATCTGTCTGTCTGTGTATTTAATCTGTCTGTCTGCCAATA
Source organism: Onchidella celtica (assembly GCA_963931925.1). Taxonomy (NCBI): domain Eukaryota; kingdom Metazoa; phylum Mollusca; class Gastropoda; order Systellommatophora; family Onchidiidae; genus Onchidella; species Onchidella celtica. The sequence goes on from OZ007577.1 coordinate 7,402,914, forward strand.
TATCTGTTTGTCGATGGGACAACTGCTCGAGGAGTTAAATTTAGAAGGAAAGCAAGGATATTGAAGAGCACAATTTTCTAAGGAGCGTCCTTTTCTTCCTCCCTCCCTCCCTCCCGCCTTCCCTCCCTCCCTCCCTCCCTCTCTCTCTCTCTCTCTCTCTCTCTCTCTCTCTCTCTCTCTCTCTCTCTCTCTCTCTCTCTCTCTCTCTCTCTCTCTCTTCAACTCTAAATAATATGCCCTGCACGTCATGGGCCCTAATTCCGCCCCTGAACGTGACAGAAATCTGAGTGTGTCTAACTACTGATCACATTCACAGGCAGCCCAACTCGCTAAGTGTTTCTATTCGAGACTAACATAGCTGTTAGCAGCTGGGGGGAGGGGGGGGGGGCAGGGGGGATTCTTTTTGCCGGTAGTTTCATAGATTGGATGGTTGTGTCCACGGCTTCCAGGTGATAAATACCTGATAATGATGTACACTTTCGATCTGTGAGTCTGAACTTGAGCTCCGTTACACAAACAGCTTTATAGCACTACCTCCCTTCCCCCCACCTCAACTTCTTTCACTTGTCCGTCTTCTTATGAACAATACCATGGCCAAGTATTTCTAAACAAATACTGGCAGACGTCAGAATTGTTAGAATGTAAAATTAGAACCATTTTACACACTGTTGAAACGCAGAAAAAAATTGGGAAATGGAATTTTAGAATATATCACGTCTACTTCTAAAACGGGAAGGAAAGTTAGAAAGGTAATTAGCACCGTGTACACACAGCTTTGAGGTATTTTTCGGTCCACTCCCACCCCTAACCCCCACCCCATGATCACCAGGACGGGGTGAGAATTAGAATTAGTTGATGCTCAGGATCGTGGGTGGATGAAAACGACCCCACAAGAGGTTGGGGAGCGATGGCTTAATTACTGTATGGTTTGTTTTCTTACTGGGCGGGGAATGGACCCCACACGGTGGGATGGGAGATCTCACCTTTATTGAACAGCTGCAAAATCTGCAACCGCGGTGCTATCGGTACTGCAATTTCAATTTAACATGGAACTGGAACTCTGAACTCGCCTCAGTGGACTCGTCCCTAGTCCAGTGTTTTCAAAAAAGTTCGGTTAAGACCAAAACAAACGGTCTTGAGGGGGTAACCCAAATAGTATAATTATTAACAATATCTAATTCTGTTCTAGTGTAGAATGACAGCCTAGTAGAATTCCTTTGCTCCCCAGGCAGACGCTGAATAACGTGTTATAAAAAACGTTGTTATTGATCTACAGTTATCGTGGGTGTTCAAAGTGGAATGTGTATAATTTTACATGAGTCTGACCCCCCCCCCCCCACCCGGCCACACACGCACACACACAAAATCCCCGTCTTTACATTTAGTAATAACTCTCATGAAACTTTGTTGGTCGTGCCAGTTAGATAATATTATTACTATTATTACGGTATTTTGCAATACAGGTGTGCGCGGTTACAGACTGTAAACTCTACTTAAGCAAAGACTTGTTACTTTTGTCCAATTTAGGTCACAATAATAAATGTTAACCCGGCCAAGTTCTGCAACTTCGGCACTCACCTTTTTCAGCCTCTTGTCAATAAAAATCTGTATCAAGTTCAGGCTTGCCGGAGAACAAAAATTTTACCGGTATAAATAAAATCTCCGCTGTGTTCAAACATGTGAAAAGCATGACAGAACACCCCCACCCCCATCCTACGCGTAAAAAATAATATTTTAGCACCGGTTTCGTTTTGTAAAGCTCAGTGTGGGTACAAATTCACTTCGACTCGCTAATTATCCCCCCGGGCAATTTAGCCCTTGTACCCGTCAAGTGTGAAACACGTGCTACAAATTCGAATCACGAAAATCGTGACGAACCCCACACGTTCTTACGCGATCGTGAATGGGTTAGGCCTAGCCTACGCCTATTCGTGGGATAGATAGGGAGGGCAGGGTTCAGGGAGTGTTTAGCAAACCAAAAACACGTTTGAACTAAACTTCTCGACCACCTACGTAGATTTCATCGGGATAAATATTGATGAGAAACAACGAACAGCTTTGCAGTGAAAAGGGTAGGCCTACAATTGTTTGTGTTCATAGCGTGTAATTATGGATGTTGGGTTTGCGAAGGCCTCCCAGAAAGGATGACTGTGTCGTCACGTGCTGTATGTGCATTTCAAATTTCACATCAATGAAGATTCTTCGTTTCGTTTTTGATCAGATCGCCGCTCGCAAGGCCAGGGCAAGTGAAGGTGACATCCGCCACGCCAGAGAAGAGGACGATGAAAATGCAGATGAGGTCGATGATGAAAGTATAAGCAGTACGGCTACCAGCAGCAAGAGAAGTCACGTGGGCAGGATTCACAAGACGAAGTCTGCCGATTCAGCCATGATGGCAAGCGAAGATTATGGTGCTATAAGTCAACCAAAACCCAAATCTAGAAATATGTAAGTACAGCTAGATCTAGATCTAGATATCTATCTGTAAACCACTAATCAAAATTTTGTGACAGGATCATAATTTTACACAGTTATAGGAAACTGTAAAGCTATTCAAAGAAAGCGTAAAGTGTTTATAATATCTGAGAACCGGGTAGCGTAATTTTGTGTTCCTGCAAAACTTTTGTAAGAAACGGCCTCATTTCAACAATAAAGTGATGATTGGTCCAAATCTAAAATTAATCGTTTTTGTACACACACTGCTTGCCGTGTTTCTATGTTTGTGTGGGCTGATTGCAAAACACAATAGAGACAAGAGCAGAGTCAGCGACTAATTAAGCTGTACATCTAAGTATCATGTGACCAATATAATCAGGGTCCTAAAATTAGAAAACAATGTCGCTGCTGTTGTTTTGTCCTACAATAGCCTAATAAAATTTTAATGTCTCCCAAATGATCAGTCAAGGGAAATAACTGTTCTTATGAGTCAAACTAATTGCTTATCTCCCATCACTTAAATGTGGATGTACTTCACCAACTTTGGATATACATTAAGTTTGTTCACTGAAATGACACTCACTCTCACTTTTTTATCTCGGGACAGAGAACTAGATGTATCTGGTATCTGAAAATTCATTTCTTCCATTTCGGATTAAAGGATATAACAATTTTTGCTTGTTTTTGAGCAATTGTTTGTAATGCAGTAAATGCTGTTTGGACTGTCAAGCTAAGAAACAATGAAACATGTATTTATTTTTCTTTTCATGTCATTTCACAGTGCCAAGAAAATCACACGAAAAATGCAAGCTTTGCGGCGTAGACACACCGACTCTACGCTAGGCGTCGTGGGTAAAGATGAGGGCACCAGACGATTGGCAGCTGTCGATCCTGAGGAGGCAAAGGAATGGAGCAAATCTTTTGAATCTTTGCTATTTGATAAAAGTAAGATGATAGTTTTGAATGAACTTCATGATATATATATATGTTTTTGTCTGGTATTTGGTTAACTTTTAATTTAGATAAAAATATGGTCTTTAAAAAAGGAGAAAATGTTGTATGTCATATAAACTCTCAATTTGAAAACATCATGGAAAAGGTATTCAATAAATTCAAAAAGAATTAGAAACAACACTGTTACAGCAAGGGATGGCAGCACCTGGATATGTATGCCTTAGGTGCCCTATCCAAATGATTAGTGTATTTGAGTGAAGTTTCTAGTTCACAAGAAACACATGTTTACAATCCCACCACTAGCAATAGGATACAGCCACCTCTTATCACCCCTCCATTGTGACACCTTTGACAAATCTGGCAAAGAGATCAAAGCGTAAAGCAGCACTTGCAGTCTGTATGGTGCAGGCAGGGACAAATGTAGTTCAGCCTTTCAACAATTAGATCTAGAAGAGGGAAGAGGATCAGGAAACAATTCTTCTCACAGTTTCAAAGAGTGATAAACATGATAAGGATTTTAAGTTAAATCTCTCTTAAATGAAATGGTAATTTTATAATGCCATTTGAGGTCTTTCTATGCAAAAGCTAAGACTTACCTTACAAGTGGTTTATACTAGGCCTATTTGCTTGCAGGCTGTCATGCAAGTGAGGATAATTGAAGGGGCTAGAATTAGAAGTGCCTTTGGCATGGAGATCCCTTGTAACTCTAATCTATTCACTTTTTTTAAGGGGATTAGAATGACAAGGGATTTAAGATTTGGTGGCACTGAGACCCCTTATAATTCTAACCCCTCAATTTCATTGGTCTTACGGAACCAGATCAATCATGTGTTTGACTGTTTGTATTTCACAGCTGGTCTGGAGTTGTTCCGAGGATTTCTGATGTCCGAACATAGTGATGAGAACATTGAGTTCTGGATAGCCTGTGAAAACTACAAGACAGTCAAATCTAATAAACAGATGTCTTCACTGGCACAGAAGATCTTTAACGACTATGTGGCGGTGCAGTCTAGACGAGAGGTAGGAAAGACTTCTGTAAACTTCTATGCATTGGGGATGCAACTGGGCATGATGTGAGACTTTGATTTGATTTGATGACAGGGACCAGAATCTTAGCACATTGGCATTCCCAAATTGCTCATCTCCCCACTCCAAGACCCATTCAAAGGTTATTGTCGATTATTTCCAGTGGTAGCAATCTTAATTTTACCATATGTGAGTGTGCATGAGAAAACCCACAATAAGTCGCAAACGTGACATTTTGAGTTCTGTACATATAATAAAAGATAAGTCATTTCTGATAAATTGAAGTCAGTGACCCCCCTAAAACAAGATTTTGAGAAAACGACATTTAATCCTAAAAGTGGCAATAGCTAATTGATCCATTAATATTGGAGTGATTGCTGTTAGGAGACCGTATTCTGATAACTAAGCCGTTATAGAGATCATAGTGAGCAGTGTTCACTGCTCGTCGACAGGTTACCCTGTAACATGCCACGGTCCCCTAAACAACAGCCAAGTTGGAAGTTTTTGGATCTTGTTAGGAGACCGTAGTCTAATTACAAAGCCGTTACAGAGATCATAGTGAGTAGTGTTCACTGCTCGTCTACAGTTTACCCTGTAACATGCCACGGTCCCCTAAACAACAGCCAAGTTGGAAGTTTGTGTCGGACCCATATTTTCACTTCAAAGCCGTTTTTCTCAAAATCAGCTCTTTCGACATATTGTGGGTTTTCTCATGCACACTCACATATTTCAGGTTACAAGTGGAAAGAGTTCCATTTCTCCTGACCACCCACTCAAGATCACCCTGCAAGGGTTCCTGCCCCTAAACTTACCCCTGAGCCTGTCCTCATGCCAAAGCTTGAACCTATACGTATCCCTAATGTTACCTTTTTTAACCAGGAAATAAAAAGAAAATCTGTTAAAAATGAGAACAGGTAGAGCAGAATTTGACAAATGATATTGAAAGAGTCAGAGATTATTAAACATCACTTAAAATAAGCATTACGGTCTTGTACAGCCAAAAATATCATGTACTAATTTGGAAAGGAAAGAAAAAAGAGGAAATCTATGGAACCCATTTAAAATCCCAATACAGTTCAAAGCAATATCTGGAACAGCCAAATGCATACTGCATTCTTGAATTTGCATTACATTCTAGCTTTGTTTCACTATATTGCCTGCAATAGAACTTGACTGACCCCAATTTCATTTCTTCCAGATCAATTTGGATTCCAAGACCCGCAATATGACCTATGAGAGTGTCAACTCAAATCCAAACAAACAAACCTTCGACGAGGCACAGAGACGAGTACAAGCTTTGATGGAGAAGGATTCTTACCGCAGATTCCTGGAATCCGAACTCTACCAAGACCTGGCCGCAGGGAACATTCAACACAAATCGTGAATGGTTCCACTCCCAGGCAACTGAACTTACAAACTTTCATTGTGATCACTTAGTAAAAAATGAGGGAGAAAAACTCAGGTGATGAACCTTTGAATATGCAAAGTAAATGTAGAACAGATAACGTTAAAATATTGTAGATATTCATTCATTTTACTTATGAATTTTTTCCCTTTCCTCAATGCATTCCACATGCTTCGTTTGATCATCGAGGGTTTTTGATCTTCCAGAAGCAAAGGCTGATCAGCTACATATAAAAAATAACAGACACATGTTTCAGAGATCTCTAACTTTCAGATTAGTAGGTTTAACTGCTGCAGTATTTCTTTAGTGTAGATATCAACGTATTGAATATTTTTTTGCAAAATATTTAAGTTACCGGGTATTTTGTAAAGAATTTGGTCAGTTTGTCAATATTATTGGGAATAATTTCATCATCGACACTCGTGCAGTGTTTGTCATGGTCATATTTATTTTCTGTAAATTTTACTAACCAGCAGTACCGGTAGTTTGCATATTTTATTTCATCGACTTTAACTTGGCTCACTACTGCAAGCCACTCTGAGCTGTCCACCCGAAAACCACCTACTTCTGATAATACATGAAAAGTATACTGAGACGATATTCTTTGTTTGATTGCCAATAATTTGGCATTATACCACATTTCTTCCAAAGTCCCTTTACAGCCATATTACTGGTCACCATCTTTCAAACAGGACAGGATGAGAACTTATGTTCTCTGAAAAAATTTTGCTGGAAGTGAACCAGTTAAGCTTAACTTACTTAAGGGTATTCAGAATATGGAATTTGACAGAAAGTGAATCTTCATGTTGTATTAGCAACAATTACAATCTTCCAATTGTGAAAGTCTGTAATAGTGTACTTAAATTCACTAACGGATAACAGGAACTACGAGGTTCATTTTACATTTCATCATCTGGAACAGAAAATCTCGATATCACCACTGAAAAGAAAGTTTTGACCATTGCTAAAGCTTTTACTGTCATAAATAAAGATGCTGTTGCTTTCATCTCTTAGCAGAATTATGTGATGAGATTACAGTAAGCACCCTGACTTTGACCCAGTGGCAGGCACCACTGAAAATACTTTTTTGTTGTCAGCTAACTTCTGATACCCCTCCTTGATCTGTCTCGTGAACCTGATGAAGACTTAATGACTCATGACCTTTGCAATACGTTTATTGTTATTTTGTATGACACAGTACTTACGTTCTGTTTACATTTGAGGACAGCTTGGGAAAAACAAACATAGTCGCAGTAATGTGATACTGGGAAAATTGGTTGCAACTGAAATGATGGTTTCTGATTATTTTGTGATTGCAGCTCTTTTTCGCTTTGGTTTCTCAGAAACAAGGCCGATGAACCAGTAAGCTCATTTATAAAAGCCAATAGGGGAGATAAAGGCAAAAATCATTTTTTGTGACTGAACATGTAGTTGTTTTCCCCTGTGGAATTCATTTCTGTTACTTGTTTTGTTAATAAATTCAGCTTTTGATCTTTAATCAAGGGTTAAATTCAGTCTGAAGTCTAGTTTTTTATTCCGAGTTTTTATAATTTTCAGGATTCTAAATTGACCGCTGTCTTATAGTAATAATAGAAAATTGGGTTTAAATTTCAGATGTTTATTCATCTGTGTTATCTTTTATATTCATTGGTGCCCTCAAGACTTCATTGAATGCAGCTGCTCGACGTGAAAAAAGAAAATGGATCTGTAATTTGTGTGTTGAGGGCATATCAGATGATTATGTTTGGAGAAGCAAAATTCATTACATTTCGTCATCTTTCTTATTTATGTCTCGATAACTGAATTGAATTACAAGTGTCAAGATCGGTTTTTTGGGGAAGAATTAGAGAAGGAGCAAACAAAATGATTATTTGGGTTTTCAAGGAAACTTTGTCCTTTTAAACAGCTGTTGCCAAAGTTTGATTAAGCTTTGAAACAGAACAAAGACATAGGCAACATAATAATAATTATTTTGTTACTCTCACAATAGGTTGGAACTTTTTACATTTTGTAACCAGCCAACAAAAAGCATGAACATGCCTTTTTGCTACTTTTGTGTCATAAAAATGCCACCCATGCATTTTAACCTCATTCATGTTCATATGTACGGCCTGGCAAGTTGGTTTTCCCTTTTAACTGTAACAGTGAAATAAATCAGCCCGAGATGAATCTGGTCAAACTGTCCATTTGTTTTGTACATGTATTAAATTACTGTAATACTCTGTTGCACATGCACAATGTTCAGTATTATCACTCAGTGCACCTTTTTTATATGCATCTTAAAGATGAGAATTGTTAATATATTTCAGTACTTTTTTACAACCAATTTCACAAATCTTCAATTTACTGAATGACCGCCTGTATATATTTTCAGAAGAGAAAAAAAAATAAAAATTATGAAATGCTTTTTTTTTTAAAACTACACGATAACTCGCCAACAGTCGTTTGTCCTATGTAGTTCAAGATTGCATTTAACTACGCATATGAATGCCAAGTTCTTGTAACTTACTGGATCCTTGGTCCAGGGACCCTTTTTTCAGTAGATGAGCTACTTGCCAAGCAACCTTAATTTTCTTGTTGAAAACAATCCCCATTGGGTTTTTTATATTTTTTTTCACAAGATTTATATATATCCATGGTAGATATGCTTACAAAATGATGACTTGTGTAGATAGTATGCCATTGAGTGTATGAATATTCAACAGGTTCAAAATTGATGTATTTTAAACTGCAAATTGGACACTGCCGTTTTTTAATTTTAATTTTTTTTTTTTTTAAATCATTTGTTGTAGATTACCATAAAATGAGTGAAGGCATCAAATGCTTTCACAGATTTGTTTAAATGATATGTTTATTATCAGTACCTGCATAATGTCTTAATAGTTTCATAGCTCTGCTTTTCGCAGTGTTGCACTGTGTTTAAATGTTATATTGTTGCGAAACATAACAGGCCTATTCGAAAACATTTTTAGTTGTATGGAATAAAGAATAGATCTCAGGTGTATAATTTGAAACCTGAAAGCAGAAAACTTCTGATATTTTGGATTCATATTCCGTTAAATTCAACGTTACTTTTGTACTTCACAATGAATCTGTTTTGTGTTCCATTACCTAGGTTATAGTAGAGTAGACGTAATGTTTTAACATTTTCTTAAAAGTTCATTAAATCCTTATATCTTTTCAACGTAAACACGTTTTCCTTTCATGTTGTTGAGATTTCAAATTCTTTTCTTCATTACCTGTATTTTAATGCAATGTAAAATATTTTATTTCGTTTATTGCATTTATAACTGGTTATATCTTTGTGATATTTTGTCTCATACTTGTTTACTTCATATTTCAAAAGTTGAACTTGTGACTTTGTTTACCATCTGTCACAGATGTCTGGTATATCATATGGCAATTTCAAAGCACTTTCTTGTTTTTTTGTTTTTTTTTTTATAACTTTATTGTTCTTTAGTAGTATGAGAGTAAGCAGTAATGCGAAATATTTCTATACGGATATGTCACAAAATCCATCTCATGTACTGGCGTGTCAACAAATCTTCCATTTTACAGGGAAGCATGTCAAGATTTGGTGGGAGTGAGATTTCTTGTGTATAGACAAGTGTGGGGCAAAAATGTTTATGCCTCTAATCTCAAAACTATTGAAGACATCGATACGCCACTTTGAGAGAAAATAGATCTTGCCTTGAGAACCAAATTATTGATGTGCCCAATCATAAGATGGGCAACAAATTGTTTAACCCTCTTAGTGCCACCATAAAAATTTTGTGTGTATGCAAAATGCCAGCTTAAAACGGCAATAAAATGGTGATTTAGTCACTTGAGGTTAATGACTGTTTTCAGCAGTCAGCCGCAGGCTTGCCAGGTTTTCGTAACACCGGAGGTAAACTGGTGATGAAAAAAAGCCACGATCATGGCTCTTGGCACTCTACCGATATCTTGGCACTAAGAGGGTTAAAATAAATGTCACTCCGAGACTTTGACATGCTACCATACTTTGAAGCATTTAAAATGTGAAGCCACATTGAAGTGTTCAGCATGAGAAAAATTAAGGTCGTGACTAACAACGATATCACAAAATACTCACTAGCAATAATACTCTTTCAAAGTGATGATGGAAAGATAGAAAGAAAGGGAAATATGATCAAAAAGGAAGAAAGTGGCAGGGGGTGTTTACATGACGAAAAATTTGTGTTGTAAATGATGTAAATAGGACTGCCAAATTCCCTGTATAATTATGTTTGAGAATATGATGATATAAAACAATTATGCTGTTGAAAGTGTGAATGTTGAGGTTCTAGTGAACCAAAAATTATCATATTTTGTTCTATATTTTTTTTTTTTTTTGCACTGTGGGTGTGAGTATTTAAAAGAGTGCACGTTAACCAGTTGTGAATGAATACCTGATTGTTATAAACGGATTTTGTACTCGAAAAGTAACACAGTGTAATTTATGATAATTCTGAGTGATAACTTTCCTCCATTTATTCAGTCGAGATAGTAGTTTTTATCTTGTTTTCTTCTTATTGTAAAACTGCTTGAGATATTGAAGTCAAAATTCTTTTGTAGTTACTGTAAATGTTCATCGTTTAATTATGAGAGATTAATATAACTCTACAGTTTGCCCTAGGAAGATTATAATGCCTTTTGTTGTTTTTTTTATAACAATGCTATTACATTTTCTTCTAGATTATTGTATGGTTCAGTTTGTTCATATTTGTGCAATATCTGTGTAGATTGTTTGCATCAAAGTTGAACCAGCTGTACAGTATGATGTCACAGTAATGTGTTGTCATTCATTTAAGTCAGTGATCACTGGGCGTCTATCACTTGACACTTAGAAATTATTTTTGTTATTGTTGTTGTTGTTTTTCGGTTTAGTTTTCATATTTTTAAAATTTTTCTTTTCATCTTTTCCCTCTTACACTTCAGTGTCCAACTATCTAATTTTGTTTTGTGTGTTGTTGGAGAGACAAGGAATAGCATAAAGGCAATGTATGTTTTTGTTTATTCTCTCTTTGGATAGAGTTTGTATTGAAAAATAAAACACTTTGACAATATTGATGGAGTTATCGTTGCTCAGGCCTGAGAGGTCGTGACTGTGGTCTGCTGTGTTTTCTGACTCAAAATATCTCATTATAAAAAAAAATTGTGGTGGGAGTAATTCATTGTGGTGCAATTTTTACCCTTTTTTTGCTCGACGCTGCAGCCTAAATGACAGATTCAACAATGATAAAGTTAATTTTCCAAAGTGTCAACTAATCCAGCCCAATCGCTTTTGTATCGACCGATTGTGTTGATTCAAGTTTCTGGTGTTTTTTAAACAAAAGGTTGTAAAAATGTAAAATACAATTCCCTCTGTTTTGGCTCCCTGTAGTAAGCCCACCGACCGGAAACGATGTATTAATACGCGTTCGGTTCGGTGCACGCAATTTCCCTACCAGAAATGAGTGCTCTGGTGCGCATGAAATCTGTAGTAACACTGTAGAATATGGGGAGCTTTCTGGACCAAAAACAGTCACAGAGAGAGAGAAGAGTGGGTTCACAGGTTTATCCCGGATAATGCCGGGAACTTCAGCTAGTCTTTGATAAAAAAAAAAAAAAGCTCACGTGATTTTAATAAGACCTAGCGCCGCTCACGTGTCTTCCTTTCTTCATTTTTTTTTAGACTTGCAGACTTGAAATGTTGGGGAAGTTTTTCTTTTTTTTTTTAGTTTTGCTTTGTGTCGGTAATTGACTACCTCCGATCCTTCATTTTCACAAACACATGAGCCCATGACACCATAACTTCCTCAAAAATTCTAGGTGCTCACCACGCCACACAGTGTACCGTCCTGTCCATCTATTAATCGCTGGGTTTTGTGGATGACTCTTCACATCTTGGCATCGTGATAAATCTTTCTTTCGGTCTGAAGTGGCGTCCGTTGTTTTTTGATCATTTGAAGAATGGGGCAGTTACTGGTGGTCAAACAAACAAAAATACATTTACGCGTCACAAAAACCTCTTGCAGGAAACAGGTTACGGTAAGAAAATTTAGTCTGGGTGACTCAGAAATGGGAAAAAGAAAAACAACACAAACGTTCAGTCTGCGTGGACCGTCTGCAGCCCCCCCCCCCCCCCCACAACCAAGAAAGAATTTTGAAAAAACTGTTTAAAAAAAGCTACTTAACTTATTATGTATTGCGAGCCAAGATGTCCTTCTTGGTGTGTCCAGACTTGTGGTTTAAAAACGGCAGCTCCAAGTTTTCCCGCTTCCATTATCGATGAGATGCAGCCTGCTCTTGACTGGTGTGTACAATCACAATATGCCCACGCAGCGAGACATCCGGTCTCTTTCTCTCCTCCTTTTCCTCCTCTTCCCCCTTCCCTCCCTCTCGCATTTCCGGCGACTTGTAGCGGGCAAGTAGGCCTATTACCCCGACGTTATTGTAAGTTTTGCCTGCGCGGGCAGCCAGCAATCAGCCTCAAGTAACCCGCGTCTACTCCGGACTGTCACGAAGTTACCGGGGGCAATTCTCAAAGCGGGCTCCGGCAGGCTGGTGCTGGTTAACCCGCCCTGGAAAACCTGCACCATCCTGGCCGCACCCTAAGGGGCACCTGCAATACACGTGAAGCAAGGAAAACAAAAAGAGAGAAGAATGTAAAGATGGAATGACAGTAACAACCCAGCCTGCAAGCCTATGGAATTACAATGCCTAGGACTGACGTCGTTCCTAAGAAGATCCGCTGGTTACGACATCGCACTGATGTCAGTTTGATGTAGGGAATCCGCCCCAAGGTAATCTTACCAATCTCACGGAAATCAACATCGGATTGACGTAAGATTGCAGGCCGGGAAGACATTCAGGTGATGTTCACATGTCCAGGTCTTGTGCATGACCAGCTAGTGGACGAAATGTAAAAAGACTCGAAAGACAATTAATTAATGAATAGATTCAAAAAGTTAATGCATGAAAACGTGGTATTATTCAATTTTTATTTTTTTTGTCAATAGGCCCATTGCATTTCAAGGGACGCCACCAGAGTTGTATTTTACACGATTATGTCCCTTGATGAACAGTCGTAAGTGAAGGTAAGAAGTCAGTGGCCGTATGCATGAACTGTGCGTAACTTAACAGGTTACACGTTGGTGCAGGCCTTGCGCCTTGGTGCAAAACGCTACCCGGTAGGCATGAACTTTGCGCAACCCTACACTCACGTGTAAAGGGTTCGTAACTTTACACTTTCTACGAGCTCAACTAAGTCAGCAACGCAATGGGTAAGCTTGGGAAAGAGGCGTCCGCTGAAAGGAAGAAAGGAAGTAACTAATATTTTATTGCAACCCACGACTTCACGGGCCAAGGGAAAAAAATTAGATTTCTACTCACCCTCGATCTCTGTGTTTTATTTTGATCGGCGTTGTTTTCTCTAAAGGTTAGTTTACACTGGTAGGTTTTACGAATAGAAAAAAGGAATGGGGGACTGTCACGTGGGAAGACCTCTCCTGGCTTTCCGTCTTTTGTTTTCCGATTTCCCCCTTAATTTTTATAGGACTTTAGAAGAGATGCGCCACATCAAGGCCCAGGCTGGTAGAGAACTTCGCCACCGGACAGAGTCCATCCCTGCGACAACAGCAGACATCCAGTGCCCTGTGTGCTCGCGACTGAGCAAGTCCCAGCTTGGACTACGGAGCCATCTCAGTATACACCGATGACTATGTAGATACGTTCTTTGCGATTTTGAGTCTCGGTGGGGAGGGGGGGTGAAAACGACAAAGGGAGCTACGCGATAGGGGGCGAAAACTATGACAGGGGGCGACAACGTGAAGGGGGCGAGCTGATATTCTCCTAACTAGGCGTAACAGTTTTGCACAATATATTGACCATAATTTCTATCCTTTTCAATGTAAAACCAAATTATGTATGCCAATTGTTAGACAAAAATCCTGTCAAGTCCTTGCTGTTCGTTCTTTGACCATTCAGTAAATTGCTGGTAGATGTAAATGATAGTCGATGAAGGATTACTTTAGAGAGAAGGCATAACTGATGACCAACATAATTTCAATTGCAATAGATAGAACCCCCATCCATGATGGGACGGCATCAGGGCTCATCAAAGCTTCCCTAGACTTCATAAAAGAAAAGATGCCTGGACTTCTCGCCACCATTGTTGACAACGACGAAAACTTTGAGGGACTTCTGTATACAGAGGTCTTCTGCTTTGTCAATGATTAACTGACTTAGGCGCTCTTTGGCGAGGTTTGAATCACTGCGGATTTATTAATAGTAGTAGTAGTAGTAGTAGTAGTAGTAGTAGTGATCGAGTACTATTATTATTATTATTATAATTATAGCACCACAGGCAAGTCGCCGTATTGTATACACTGGTTTTATGGAACAGAAACAGCCAATTGTTGATGCATTTGATGAAGGATATTTTCTATTTTTGTTTATAATAATCTGAATAATCAGTAAGTGAAGTCTCACTGAAAGAGTTTTGAAAACCCTTACATAATTTGTGCACATATTATGACAGTTTGGTGAATGTTGATGGGGGTGTGTAAGCAGGAAAAAGGGGGTACAGTAAGATTTATCTAAACGAGCCGACCCACCTTGTACCAAGACCAACTGCGACATACCTAGATCTAGGTGACATTACTAAGGGCACTTGGATTCGATGCAAAGACCAGTAGATTTTTTTTGCCGAACCACAATTCCTTGCAGAATACACAGATTGTCGTGTGTTTGTTGTTGTTTTGGAGAGGGGAGGGGGAGGCTGGGGAGAGGGGGGGGTGGAAACGATGAAACAAAAGTTGGGGCCAAAGGGGCGATTGCCTGGAAAAAGATCAGAACCACCGGTGTACATGATTCATACTCGCAGCACATTGATCTTTCGTGAATGGACCAAAAAAGCTGTATCACTCTCCTTTCAAAACAATACCTGAAATATCACTGATATCATTGTCTCCGCCCACACCAAGCTAAACATGCATTATTGAGAATGAGCAAGTCTGGCGGCAGGTTCGCCTCATGAAATAATCAAGATCTGCAAGGCCAATATTTGGTTAGCATTAATCCTAGCTAATCTATAAAATATCATCTGATGATGATGATGATGATGATGATGGTGATGATGATGATCGCCCATCGTTCTCGATGATGACCATGACTTCATCTTCTATTGGTTTACGGAGTGTTTGCTACTGTGCCTGGTAAGTTCAATCTGGGTAAGGAACTGTCTGCCACATTTTGCGCACTTCAGGCCGGTGGGTGGCTGGGAAGAAGAGCTGGCTGCTCGTGCTTTCCGCGCTGTCCTTTTTTGCTTGCAGCGGCTGCCTTGTGACGTTGTTCGGTTGACTCTGCCCTCCCCCCCCCTTTTTTAAATCAGGCTGCGCCATGTTGGAAGGCCTACATGTATAATAGTTTACTACTGTCTCAAAAACGCCACTGCACTGGAAGTGGAAGGTAAGCGAGAGCGACAACGAGAAAGATAAGAACTTGAATCAATGTCAGTTTATCCTACAAAGGCCTACAAATGTAATTGAACATAATGAACTTCAATTCAAAAGGCGATAAAAGGGCTGTTTGGTCCCCATGAGAAAGACAATCAAAGACAGGACGGAGGAAGACGGAAAGAGTCAAATGGTGAAACCAAAGTGCAATAATTCCCAGAAATCCAAACGTTTTGATTTGGATGCTACTGATTACAAGCGGTATTCTCAGGAACAAATATACACAAAAATTATGAAAATTAAAATAATGAGCCGTAAATAACATTCCTGTCGCTGTCCACGCATTGAGCGTTCAACCATATAGCAGTGGTTGAGGAAACGGTTCTTCGGGCTTTTCAGAATTGAGTGGGGAGCATGACAAAATGTAGAGTGGGGGGACCAATCGAATGACTTGCTGTTTCCAATGACGGCTCAAAACGGGTGACAGTGAAAGAATTTCCTGATGTCTTCATGTAATCTTCAGCAACAGCCTCACATGCGCATAAGATAATATTGTTCTTTCGGAGATGAGGAGCACTGGCTGAAGCTCTATCATTATTATCAACGTTCATGAACATCTTGTCTGCATTGCATATTTTCGTCACTAGATATATGCCATTCACTGTCCTAATCGCCAGTTAATACCTGTACATTAAAATTTAAATAAGCTTCACATTCAAGTCTTTTCTTGAACTCTCAATTGGTCGTGCGGACGAAAGCAACAACTCACTACCGACTTCGCTCTATAAATAGCTTCAGACATAATTTTCTGTTTCCTCAAAACCTTGGAAAACACAGGGTTAACATATGATACGGTGTTTTAGTTACCAAAGGATACACTTTCCGCCGGGAGCAGAAATGAAAACTTCAAATTCATACGTGGTCGATTTCGATTACATGTTGTACCTGTGACAGTTTCGAATCGCTATTGTCAGGTTCAGCAAATCGTTATGTTCGCCAGTATAAATTATATATACATGTACACTGTACAGTATGTGTAGGGCAGGGGGCAATTTAATACAGTGGGCCATCATGCCCACTGCTAATAACGAGACCTTTGCCAATACTAACAGCGAGAACATTTTAAATCCCCGTTTCTTCTATTATATGAGCTATATAATATAAAATTTAAACAAAACTAGAATAAAGGCAATCGATAATCAAAGCACTTGCTATAGCGAGAGAATTACATGTAGGGCCTAATTTTGAATGCGTTTGGCAAATGGTGGGGGCGGCCGCAGAACAACGTGTTGACAGTCAGTCCAGTCAGACAATAACAACATGCATCATTCTTTGTTTGTTACTACATGCCCGCCTTGCGAGTTGTGGCCCCACCTGGCCATCTCTCGCTTAGGCCTACTATGCTTTCTCTCCCTACTGACCACGTGCTGTGACAGCACACTACACACAACCAGCTCAAAGTGATGATTCATCAATCACTGGGACAAACTGTCGGGGAGCCCATGAAGACTACAGCCGTGCAGCTCCGTCAGACACATACACTCTCTGGTCACTACCTGTGATGTGCGATAATTATTACATGTAGCACGGTCTTTGATCGTAATTGATCGCCGCGCGGCGTGTGCTCTTTGTAAATGCCTACACTTGCTGTGTCACAAACACGTGGCCAGTCTGTTCCCATACTTTGAATGATACAGCACGGGAAACCACCGGAAACAAACGTAGGCCTGCTTGTCTGCCTCTAACTGTCTGCCTTTTACATCTGAATCAACGTAATTTGATCGAAACATGGCTACTGCCAGCATAAAAAGGCCAAAAAACAAAAACAAACAAACAAACCCCGTTATCAAGGCCTAGATCTGCCGTCAGTTTGATACTGTATTATTTATAGTACGGTGATGTACCGGACATGTTAACAAGGGAGGTAACCATTAAAAACAGCAACAATTTTTCATGGTTACCTCCCTCATGCCCTGCACATAGTGGGGTATTTCAATCTTTTGCCTCACCTTTTGTACTTTCCTGGAATAGCTGGACCTTTGGTATAACGAGACATTTTTAGTGGAACGTGACCTCTCGTTATAACCAAGTTCCACTGTACTCAACTGTTGTGTGCTGGATAGCTGAATTTGCGTTAAAATCTTCATCGTTCTTAAGATTTACTTCATAGTATCTGGTCAGGGGGATAAAGTGCTATGGCATGAGTGCAGTGAACGTCGACTTTGGGGGACCAAAGACCTTATCACACAGATTTAAATTAGTAGAGCTTTATTTATTTATTTATTTATTTATTTATTTATTTATTTATTTATTTATTTTTGCAGTTAAATTTAACTAGAGTGTCGAGTCTAAAAGCCGCCCATACACGTTCAAAAAAAGCGTCAAAATTTTGATACAAAATTTGACCGTGCGTAGGGCGTTTTGATGTCCAAAAAAAATTTGAATCAAAATTTTGACGGATCAAACGCGTTTGATATTTTTTGACGACTCGTCAAATTTTTTATGTGTGTGTGGGCTTCCGTAAAAAATTTTGATCAAATTTTTTTATTTCGCCGGAAACCGCCGAGGAGACAGGATCGCCTTGTCTGGAAAGAAAGAAGCAGAAAAAAAACTTTGTAATTGAAGTTTTAGGTATATACCAGACCTTGCCAGCCCTCTGGAGAATTAGATCAGATGACTACAGCAATCGTGCAAAGAAAGCAGAAGCATATGACATCCTATTGCAGAAATATCGTGAGCATTTCACTTCCGCCACGTTAGACGATCTGAAAAAAAAACTAAATAATCTGCGAACAAATTTTAGAAATGAACTTCGAAAAATGGACAAGAGTACTAAATCAGGTGCCGGAACTGACGACCTGTATGAGACACAGGCGTGGTTCATGGAGGCTATGATGTTCTTAAGAGACCAGGAGACTCCTGCCCAGTCAAGAAGCACCCTGTCCAATAGCGATGATAACGACACAAGCGATAAACAAGTAACAGTTCAGGTTAGTTCATGACATTATTTTTTATTTCTTTTTTTTTTTTCAATTTATTACAGTCATAAATACCGCCATTAAATATCCGTACGTTTTGTTCCGGGCATCCTTCACATTCTATTTCAACTATCACTGGTAAAGTCAGTCACCATACCATATCGCTGTCCAGGTTCACAGTATCCCCCCACTGGGCCCGGGTCAAGCAGTGTGAGAGTCCAGCGTATCGAGCACGCACTAGCTGGGTCTGAGTCAGTGTCCCCTACAATTCTGTTTGCACGAAACCATTATGCAATTATGGCATCTTGCCAAGAAACACGTCCTTGTGTACAGAAGTATTGGCAGTAAGAATCTCGTACACCGCGCACTGCTGCTCCAGTGTTTCTATTTCTAGATATTTCCAAACCTTCAAGCTGATTTTCAGCTTGTCGCCAATCCGCCGGTTGTACCTCATGATTAGCGTCTTCCCGGTCCACATTCCCAGCCCTCAAGTAGTGTTTTGATTTCTTACGGAGGAAATTGTGCAGATAACAGCATGCTAGCGTTATGGTCGTGGCTTTTTCAGGGTCAAGTTGTATAGTGTTTCTAACTACACCAAACCTGGCGGACAATATGCCAAAAACAGTTTCTGATATGCGCCTCGCCCTGCTCAAGCGATAATTGAACACTCGCTGGTTATGATCTAACTTGCCTCTGTACGGCTTCAGAAGATGTTCTGTCATTGCAAATGCATCATCTGCGACGAAAACATACGGCATGTTGCTTCCGTTAGGAACGATGGGCTCTGGTCCTGGGAGGTTTAAAGCAGCTTCTTCAAGGCGTCGGCCGAATTCAGTCACTGCTATTACTCCTCCATCGGAAACGCGCCCATTGACGCCTACATCTGCCATAATGAATTCATAATTGGCATTGACAACAGCCATGAGTACGATGCTGAAAAACTTCTTGTAGTTGAAGTAAAACAATCCGGACTCGACTGGTTTTTTAATCGCAATGTGCTTGCCGTCGATAGCACCTAAACAATGTGGAAAATGCCAAGCCGACTTGAAGGAGTCACTCGTCAGAATCCATTCTTCTGGTGTTTTCGGCATCTGAAAAAAAAAGTAAGGTTGTTAGTCAAAACTCACAATAATTGTAATCTAACTACCAAAGGGTGTTTAAGCTTGGTTTGCTTTGTTTGATTTTTAACGTCCCAGTCAACTTCGATATTATATCAGAGACGGCGCTTGGGACAATTGAAAGCGTGTTGCCACACCAAATCCATAATGCCAGACGCTAGGCGGATCGGCTGCGAATACCAATTTTAAAGTCTTTGGTTTGACTCGGCCGGGGATCGAACCACGTAGGTGAGTGTGCAGTTGTTATCTACGAATATGTATTTTTTTGTTTGTTTATTCTGTTCCAGGCTGGAGATGACTCAGGAGACGGTCATAAAGACAGCGAAAGAGAAAACTGTGAGGGGTCATTTCGAGCGATTACACGCCCACTGCTCAGACCGACGAAGCCGGCATCCTCCACTCAGTCTACATCTCTCGACAGAAAACGCAGGCCAGTCCGGGAAGCAGAGAAAGCGGAGCTCCTGTCATTGGCAAAAGCACGGTTAACTGAGCCGGACGACCATTACCTCAGCCAAGCCAAGACATGGGCGCATGAACTAAAATGTATGGATGCCAGACAAGAGCTGTTAGCCAAGAAAGCCATAAACGACATATTGTTTGAAGGTCGATGTGGCACGCTGCACAGAAATTCCGTGCATATCAATTGCAACAACACCACCCCATCCAGCAGTCGATGCAGCACCCCATATACTACTCTTGGCCACTGCCAAGTTCAGTCTCAATCAGCACCTTCTTTCATGAACAATTACCAGGGTGGGCATTTTTCGCAAGTGGCAACTGAATCCAGTGTTAACCAAAGCAACCTGTCGCAGTATTTCAGCAGCTTCGACCCTAACGCTTGACGCTTACAAGGGGTGGATTGTCAAGATTAATATATCTTGTTCATGTACATTATGTTTTTATAGTTTACGATTCGATTCATTGATTTTGTGATTGTATATCAGACTGATATCTGTGCTTTCAGTTTATTTTTTCGGTTCATAAATTTGATTTAATAGTAAAGTTCCTTTTGAGAACTAATTCATCCTATCTTTATAGTCTTTGGTGTAATAATAAAGTTTCACCGAGAGTACGTGTTTTCAGTTTATTTAAATTTTCATAGATTTGTTGTTAGTTGTTGTTTTTTATTGTTTTAGCGTACATGTCTCACTGAAAATGTTTGTACCGTCACAATTTTTTATAACCACTTTGTCTTAATCTAAGAAGTAGACAAAGAAAAGAATAAATCCATCTTACCTTTATAGTCTGCTGATGCTTCAGACAAAGGATGATGGCCTCGCAGGTTTCAATAACCAACTTTCCAATCGCTTGCGGAGATCTTGCAGTCAGGAATTTCAAGTCTTCAAAGGAATTCCCAGACGCCAGGTACCTCAGTGTGATGGACAAGCGTTCACTTGGTGGTATGGACGGACGCATGACAGTGTCTTCTTTCCTTATCAATGGCTCGACAAGGCCGAGTAACTCATCGAACGATGGGGCATCCATTCGAAGGAAGTTACGGAAGTCTTCTGGTTCGTTAAGACGTAATTCTTGGAGGAGGTTGACATGTCCGTCGGTTTCCCGTTTTAACAACCACTGTCTCGACCATTTCCGACGTTTACGATGCGGTTCATCAGAGTCCAGTGCGAACACTAGTGCTATGGCCACTGATGCGTCCATGTCGAAGATTTCGGCAATACTGAATTTTGATGGGAAAACACTGAAACGTGTGTGGGCAAATGTGCATCAAAATTTTGATGCAAAATTTTGACGCTTATTTTGAACATGTATGGGCCTCTTAAGCCTATAGACCTGTTTTCAGCTTTTTGTGTGACCTAGCTGGGTGTAGATGACGTAGCGCACAAATCGTCGTGTCGAAGCACAAGTCACCGACCGTGAACACCCCGTGGTATTTGGAAGCTTTTTTTTTTAATTTGAGCACGCAAAGTGTCTTAGATTTTGTATAATGTAGAAAATAACAGCCAACACACACGATACCGAGACGAATCAACTCACCAAATTCAGTACATCGATTTGCGCGTGTATCATTGATGTCAACAATGCAACAATGTGCACCACATCCCTTTATAATTGATCGAAAATGATTGGCACTCACCTTAATTTATACTCGCGCAATTTGTGGACATTTACCGTGAGAAGGAATGGTTTGTTTCGGTATTCTGTTTCTCGGATAGCAGTTTCCATGTGCTAAATAAGTGACGGAGTGTGTTATGAGCGAACAAAACCAGCAAGGGTTTTTGTCCACATGCCTTTTAATGTTGGTCGTCAACAAAGTGGGTGGTCAAAGTGCTAGAACGTCATCTCTTTCGCCAGCAACTCGCATCTGCAGCTGAGTTTAATCCCTACGTATTTGCACTGAGTTATTGTCACCCACCAGTTGATATTTAGAAAAGTATGGGTGACACTAATGCATCTTTGTTGATAAGAATCAGACATTAAATTTTAATGTTTATGAACGCGAGTACATGGCTGTTATGTTTTGTGACATGATGAAAAAAACAACAATTCTCCCCATCTATTGTGTTCTCTTGGAAAATACCAGGTTGGCCATACAACCGAATCCAAACGTTTTGGTATGAATTTATAAATAATGTATTATTAAAATGGAGCGAGAAATTTCAATGGTGGTATAAAATGCTTGTATAGATATCCAATCCAACTGTCTCAGTAATGAATACCACAGTGCTTGGTGCTGCTGCTACACTGACGCTGTTTCAGATATGATGAAGATCGTCATACTTGGCCCCAGCCTCGCCCTGCTGATTCTGTGCTGTAAGTGGTCCGTTTCTTCTTTACATTCTCTTATCGTTAGCAACTTCTTATTATTGGCAGTCAGTTTACAGACAAAATTTGATGTTTTTTCGTGCCAAGATTGGACCCCTGGGATGATTCTTTCTCCACGATTGTGTATATTGTATCTATTCTGAACAATTTGGCCCTGCACTTGAATATCTTTGCCGAAATGTGTGCACACAATTAAATATCGGAAAAAACAAAGATGAAATTAAAATCAACGGTATGTAGTTTTTAATCTTGGTTGAATTTAAAGGCACTGTGTCTAAAATATCACGACTAAGAGATATCAAAAATTTTTTAGAAAATATAATTGCAAGTTACACTATCTGCTATTAGAATTTGGTAACTTTAAATCAATATTTTCATTTAAAAACAAAACAGCTGAGCATACGCTGGTGGTCATTTGGGAGAGAACGGTGTAATGGAATATAAGCAAGACGAGATTGGCGTCATTAGGCAAAACTGCAGAAAGCGAAACGAAACTGAATCCACCTTCGATTGCAGTGGTAGACACGGGAGGCTCAGGGGATCACAGTATAGCGTCTTGTTGTCATCGGAGACAATCAGCGTTGTCTCCCCATTCGCCCCGTGCGCCTCTCTTCCCCCTTCCCGCCAGCGGTTTGCGCCCCTTCGATGTCGCGCGTCCTTCTATCTTGGGAAAGCCCGGTGTAACAGGCCAAAATATACCCCCCGCCCAGACTATACCCCGGGGTTACTTTGGGCTAGGCCAGACTATACCCCCCCCCCCCAGTCCAGATTATACCACCCACTTTTTTTAAAAAACAAGTCAAGACCACAGCCTTTTCTTTATCACTGTCATCAGATATCATATTAATTCATACAGGAACACATTCTTGACACCCATAAATCATAATACAATTTAGAGGAAATAATAATAACAGTTTATTTCAGCCTTAGTTTAAATTGGTGTACCATACATACATTAACTCCTGTTAATCATGATACATTTCAGAGGGAACAAACATGCATTAAAATGCATTGATATACAAAAGGGTTGAGTATCCATTCACACCGATATATGATTAGATTTCGGCATTAATTTCACTCATGTTTGTTATTATTATTATTGTATTTTGATAATTGGTTGGCCATGAGTAAAACATGCATTGTATTTTTTGTTACAACGATGCAGGGAGAAGAGGCTGGAAAATAACACACATAGAAAAAAAAAAAAAAACATATTAATAACCCAACTGACAGATCTGCAATTCCGTCATCCACTTCAAATAAAACTAAATAGGCACTAAATTTTTTCGCCTGATGAACTCCACTGTCCAGATCCACTTGAAACGATACAGAATGCTAGTCAGCAATATACAATAATAACAATAAGAACAAGAAATCATCTTATTTACTCTTGAAAATAAAGAGAAATATCAATACCAGAATCATCATCATCATCTTGGAATAATGCAAAGATATAAGAGGGAGTGTAAAAACGGCAGTGTAGGCCTACAAATCATCCTAGAATCTATAAGCAGCAATATGTGTGTATCAACTACATATATAAAATGTGTTAAATCTTTTCAGCTATTTAAGTAGAACTGGACAGAAAGCTTTAGTGAAATGGCTTTGACAGTTGTGTAGACAGACAGAGAAAGTACACTGAGACAAAAGTAGCGCATTGTAAAAAGTAATTAGATCTATAGCATGTTAAGGCAAAATTCGATGGATCATATTGCATTAACAGTATTTCTTGTTAGTGAATATTATTCTTTGATAGCTTATTTGTAGAATGATATACATTTCATGTACCTTATGGTTTAAGACACTGGATTAGTTTGCAAGGCATTTGAAAGATTGAACGTCTGTGTTATAGTGAATAAGGGTATGTCTCTAGCGAGTTAAATAAAATTTAAAAAAAAAAAAAGACTGTCCGTCTTTACCATCCTAAGCTTGACACGTCCCTTGCCAGAGGATTTAACAACTGTGTATTCGCACACAAAAATACTCTAAAATGACTTCATTTTCATGAGTGTGTTAATTATTTCATCCATTGCGACTTATTGTATGTCAGTGCCAAACAAACAATACAGTGTGTCGCGATGTGGGTTAGATGGGGAGAATTCGACTGACACTCTTTCGAGGTCCGCTCCCACAATCGACGAACACAAAAAAATACTTGCACTCTAAAAACTAAATAAATCAATTGCTTTGATTTTTAGCAGAACTGTAGGGCAGTTTAATTACAGGAATTAATGTAACAAATATAATTATAAATATAAATATCAATTCAAAGGCAACTGAATCTAACTAATGAAACTACAGCTTTCTATAAAGACTAACTTATTCACTCTAACTACTTGCAGATCATATGAGTTATATGCCAAATAGAATCCGCGCACGTGGCGACGGATATAACAGTTTAAATTCTATTAATTCAATGAGACATATTATGATATGGACATTTCCTCTAGACACGCCATGGAGAATGCTTGTACAACCATGCGTTGTCTGGCGGTAGCTCTGAAACTGTCTTCAAAAGTAAGTAGAACGGTTCACTTCCATCATTACAAATTAGTATGGACTCTCACCATGAGGCCCTCACTGGGAGTGAGAGCGCTGGATGTAAAACGCTGTGGGTTCATATCAAACCAAGTAGCTTAGGCTCTGGAGCTTTAAATCAGGCTCCTCACAATATGGACTGCTCAACTGCGTCTTAAATGTCTCTCATCTGGCTGAGGACTATCGCCGTCCACCTCGTAAATGGATTGTCTACATGTGGCATCTATCTAAGCTCTGCACGGGTTTAAATACTAAAGCTATGTCTCGACCTTCCGTCCAGATTCATACATTTGATTGGTGCAACCACCTCTAGCTCAGCTGCCGAACCGAGTTATTTTAAGTAACAGCCCTACGCAACGACCTTGGGTCGACATCAAAGGTCGAATTACTCAAGACAATAAAATGTAATTTTATAGCAATAAATTCTTAACATGTTCAAAACCCCGAGCTTTTACTCTGGATCACGGATTTTCTGTACGTCAACAGACGTCTCAATAACATTTAATTCCTACTCACCCCTTCCCTCTCTACTAAACCTAGTTCAAAACACGAGATATAAAAAGTGCTCAGTCATGCACACCTACGCTGTCCGTCTATCCTTCCCCACACCTTCTGTCTATCTATTAGGAAAAAAACTGTCCAAAACAAATTGTTTACGAGACCAAGTTATGCTGGCTCGCACAATAATTACGTTTGTAAAAATTACTCACTGCTCTCTCACAAAAATTTAGTCAGTGGAAACATTTATGAATCAAATCTGTTCTTGACACAGTGCAAATTTTACTCATGGGCAACCAACTACAAAAACAACTACAACACGACAACGATCGTGAGTGAAATGAGGGTTAAAGTTGAATCATATCAGTTTGAATGGATATTCACCCCATAGCATATCAATACATAATAATGCATGTTTTTTCCTCTGAATTTTATTATGATCTACGGAAGTCAAGAATGTGTGTATGTATGTATTACTATGGTGCCCGTTGACAATGATAAAAAAAATGAATTAAACTATGATTGAAATAAACTGTGGTGTTTAGGCCAAACTATATTCCACCAGTCCAGATTATACTAACATATTCAGGAAAATATTCAAGGATACAACATTAAGTTTTAAACTTTTATTTCACCCGCAAGTGACATGCCTTTATTCACTATAATACATAATTGCAATCCTTCAAATGCCCTGCAAACTAATCCAGTGCCTTAAACCATTAGGTACATGAAATGTATACCTTTCTACATAAGCTATCAAAGAATTTACTTACAAGAAATATTAACGCAACATGATCCATCGAATTTTTAGCCGTAACATACTGTAATTACTTTCTACAATGCACTGTTGTCTCAGTTGATTTAATCTGTCTGTTTTCACGACTATCAAAGCTTCTTTACTAAAGCTTTCTGTCCAGTTCTACGTAAATAGTTGAAAAGATTTAATACATTTTTTAAATATACATGTAGTTGGTACACACACTTTGCTGCTTATCGATTCTAGAATGATGTGTAGGTCATTTTTACATTCCCTCTTATCTTTATAGTAATATTCCAAGATGATGATGATGATGATTCTGATATTGATTATATTCTCTTTATTTTCAAGAGTAAATAAGATGATTTTGTGTTCTTACTTTTATTACTGAATATTACTGGTTAGCATTCTGTACCGTCTCAAGTGGATCAGGACAGGTTAAGTTTATGATGTGAAAAATTTTTAGTAGGTATTTAGTTTCGTGTGAAGCATTTAATGTCTGCTGGATGGTGGAATTGCACAATCTGTCAGTTGGGTTATTAAAATGTTGTTGTTGTGGTCTTTTCTGTGTGTTCTTTCCCGGCCTTTTCTCTCTGCATTATAATAACTTTATATATAGATCTAATTGTTCTGACATATCAAGCACATTTCTGATTTTCAAAAATTAAAATAAAATTCAGATGACTTTACACTTATGAGTCTTATAATTACAGGTATTTCATACCTTGCCACTAAGTATTATGTCAGTGGTGCCAAACAAAAAAACAAAAAAACAATATATGTTTAACTCATGGACAACTAATTATAAAAAAACAACAACAACAATAATAATACCAACGGACACAAGTAAACAAGTTTAATCATATCAATTTGAATGGATTTTCAAACCTTTTGACACTTTTGTATATCAATGCTTTTTACTGCATGTTTATTTCCTCTTAAATGTATCATAATTTACAAGAGTCAAGAATGTATGCTTCAATGTGATACCTGATGACAGTGATAAGGAAAAATTTAAACTAAAGTTGAAATAAACTGTGGTGTTGACTTGTTTTTTAAAAAAAAGTAGGGGTATAATCTGGACTGGGGGGGGGGGGGGGTATAGTCTGGCCTAGCCCAAAGTATACCCCGGGGTTAAACAGGCCAGTTCAACCCCGGGTATAGTCTGGCGGGGGTATAATCTGGCCTGCTACACCGGAACGTTCGAGTCGGATTCGAGATTACGCTAGGTTGACCTTGGAGTGATATATTATAGTGACATAGATGTGTGTGTGATTGGACGAGTGGTGCGTAGCCCGCAAGTTCTCGATGTGTGTCGAGCTTATTGGGAAGTCAAGCCATTTCGTGAACCTTCCATCTGTACCTATATATAATAGGGGCGAGCCAGACATGTGTGTGTGTGTGTGTGTGTGTGTGTGTGTGTGTGTGTGTGTGCAAGATCCAGTCTAAGTTTCCTAGTTAGATTTGCGTGCCTTCCCCGTAAGTAAATTGTGAGATATCCAGCTTTCATCTACAGTTATCAAACGTTAGTGTTAAGTGTTCATCTAATCCTGCTTTCATTCATTTCTACAACAGTTCGAGACAGTTTCGTTTTTAAAGGGCAGCAGTTCAGATCATCTAACTCTCCCCATTATAACGTGCTGAAATTTACATCAACTGTTACACTCAATTATCACAAAACTAAACGTAAATCAGTGAGGTAAATAATGCTCGTTTGTATGTTTTTATTGGGAAAATGGGCTTATCGATGGTCACTGATTACCGATACCCACAACTAACAGCCACAACTTACCGTTTGCCACAACTTACTGTGTTTTAATTTTAAATAGAAAATGACAATAGATTAAGCGAGGGACTGAATATTTGATTCCTCCACTCAGCCAAAAGGGTGGTTTATTTGTTGTTGTTGTTGTTGTTGTTGCTGTTGTTTTTATATAAATGCAAATGCAGTAGAACAATAGAATGAAACATACACGCAAAGTAAAAAAATAAGGAATGAAATTTGTGGGATAATAGAATGAAACATGAGAGCGATACATTTAATTAAAAATCTGAAAAAAACAACAACGGTAGTTTACTAGAAATGTGCAGATTTACGAATGACAACATTGTTCAAGGAAAACGTGAACCATAATTATTCAAATTTTCCCTATTGGTCGCTCAAAAAAACTTCATTTTCTGATGAGCTGGGATTTTCTTCCCACCACCTATCACATACACCTAACGATACTCAAAAGTTACGCCTTTGGGAGAGAGTTCTCTCCTCTTGTCTGTCTCTTTTTCTCCGCCCCCCCCCCCCCCTCAAGTTTCTCCATTTTCTCCATCCCAAACATTTCATTGTCCTCACATCTTTACAAATTGCACTCAGCCATTTCTCAGCGATTGAGTTCACAAAGGGAAGAAGAGACTGGATAAATCTTTGGTTGATGAGTTATTTTCATGGTGACTTTTGCACTTGTTTATTATTCATTAATTTTATTCTCTCCATCTTTGACCTAAATCTCCAGTTCAGCGCGGAGGACAGGGCCAGAAGTTACAGCCCTTTCCAATCAGCGACAGTTGTGAAAAGCAGGACATCGATCTCTTGCTGTTGGCCGATGTCTCAGGAAATCCCTCCAATGTTTCTGCTGACCTCAGAGTACAGATGTTATTTTTAGAATATCTGGTGAAGGGGTTCCTTGCCTCCAAAGAATATAATCTAACCAGGGTACACGTGGGCGTGGCAATGAACACCAATTCTGGTCCCAAAATGTTGATCTCTTTTCAGGATTATAGTTATGTTCAAGAACTGATAACCGAGATGTTGAATATCACATTGACCAATGATGAGTCACTCGCTGAGTCAAACACAAGTACGAATGTCCTGCGGTTTCTCCACCAATCCTTTACCAGCGGGCACGGATCTAGAGAAAACGTGACACGAGTGGCGATTCTGGTGTTGCAAGGTGACATTTCCGCCGATGTAGCTCGAGAGATAGGAGATTTACAAAACCAAAGATTGGATAAGGAATCAGATTTACGTCCTTTCGTCGCACTGGTAGGACTTGGTGAGGCAGAAAATAGACAAGATGTTAGACGAATCGGATACAAAGTTTCGGTTTCTTCCTACGAGGAGCTCTTGGATAACCCATATTTTGCTATGATGATGTGCAAAAAGTGTGTTGTAAAGTTGGATGGGATGCTTTTGTGGAAAGGGAAAGGCAAGGCCATATTCTCTGATGAGTTTTCCTGCTACCAGTTGCATCGGATGCCCAAGCCCGGGACTTGGTTGGATGCTTCAAACTGGTGTTCAGAGAAAAAGGCTCACCTGGTTACCTGTGATTACCTTCGCGACTTTTTCCTTCGTGCCGCTAAATTGGTGGAAATCGTTGTTCGGCTTTTTAAGAAGAGTAGATACAAACACATATACATTGGGCTGACCAGAGATAGTGAGACATTAGCTAACGGTATCAGTGGGTAAACAAAAGACCTCTAGTTGTGCGTTTGTGGGAACCCGGTCGCCCTTCGCAAGGACGTGACCAAGGCTGCAGTGCAATGAGGATTGAGGAAGTATATATGCGAAAATATTTATTGCGTTTGCGGATCTGGGCTGTGGTATTGTCCGCAGTGACCTTGCTCTGTGTGAAATGAGTATATTTTATCCTCCGGGTCAGCAAGATGCATCATCTCTAAATCCAGAACCTGCTAACAAAAACAGTTATAATTCAGCACTTTCTCGGGGTGAATTTATTGAGTTCGAGGGCAGCATCGTGTCCATACTTGCTCTTGCTGAGGATAATTCAAAAATAGAACTGCAAAGAAGGAAAGGACATGGGATTCCTCTGTTTATTGTAATGAGAGTGGCAAGCAAGATGAACATATTCCTTACGCATTTGTATGTGATCACAGACAGGACTGTGACAATGGACGAGATGAGGAGGTCTGTAGATATCGTAACTGTGATCCTGACGCGGAGTTTCAATGTAGTTCCCACCAATGCGTGCCGCTCGAGTCCCAATGTGACCTGCATCCAGACTGTTTGGATGGCAGTGATGAGGTCAATTGCCAGGTGTGTAAAGGTCAACGTTGTTGTGATGGCACCTGTCTCCCCTCACATTGGTTCTTTGATGGCCAAATTGATTGTACTAGCTGTAGGAGTGGCAAGGAATTTGGCGATGGCTTCGTAAATGATGAGTATGACCATATTATTAAACAGCAACGGGTTAATGAGACGTGTGTGTTCATTTGTAACAGGACAGAATGTGTTCTTCGATCTCAGTTGAATGATAATGTGACGGATTGCCAGGGACCAGAAGGACCAATGGATGAAACTATAGGTAAATTTCAAACCAACGATTATTGTATTCAAGAAACCGGAACCGTTCCATGGTCCCCGGAATGTATATACATTAAAGATAGATATGGTGGGATTCTCGGCTGTAGGACCATGATCCATTTAAAGTACTGTTGGAACTTTACATGTCCTGAGGGTTATGTAAAGTGTCCAGACTCCTACTGTATTCCTCTTCATTTGGTGCAAGACGGCAGTCCCGATTGTCAGTATGGCGAAGACGAAATGTACATTGACAACTACAACTGTACAGGGAACTTTGCTTGTGGGAACAATCTGGTGTGTCTCCACCCTGATCTATTTTGTGACGGCCACCCTGACTGTCCCTCAGGCGATGACGAACTTCATTGTAACGTGACCTGTAGCCAAGGCTTTTCCTGCATTGCAGGATCTGTCACCGTGACACGATATGACACTTCCCAGCCTCTATCTTCTTTAGCTTTCATCGATCCTAGAACACGTTATCTGGACCTGTCCGGTGTCGACCTTTCCACTGAATTCTTAAAGCAACAACGTGGGCATTTCCCTCACTTGTTTCACGCTCGTTTCTCCAACTGTCAATTGAAGGACACCCTGGGAAAATTTGTTTCGAACACTGAGCATTTGGCCACTGTTTCCTCAATGGATCTCAGTTATAATCTTATACAAGAAATCACCATTCACTTATATGGAAAATCTCAAAAGATTAGATTTGTCGTATAATCAGCAACTGTACATGATACAGAAAGGCGGTCTCAACCCCGTCGATACGCCTTCTATACTTGAGAGACTGAATCTTGCAGGTACTGGTATTGTCTCATTAGATGGATCTGTTTTTCAAACCTTATCCAGTTTGAGATATTTAAACCTGATCAAAATATTCGTATCTACCTTGGACAATAATTCGTTTCCGAATGAATTCATCCTGATGGAACTGGACTTAAGATTTACTACAGTAGAGACAATCCAGCCCGCATCACTCAGTGGACTCACCATTGAAGCTCACCTGTACACAGATAACTATCATATGTGTTGTCCACAGGTAAAAGGAACAGGTGTTCCAGAACACAGATGTCACGCTCCACAAGACCCCATTTCCTCCTGTACCAATCTGGTGGAGAAAAACATCCATCAAGTTTTGTTGTGGTTGGTTGGAGTGACTGCTGTTTTGGGCAATGTAATCATTATCCTGTACACGCCAATCACTGGTGAGGATGGTCATACAAAACCTGCCAGTGTTTTTACAACAAATCTGGCCGTATCCGATATGATCATGGGCGTATACCTCTTTATAATTGTAGGAGCTGATGTTTACTATACAGATGAATATGTGCTGAATGAACACACGTGGAGACACAGTGTGTTGTGCCAAACTGCGGGATTCCTTGCCACTCTGGCGTGTGAAACGTCAACAATATTCATTTTTCTGATAACTTTGCATGGATGCATTCTTGGTCACTTTCATGGGCCTCACTCCCATTGGTCCAAAATGGTCATCATTGCCTGCTGTATAGGAACATGGTCAGTTGGTTTTCTGTTGGCTCTCATACCTGTTTTACCTACACTTGAACACTGGACAATTTACTCTGCAAATGCCTTGTGTTTGGATCTTCCAATAAGAACACAACGTCCAGCCGGCAGTCGTTACTCCTTCGCTGTTTTTATCGTATTTAATTTCATCACCCTCATCACTGTAGCTTGTGGTCAGCTCTTGACCAGCTGGACAAATTCATCTAAAAATACAAAAAGCCACAATGAAACTGTGGTGGATGTAAATCGTGGTGTTGGTAGGCAACACTTTCTGGTGGCAATGACGAAATTTCTGTGCTGGTTTACCATAGGAATTATGGGATGGATTGCATTAGGAGGTCGGGAGATAAGCCTAGAGGTGTACTCCTGGACCTGTGTACTTGTCCTACCCATCCACTCGGCCCTGAACCCTGTCATTCAAATACTATCCATCATTCAACACAAGTGGCAGATGTTCAAAACAGGATCCTCCCCTTAGTCAGAACATGGATCAAAGAAAATGACATCTACTTCTCTCTGGTTGCACCATGGAAACATGGGAAACAAAATCAAAATAAATCAATCATTTGATTAAAATCTATCTTATCATACAAAAATAATGCAGGAGATTCTCATAATGGTGCCATTTTTGGGCACTATTCAAATCTGGAACCCGAATGACAATTTCAAAAATTATAAAGTCAATTTTCCTAATTGTCAACAAATCTTACCCAGTGCCTTTGTATTGCTCTATTGTGTTTATCCAATTTCACTTAATACTTTTAAAATGTTGTTTGGTAGTTGCTTTTGGCCTCTTTAACCAGCCTAATGCACGAGGGGCTGTTTGACACATGTTCACAAGCCTAGGGGATGAGAGACTATTTGACACATGTTCAATTTGGAGCAATTTTCCTGACTAGAGAAACGAGTGTGCAGTGCTCTGGTGCTCATGACATCTGTAGCAAGACTGTGGTAGCTTCATTTATTTATGTAGGTGAAGCTCTGTCTCTCTTTCCCAAAGTTTAGGACTATAACAGCCTACCTCTTTTACATTTATGTTGAATGTGACTTGGAATAGAGATACAACGTTATAAATTTAAAAGCACCTATTAGATCTATCTCGAAACCATATTTTTCATGTAAATATTCAATACGTTTATTATTGATCACAATTATGTCGACATTTTCGTTGTGCTTTTTATAGATGTATGTAAATTAGTCAGAAATATAATTGACATAACACACACATTTGACGAATCTTTTCCTGTCGTTCCTTTGAGATATTAATTGTGTTTCGTCCATATTTATAAGTGGATCACCTTACAATACGCTTATAATTCCCTTGATTAATGATCATTGAAATATAAAACACTGTAATGAACTATGAATGGTTATGTCTCACTGAGAATATTTTGTAATTTTGGTGCTTTTTTTTTTTTAAACTGGGGTTCTTGAAGAGTAGTTACTCCGTTCCGGAAGATATAGACATTTTTTAGCTGCTTACGTCCGTCTATAAATAAGAAATTTGCTCAGTCAAAACACAGCAAAAATTCTTGTACTTGCACTTATTACTAGTAGACTTGATTATTGGAACTCATTACTACTTGGAATTCCGAAATGGACTCTGCACCGTTGTCAGAAAATTCAAAATAGATCACACGATCGCATCCATCATCATGATATCCTCCCAATTCTTAAGCCATTCCATTGGCTACCCATTAAGTAAAGAACAGACTTTAAGAATTTGTGCTTATTTTTAAATGTTTAAACGGTCTAGCCCCAGAATATCTTTCAGAGCCAGTGGAATCATACCTGTCGTCACACACTTTAAGGTCAGTAGACAAGAAACGTCTTGAGACACCGACAGTCAGATTGTTGTTCTGTGAAAAGATTTTTGTCTTTGATGATATGCCTGGATTGTGGAACAACATCAGCGTTGAATCTTGGGAAAATGAAAATACCGTCACATTTAAAAATAAGCTCAAAACTGAATAGTTTAGGACTGCTTTCATTGAAACTGAATGATGTCTTTTTTTTCCGGGGTGTTGGGGGGAGGGGGGGGGGTGGTGTCACAGAGGTATGAGAGTGAGAACAGATCAAATGTTTGTTAATGTAAGTGAGTGCGTTGTTGCACAAATGCTCATTACAGACGGTTTATCTCGACAACGCTAGTGATGTGCTTTTATTATCTATTTAGGTCACTCAGGGCAGTCATGGGTCATCCTGTTCAATTTTTTCTATGGGACATAATTCTATCCCGAGACAATGGAAAGGCATTCTCAGTTGTTCGCTGCTGTCTCTGCTGTCATAGAAATATCGAGGTTTACTTTGGTCGATTCCCATCCAAAGGTTGATGAACATGGATGTTAAGAAATGAAAACATTCCACTTGTATTTGGCATGTATAGATGGTTTGAAAAAAAGTATGTAAATTAAAGTTAAAAAGACATTCAAACATGATATCAGTCCTACATATATCGGATTGATGCAGACAAAAATGGCATCATTCATATGTAGGATATAAGTAGGAATAAAGTATTGTTCTGATCAGATAGCCAACACTGGAATGATGCCATTCCTACATACAAATTTTATGTCAATCCTACATAGTATTCCTACACCGGATTGATGTAGACAAAAATTAGATCATTTCTATGTAGCATTTATGGAGGAATAAGGTCGTATTTTGATCAGATTCTCTAAGTCATAAATGATGCCATTTTAGACGGAACAATATAGTTGTGTTTTTTTATCATATTTACGACGTTGTATTTCCTACGTGCAAACAATGCCAATCTTGTGAGGAAACTTGAGGTTAGTGAGACGTATGAATTCTATTTAATCTATTAAAGATCTTAAGGATTAGATCTATGAAACTAGCAAAACGATAACGAGTCCATTCATCTATAGTTTGAGAGCAAAACATTTAAGTAGATCTAGATCATGTACATGATAAGGTTCCCAGATCGACATGTCCAATTCAAAGTTCACAAGAGAATGGAAAGTGTCCTATATTGGATAATCTTTTGCATCTCCATCTACTTAATGGGAGATTTGCAAGCTAAAAGTCGGTCGGTACTGTCCTATTGCATTGTGAAGAATTTGAGTAGTTTTGAACTGGTCTAAAGAGGTGGCAAGGTCGATGTTTATGGGTCATCTTCGACAATCGAATTGCTAAACACGGCACACAACACGACAAGGGGATTAACCAGAAATGAAAAAAAAGGGAGATTCTAATATGTAGAAATCATGACGTAGGCCACGAAACTCCAAACCTTCTTTAATGAGAGTTTGTGTTATCACGTTGATTTGATGCAGTGCATGTATTTGAAAAGACCAGGACTCCATTAGATTTCATTTACTTGAATAAAGGATTATGTCTCAAGCAAACGGAGAAAGACACAGCAAATCGATTTGACCATCCACAATACGCCTCAGCGAGACGTCATAGCTAGATGTGTGCCATACTTTATTCAGGTTCCATGTCATGTTACTTCATGTATTACGCCCGACATATGAGTCATGATATTATATGTTCATGTAATGATGCTTTAGGTGTTTGTGTCATGCTCTTAAAAGCTCTATGAATGTGAATTTCCTTTATGAGGTCATAAAGTCTTTCTTAACTTATTTTATCTTATCTATGATTATGGAGGAAAATTGTATTGTTTTTAAATGTTATATTATTGTTCTTTAATGTTTTTTTTTAATAATCGTGGTCGTAATGATATTGATAGATGAGATTAGCAATCACACTCACATTTCTTTCCTTTTTCTTTCTTTTTGATGCCTTTGAAATAATTTATGGAACAGAATATGATTTTTTTTTTTTGGTTATTGTTGTTGTTTTAGTTTGTCTCGATTTTGTTGAATCTTTGCAAATGTTTGGTGTCTTTAAAGTTTGTTGTTTTCTTTTTACGGTGGAACATTTATCAGTTTGAAGTAAAACCAACTGGATACGGTAATTCTTTCAGTCTTTCTTTTTTTCTTATTTTTTTCCTTTGCTTTTTTCAAAACCACAATTTTGTGGATTCTATTTGTTATGTAAACAATAAACATATTTTTGTAGTTAATGTATCAAGTCCCAGAGATCCCGTTTGAATTATTTCTACACAATCATATATTTTGTTCAAAGACAAAGGTGTTTGTGTCATGCTCTTAAAAGTTGTATGAAAGTGAATTTCCCTTATGAGATCATAAAGTCTTTCTTATCTTATCTTATCTTATCTTATCTGTGATTATGGTGGAAAATTTCATTGTTTTTAAATATCATATTATTGTTTTTTAATGTTGTTTTTACTAACCGTGGTCGTAATGACATAAATAGATGAGTTTAGCAATACACTCACATTTCTTTGCTTTTTTTTCTTTTCGATGGCTTTAAATAATTTATGGAACAGAGTATGATTTTTGTTGATCTAGATCATGTAGCCTACATGACAAGGTTTCGAGATCGACATGTCCAGATCAAAGTTCACAAGAGAATGAAAAATGTCCTATATTGGATAACCCTTTGCATCTCCATCTACTTAATGGGACATTTGCAAGCTAAAAGTCTGTACTGCTTTATTGCATTGGGAAGAATTTGTGTGGGTTTTGAACTGGTCTAAAATGGTGGCAAAGTCGAACAAAGTTTATGGGTCATCTTCGACAGTCCAATTGCTAAACACAGCACACAATACGACAAGGGGAATAATCAGAAATGAAAAAAAGGGGGGGTTCGAATAAATATGTAGAAATCATGACGTGGGCCATGAAAATCTAAACCTTCTGTAATGAGAGTTTGTGTTATCACGTTGATTTGATGCAGTGCATATAATTGAAAAGACCAGGACTCCATTAGATTTCATTTATTTGAATAAAGGATTGTGTCTCAAGCAAACGGAGAAAGTCATAGCAGATCGATTTGACCATCCACAATTCGCCTCAGCGAGGCATCATAGCTAGATGTGGGCCATACTTTATTGAGGTTCCATGTCATGTTACTTCATGTATTACGCCCGACATACGAGTCATGATACTATAATTATGTTCATGTAATGATGCTTTAGGTGTTTGTGACATGCTCTTAAAAGCACTATGAAAGTGAATTTCCCTTATAAACTCATTCTTATCTTATCTTATCCGTGATTATGGTGGAAAATTTTATTGTTTTTAAATATTATATTATTGTTTTTTAATGTTGTTTCTAATAATCGTGGTCGTAATGACATTGATAGATGAGATTAGCAATACACTCACATTTCTTTCCTTTCTTCTGTTTTTTAATGCAACAGAATATGATCTTTTTTTTTTTTTCATTGTTGTTGTTGTTTTAGTTTGTCTAGGTTTTTTTTTTCTTTGCAAATGTTTAGTACAGTAGTCTCCGTCTAAGAACCCGGTCAACGGGAGACAGAAAAAGCGGGTTCTTAGGCGGACCGGGCACTTTGGCGTATGCCAAAGAATGCCACCCATGACCTTGCGAATGGTCAAAGTTACGTCTTATGGCTAGCAGAATGCTCTTTTCTCACAGTGATGTGCAAGTAGTGTGACGAATGGAATGATTCAGACTGAACAATCAAGTTGTGAATCACAGATGCCGATTTTAGACAACACGAGGCCCAGTGATACCCTGTGTAATAACCACAATCAGCCCTAAGTACAAAGTCATGTGCCGTGCAAACCAAGCACGTGGTCAATTACGTATAAAATTCTGCCCTTCGAGTCAGACGATGTCTATGCTAATTTAGTCTAGGAGTGGCCTGCTTGCACACGAAAGACGTAACTGGGCTTTATCCTTTGTGCGGTTCACCTCCCCCTACCCTCCCTCCACCCGTTCTCTTTCACTGCACTGTGTGGCTTTGTTCTATTCCGTCTACTTGAAAGAGAATTTTGCGTTTAATATATTATTATGGACATTTTATGTCAGGCCAGAGTTTTCTGCTATTGTATGACAGTACACAATACAGCCTGCTACTGTCACCCCCACTGTCTTGTGGGTCATCTCGGGAGAGAGGAAGACTAGGGGAAGGTAACCCTGAATACAAATACCACACTGCCTTGTGTGTTGCTATGATAGCAAAGGCTATGGGAGTAAACCCAGACAGAAAATCAGGAGTGGAGACCCGAAGGTGGTTGTCAGGGAGAACTGCATCAAACTGGCTTCCAGCATCTCCTGCAGCCGGACTAGTTCCAAATGTATTGACCTGGTCTCTCCCTTGGGTTTAACTAGAATGGCAGAGAGAGGGGTGGTGCCTCTGGGCAAAGCACCATCTCTTAAAAATAGCCCAGGCAAGGCAGCAAAACGAGGAGGCGTTTGCTCGGGCTTGGCAAGCGTCTGTCTCTCCTCTATAAGCCCACCCATTTCCGATTTGGAGAGGACACTCCAGCCATCCGTTACGGATGGGCACAACACGGGAGGTGGCAGTTACCGGTGATAAGCTCAATCCATTTGGCGTACGGATGAGCGCCAGGGGTCCCCTCTGTCGGTGGGAGCGGCTTTTCAGCTGCATTGATCAACTACCGCCCGCCGTAACCTGGGCAGTTGGGTGTTGTTCCGCCACGTCAGCCTGCTTCATAAGGTGGTTGGAGCTAGACCAAAAGTCAAAAAGCTGACGTAAAGTGTGCACCTGGCAAAAACAGAAAAATACTAAAACTTGGTACCTGGAACGTCAGAACAATGCGCCCAGGCTTGCAACAGCAAGATCTCACTAATATTGACTCCATCAGGAAATCCCAAATTATTGATCGAGAACTTCAGCTACTAAACATCGACATCGCTGCCCTTCAAGAAACTCGACTTCCCGACTCCGGGTCAGTCAAAGAAGAAAACTACACCTTCTTCTGGCAGGGCCTTAGCAGCGAACAGCCGAGAATCCATGGCGTGGGCTTCGCCGTAAAAAACTCCCTTATCAATTCGATCGCAACTCCAATTGGAGTGTCAGAACGCATCATGACACTCAGACTGAACACCCGGTCTGGTTTTACCAACATTATCTGTGTCTATGCCCCAACACTTACCTCCTCTGACGAAACCAAAGACATTTTCTACGAGGCATTGCAGAGGACTCTCCACAACATCCCTCTCACCGAAGGCCTGCTAATTCTGGGTGACTTTAACGCTCGAGTGGGAGCAGATCACTCCGCATGGCCAAAGTGCATTGGGCACTTCGGCATTGGCAACATCAACGAAAACGGGCAGCGCCTTCTGGAGCTATGCTCCGTAAACTCATTATGTGTTACAAACACGTACTTTGACCTTAAGAGATGCCAAAGAACATCATGGCGCCATCCCAGGTCTGGCCATTGGCATCAATTAGATCTTATTCTCTCAAGGAGGAAGAGTTTGGGCTGTATAAAAATAACTCGTTCCCTCCACAGTGCTGACTGTGACACCGACCATGCACTGGTAGTCAGCAAAATCAAAATTTCGGCCAAGAAAATATACAGATCAAAAGCCCCTTCAATCCCTAAGATCAATGTAACAGCAATCAGAGATGAATCAAATAGAAAGTCATTTGAAAAGTTATTTGCTGAAAGCATGGATAATGTCACCCAATGTGACTCGGTAGATGAAACATGGAACACTCTCAGTTCAAAAATTCATGACTGTGCCATCAAGTCTTTTGGACAGCATAAAGTTTCAAACAAGGACTGGGTAGCCCAGAACAGCGAAATTCTCCTACCTCTCATTGAGCAAAAGAAATCTGCTTTCAATGAGTATAACAAAAATTGCAATCAGAGTACAAAAACTTGTTTGAAAAATGCAAAAGCTAAACTTCAGCTGGAGGTAAGACGTTGCGCCAACAAATACTGGACAGACTTGTGTAACAGCATACAAGAGGCAAATGAAAAGGGAGATATGAAAACCGCCTTTAGTCAGATGAAAGTAGCCCTTGGGCCAATCATCACCAAAAGCGCCCCACTTAAGTCTGTAAATGGTGAACCCATCACAGATAAAAATGAACAACTGAATAGGTGGGTAGAGCATTACTCTCTGTTGTATTCAACTGAGAAAAATATTCCACCAGATTTTGAGGAACACCTCCAAAAACTGCCAATAATGGCCGAACTTGACGCTGAACCTTCCTTAGTCGAGCTTTCCAATGCAATCGACCACCTGTCTGCTGGAAAAGCCACAGGAAGTGACAACATTCCTGCAGAGGTATTAAAAGACCTAAAAGGCCCACTATTATCACACCTGTATAATCTGTTACTGCAGTGTTGGAAAGAAGGCGTGATACCACATGATATGAGAGACGCCAAAATTGTCACACTTTACAAGAACAAAGGAGACAAAGGCGACTGCAACAACTATCGAGGCATATCCCTCCTCAGCATTACTGGAAAGGCTTTTGCTCGCGTCATCCTCTGCCGCCTTCAACAACTGGCGGAAAAAGTCTTACCAGAAACACAATGTGGCTTTCGAAGCAAACGATCAACTATTGACATGATATTTGCACTTCGGCAAATCCAAGAAAAATGTAAAGAACAAAACAGGCCGCTTATAACATGCTTTGTGGACCTAACAAAGGCTTTCGACACCGTAAGCCGATCTGGCCTGTATGCAGTCCTTAAATCCATAGGCTGTCCACCAACATTGCTAAAACTTATTGCATCCTTCCACACTGACATGAGGGCATGTGTCAACTTTGAGGGCTGCACATCCAATTCATTTGCTGTAAACAGCGGTGTGAAGCAGGGATGTGTTCCTGCTCCTACCTTATTTGGTATATATTTTGCAGCCCTACTCAAGAATGCCTTTGGTCAATGTTCAGGTGGAGTACTTATTAACACCAGAGTGGACGGCTCCATTTTTAATGTTGCCAGACTAAAAGCAAAATCTCGTACAGAGCATATTATGTTACAAGAGCTCCTCTTCGCAGATGATGCTGCAATCGTGGCCCACGATGAAACCACGCTCCAGGCTCTCATCAATAGCCTTGCCAAAGCCTGTGACAAATTCATGCTAAAGATCAGTGTCTCAAAAACTGTAGTTTTGACACAAGGCTTGAGAAACTCCAACCCAATCATGCTGAATGGCTCTCCTCTGGAGCAAGTGGGAAAATTCTGCTACCTAGGCTCAACCATCAGTGGTAGCACAGACATAAC
Organism: Onchidella celtica; assembly: GCA_963931925.1. Lineage (NCBI taxonomy): Eukaryota > Metazoa > Mollusca > Gastropoda > Systellommatophora > Onchidiidae > Onchidella > Onchidella celtica. The sequence continues at coordinate 7,443,752 of OZ007577.1, forward strand.
AACTGAAATAAATGCCAGAATAGGAAAGGCGGCCACAGCTTTTGGCAAACTCTCAAAAAGGGTGTGGAACAATAGCAAGCTGACCATCAAAACAAAGGTACTCGTGTACCAAACTTGCGTCCTAAGCACCCTGCTGTATGGCTCAGAGACATGGACCACCTACTCCAAACATGAATGATCCCTCAACTCCTTCCACCTGCGCTGCCTACGCAAAATTCTCAAGATCAAGTGGCAAGACAGGATCTCAAATATCGAAGTTCTGAGCCGAGCCAACATTCCATCAACTCAGGCTCTCCTAGGCAAAAAAAGACTGCGGTGGCTTGGACATCTCCACCGTATGGAAAATGATCGCATCCCCAGACAAATTCTCTACGGGGAACTTGCTACTGGCAACCGACCCAGAGGTAGGCCACATCTGCGATTCAAAGACACTTGCAAGGTCACGATGAAAGCATTCAACATCGACCCCAATGAATGGGAGAACCTTGCAAGTGATCGAAGCAGATGGAGACAAAAATTGCGCAGTGGCACGCTCGCAATAGACTTCAAGGCAAAAGAAACATACCTGACAAAACGACAGAGGCGGAATGAAAACACTCGCCAAAGTGAACCCAAAAGACTGACCTGCAATCAATGCCATCGCACTCTCGGGTCAAACATTGGTAGAATAAGCCACGAGAGAAGCTGTCAGTCAAAATGAAAGTGAATATTCTAGCTGCTAAGACCGTCTGTAAAGACGCTAAAGGCCATATATGGACATTTTACGTAAAAGTGTGCTCGCCTCTCGGTCCAATGCCGGGTTCTCAGGCGGATTTTTCGTTTCAGAGCGGGTTCTTACGCATGTAAATTATAGTGAAAAAATTCGGTCTCGCGGCAACAACGGGTTTTAAGTCGGATCGGGTTCTAAGGAGGCGAGTTCTTAGACGGAGATTACTGTATCATTCAAGTTTTGTTGTTGTTGTTTTTTTACCGATGAACATTTACCAATTTCAAGTCAAACCCTCTGGCTACGGTACTTCTTTCAACCTTTCCTTTTTTACTTTTCTGCTTTACGTTTTCTGCGTGTGTTTTTTTCTGTTTGTTATATAAACAATAAACATATGTCCTCAATGTATCAAGTCCCAGAGATCCGGTTTGAATTTTCTACACATACGTTTTGTTCAAAGGCAACTTAAAAAATATGATTAATAATAAAGAGGTGAAATTTAACACGTAAGTTGTTGTATGTGAATTCACATTTAAATTTAGGCAGCTTTTAAGGCTTTTGGAAACTGTTTAGAGACCATTCTCAACCCTGAATAACGACATGCACTTTGCATAATATTGTATATGTAACATATTTTTACTAGGACAAATCTTGTTTAGTAGGTTTGTACTTGAATTACATTGCTGTTTCTTTACTTGGACGTTTCTAAATGTTTAATAAATTTTGGCATTTCCAAAAAAAAAAAAAAAAAAGATTTGACTGGATCGTGTATTAATAATTCTTATGCATGACTGATTTTGTAAGAATTGTCACTGTGTCACCTAGATTGAGTTTGAAAGGAGAGAGGGTGATGATAAGATTTAGACCGGAAAGCAGAGAGAGAGAGAGAGGAATGTCAAAATATGGCAGAAAGAAAAAAAAAAGTGTGTGTTGCAAAGCCCAATAATTGAAGAGATTATTTCAAGACCACGGTTATGTAACATTTGATTTGAGTCATTTCCAGAAAAAGCCAAAAAACCTTGGATTTAATCTTCTTCTGTCATTGGCGTGGCTCAAATCAAATATTCTCTGCACTGATTAACAATAGAAGGGTGATCTTACTATAAATAGATAGCTTCTTCAAGAAAAAAAAAATGTATAAAATTGAATAAATTATACAGAAATGCGGACTCTTATCGTTTGCAGGTTCTCGGCAAACACGCCCTCGAGACGACGTCATAGATTTTCTGTCCTGTTTTTTTTTTTCATGTCAGAAAGTGGAAGTTGTGAAAATGAGTCTGTCTGTCTGTTTGCCTACCTTTCATAGGTCACATGATGTATGTTGTGAAGAGTAGCCGACCCGTGCAAAAATGATTGTTTGTAAGAAGCCCAGCTGCACAATTATTATCTAGATCATCTATCAACAACTTGGATTCTATGTAAAGACCAATAGAACTTCCTGCGACACCACGATTCACAGATGTCATGTAAATATATATATATTTAAATATATACATGATTTGACCAGCAATGTGTAAAGAGAAGTAAAGAAGAAAATTCTGATCATACTTTTTGATTTATCTTAACGAAAATACTTTGTTTTTCGTCTCAACAAAATTGTCAATAAATAATGTGGCAGGCTGAATGTTTTTCCCAAATGGATGTATCCACGTAATTTATGGTCCAAAGTCCTGGCAGCGAATGAAATACAATAATTTCTGGTCACGTGGTCTTGAAGTTTGAGTTGGAGCTAAGATGGAGGAAGCACGTGGGCAGGACAACGGTCACATTGTGTTAAGGCCTGTGTTTACACTGGGGGGGGGGACAACGGTCACATTGTGTTAAGGCCTGTGTTTACACTGGTGAGGGACAACGGTCACATTGTGTTAAGACCTGTGTTTACACTGGTGGGGGACAACGGTCACATTGTGTTAAGGCCTGTGTTTACACTGGTGGGGGTCAACGGTCACATTGTGCTAAGGCCTGTGTTTACACTGGTGGGGGACAACGGTCACATTGTGTTAAGGCCTGTGTTTACACTGGTGGGGGACAGCGGTCACATTGTGCTAAGGCCTGTGTTTACACTGGTAGGTTTTAGGAATTAAAAAAAAGGAATGGGAGACTGTGTGGGAAGAACTCTCCTGGCTTTCTGACTTTTGATTTCGGATTTCCCCCTTCGGAATGCTGTTTGTTTACACTGGTCCGTTTTCTGAATGAGAAACGATGGGCATCGTTTGTTTTGGTCGTGTTTCGAAGGGGGAAATCCGAAAGCAAAAGTCGGAAAGCCAGGAGAGGTCTTCCCACACTGTCCCCCATTCCTTTGTTCTATTCCTAAAACCTTCCAGTGTAAACAGGCCTTATAGAGCAAGACAATAGACAGAATAGAACAGAAGGATAGAATGGAAGGAAACCCCACCAGAAGCAGCCCTCCCCCCCCCCCCCCACCCCCCCCCCTCGGTCGGAGACAGGAAGTTTTACGAGCTTACATGTTCACCTTCTAATTCCATTCTAGAATGATGGTCCAACTGCCATTAACATCTTGCACTTGGCTGGACTTTCCGTTTTTCTCAAACCTGGCAGTGGCAGTGTCAGGAGTTTTTTTTTTTTTAGTTTCTCACGTCCTCCCCAGTGAATGTTATTACGTGTAGGATGGCACCCCAAGTTTTTTACGTTCGGATTACATATTTTAAATCCTTTTATGACTCCCAAAGATAGAGAGCTTCTCCCGAAATACTCCTAACATCAGCCTTAATTATTCTTTCAGATTTTCTTTCTGTTTTCCTTTTCTTTGTTTGAAAGAATAAGGGGGCAAGGTTAGGGGTTAGGGATTCGATAAGATTTAGGGTTGAGGATAGGGGCAGGATTAGGGATTAGTACGTATAGTACGCGCCACTAGCGCAACGCGCTTTGGAGGGGGGGGGGGGACATACGTACTTATAACAACAGCCCTTCCCAATACCCTAAACACAGTACAGTCCTTTACAATACAATCAAGGACAGTTGGTAAGCCTGGATTAGCGTATTGTATGTGAATGGTTATGTGTACTGGGTTTGAGTTTGGAGAGGGCACGTGGACACCATAACTCTGCCCATGTATAGAAATAGGCCGTATACGTCAGAAACTGAACTCTTCGGGAGATGAAAAAACAAATAAAAATCCTGGAGCTTTTCATCCTGCATTATTCTTTGTTCAATGTCCATTTTCTGATGACCACGACAAACTACATCTATTTGTCCTACAACCTTTTAAATAGAAAAGCAAAGCAAAGTTCAGTCTCTGAAATTTAAAAGGTGAATTGATCTACACAGGGTCGGATTTAGATGAAAAGAGGCCTAGACTATTCTAGCTGTGAGCCCCCCCCCCCCCCCCCAATCCCCCACCTTCACGCCTAGAGGAAGATAGAATTGTTTTAAATAATTCGAGTAACGCCAATGATGATGATCTAAGTGTTGAACATTCCACTCTCTGAAATTCCTCAACGGACATAAACTAGGAAAATTACAAAAGATTTGTTCAGAAACTACAGTGCATCGTAACATCACAGGCAAGAAAAGGCTACGGGTGTCATAAAACATTTTGCAGATTTGCCTGAGTCGGCGACCACCACCCCCCCCCCCCTCCCCCCTTCCCTAGATTGTGAGGACCAAGGCTTCAGCCTACTAGCTCAATGGTAAAACCGGCACTGGACCCACATTAGCATGTACGGTGTTTCTCCGTGACACGGTAGCTCAACTGTCACACTGCGCTAGGAAAAAACAAGTTTCGATAAACAGAATAATGTAACACTAACAGAACGACGACAGGACAGAAGGAGACCCCACCAGTACCAGGAGCGTCCACCAACCACCGGCTTTATGTACTGCTGCGATAACTCAATAGTCACAGTGGATGGTATCGTTATGTGGGTGTGTCCGTGTGGTCATTTTACTGTGTGTCTGTGTGTAGAGGGGGTTGGTACCTAGGCAGGCCGATATGAATACGGGCCTGAGAATGTATTTCATACATGAATAAGTTTGTAAATGTTAGGGGGGAAAGGGTCGAGTCGGAGAGGGAGGAAGAGAAAGATGGGGCGGAAGGAAGCGAAAGGTGGTGGAGTGTGAAGAGTGAAAGAGATTGAGAGAGAGGAAGAGAAAGATGGGCCGGGGGGGGGGGGGGAGCGAACGGTGGTGGAGGGTGAAGAGTGAAAGAGATTGAGAGGGAGGAAGAGAAAGATGGGGCGGAAGGAAGCGAAAGGTGGTGGAGGGTGAAGAGAGAAAGAGATTGAGAGGGAGGAAGAGAAAGATGGGGCGGAAGGAAGCGAAAGGGGGTGGAGGGTGAAGAGAGAAAGAGATTGAGAGGGAGGAAGAGAAAGATGGGGCGGAAGGAAGCGAAAGGTGGTGGAGGGTGAAGAGAGAAAGAGATTGAGAGGGAGGAAGAGAAAGATGGGGCGGAAGGAAGCGAAAGGTGGTGGAGGGTGAAGAGAGAAAGAGATTGAGAGGGAGGAAGAGAAAGATGGGGCGGAAGGAAGCGAAAGGTGGTGGAGGGTGAAGAGAGAAAGAGATTGAGAGGGAGGAAGAGAAAGATGGGGCGGAAGGAAGCGAAAGGTGGTGGAGGGTGAAGAGAGAAAGAGATTGAGAGGGAGGAAGAGAAAGATGGGTGGAAAAGGAGAAAGGGGGTGGAGGGTGAAGAGAGAAAGAGAGGGAGAAGGGACAGACAGACAGACAGACAATCTCAATCAGACTAAGAATCCATACCCAAACATCAAAATTGGGGACACTAACAAACTAACGAATTACCCCAGGCAGGAAGGACATTCGTACACGAATTTGCCAACAAAATCCAAGCCCCCATTAACCTTCTTATAAAATCCCAACAAAACACGAAAACAAATCAAAAAGTATAAAAGAAACAAACTCCACAAGCCAAATGTCCGTGTGTCTGGCAAAAGTTATGCGTTTTATTATCATGGTTTGAGAAGGAAACAAAAACAAAAACAAAAAAAACTTAATAATCATCACATTAAAACCAATGGACAATGTACAGGAAAAACAAAAAATTGAATTTTGTTTTTAAAAAGCGTAATTCACATCAACGAAACAAAAACAGAAAAGAAAAGAAAATCTGCCGTACTGTGAATTCATTATTATTATATTGTCTCATAAACATTTTTCTCCATCAAGTAGGCTGCACAGTACGGTGGTGTGTGTAAGGCTGGTTATTGACATGACAGGTCACACTGCGTTGGCCTGGGTTACAATGAACTATTCGGAGCATTCTCAGTACCTGATCCGGCCCCTTACCTTCATCCCTCCCCCTCCCAAACTCTTAAATTTACAACCGACACAGCTGAAGAAGGAAGCCTATGGTCAACACCTGGGCCGGACACGTGTCATAATACACTGGCCATACGTGATAAATAATATCAAATTATACAACTCATAACAGGTCCAATAGGTTTTCAAAAGAAAGGAAAAAGTGCTAAGGCAAAAGCTATTAAAATTAATGTTTCAAGAGTAATGTTATGGGCGCATCAAGCTGAGCGGCAGTTTGGCAGACAGAACTCTCTTTTGGTCAAGCTCTTGTGGGCAGCATGAATTCCTCGGGGATGCCCATCGGTTTCACAACCTTAGTTCTGGTTTATTTCCAAATCCACTTTTCACACATCTAAGAACTTCGACGCTATACATTTGCGGCTTTAGTTATTTTGCTAAGGAGTTTGAATAATTCGGAACTGAAGTCGCAAACCTTGAGCCGTCAAAATAACTAAATTGAGTAATTTAGTAATCCAGTGCAGATTTATAGTTAGATGACAATGAAAGTTTTACACAATGTCTGCACTCTCCAATAAATCTGTGTGATTACAATCTGCCATAAACTAATTATAATGAAGTTTTATCTTAATCTAACTAAACAGTGCTAAGTAAAACTAGTTACTACAGTATACTGATTCAAATTGATACTCATTTGCAGTATCACCAATTAAATCTGTGCTGGGAAAAAAAAAAGAACAGAAAAAGTAAAGATAAAAAAAACCAAGGCATAATTTTAATTGAACTTTTTGTTCTTTGAAGAAACACAGAAACAAAAAACAAAAATTATCATTGTGGTTCACAGACACACCTCTCAATAGCCAGTACACTTGCCTTCTACCTCCATTCATGCAAATCCACATTCTCACATATAATTTGTCACAACTATTACCAGTGTTAGTCCCAAAACATCTGACAATAGTAGCAAGTTTCACTCATTCAAGAGGTCAACATTATACAATGATATAGCAGAGTTCCCAAAGGTCCTTAGAGATCAGAATTAAGGACTTTAAGAATTTCTTCTTCTTTTTTTTTTTTTCGCACCAAAAAAAAAAATCAAAACTTTTTAAAGACCTTTCAGAATCAGACCGAGGCCGTGTTGGTCAGTCGGATGGTAAATTGGTTGAGGCCTTCGTATAAGTCTATGGTTGAGGAGAACCTTTAAAAGCAAAAAAAAAACTAAGAATTCCCCATACTGCAACATAAAAAAACAACTAACAAAGAAAGTTATAACAATCTGTATCTTGGGATAAATTTTGATCATTAAGGGCTTTCTAAGGAATTAAAATCAAGTTTGACGAAACCAACAACAACAACAACCCAAAAAAAAAAAAAACTTCAAGGACTTCTCAGCGACTGTTAGGAAGACCGTCCAAAGAATATTGGACAGCAAGTTATTTAAATCCATACTTTCCGTCCTTCTTCGATATTATCAAAGGAGTGGCATTGTTAAATATTATGTATACACAGAGCTGAGATAACATATAGTAGTTGATTCTATGGAGGGCAACGAAGATGAGTGAGTGTTAACTTGGCAGGTGAAAATGGTGAAATAGAGTAAGCAACATCCTGGGTAAAGACAACATTGCAGCCAAATCCAGACAACACTACAGCCAAATCCAGACAACACTGCAGCCAAATCCAGACAACACTACAGCCAAATCCAGACAATACTACAGCCAAATCCAGACAACACTACAGCCAAATCCAGACAACACTGCAGCCAAATCCAGACAACACTACAGCCAAATCCAGACAACACTGCAGCCAGGTCCAGACAACACTGCAGCCAAATCCAGACAACACTACAGCCAAATCCAGACAACACTACAGCCAAATCCAGACAACACTACAGCCAAATCCAGACAACACTACAGCCAAATCTAGCCATACACAACAAAGCCGCTGTGATAACTGAAGACCAGAAGATCAAACCTATCATTCATAGTCACAGACAAAAAAAGTGTAAAATGGTGAAAACTTATTTTTAACGTCTCAAAGTTCCCAACTTCCCTCTTGCAAACCCAAAGGGTGATTTTCTTGTACTTGTTGGCCCGCTGACTTGGGGAATACGCAGATATGACTTTTAAAGTTGAGTTTTGATCACCAATGTGTGAAGTGAGGCACAGAATGAAATTTCTTGTCATACTTTCAATTCTACTCAAAGAAAACGCATACAGTGTATTTTTTGGGGGGGTCAAAATATTGGAACACTTTCTTCTGTTCAGCTCAGTCATAGCTCAAACTCAGCAAAAGTATTAAAACTTCAAGACTTAAAACTTGCCCACGTACACTCTTACGTCTTTCTATGCATAATATGATATTTTGTAGAATTCAAGGTTCAGAGATTAAAAAGCCTTTCATGATTACACCAAATGCCTTATTTCCTTTACAATATGATTTTGCGATTGCAGGTCTTTGTCTCACACTTTGATTCTGCAGGGACAAATCTAATGAATCAAGCTTGTACATGAAAGGGTAAAGGTAAAGGGTATAGATCACAGTTTGTGTCCATGGTTGTTTTTCGGCATGCAGTTTTCAATTCAAATCTTTTTTGGTCGGCATGACAACAGAAAAAAAACAAAAACTAGAGAAATTTCCACAAAGACACAGCGCTTGGCGCCACTGGAAAATGATGGAGTTGTTTAGCAGCTCTAGGGTAGGACGGAAACAAATTTAGTTTCAAATATCGTCACCAATCCCTAAGTCTGTGGTAACTCAAACATTTAAAAAAAGCTGTTGCTATGGCAGCGTAGTATTTTACATAGAGAGCTATAGGTAGAATGCGCATATCCGCCATCTTTAGTGTAAGGACCTACGCATCACCATGGCAATTTTGGCATCGATTTTCATTCGCAGGCTGATTTGCACTGCAAGCACAGGACGCGTCTTGAACCAACCGGCGGCAAGCTAAAAGTAATTCACTACAGTAGACAATGGCACGCATGTACATGTGCAACGGGAGATGTTCGGTATATTCTTTCATTTCCTTTCCCTTGTTTACACAGATAGTAAGGAATCTGACCAACTTGGATCCATCCTTTCCACCCCTGTCGCAGCAGTCAAGAACAATGCAACCAGGTGGCATTTACCGCTTATACACATCTTGAAGTTTCATTAATCGGCTAATCCACCGGCCATCTTTAGTGTAAGAAGACCAAAACAAAAACACTCAGTGATGTCATGCGCATTCTGCCTATAGCTGAACAGTGAACACAACTCTGTATTTTCTCTATTTAACTTTGCCATTATTCTACGCTCCTCTAATAAAAGCCTTTTTCAAATTTTTGAGTAACTTGACTGGGGCGCCAGTGACGATATGCACCTTGAAAATAAAGAGATAATTTGTAGACCAAATCCAATGCTTAAGACACTAAATTTGTGCTCAGTTTTCTAGGTTTTACATAATATATCATAGAAATTTATGATGATCCAGTTATAGTTTTTCACAAAGTTTGAACCCTTTTCTCTTGTTCAACTCTTCCACCTGAGTGTGGAGGTTAGAACAGAACAGAAATTCAAAATGAAATATTCAACTATTCAATTTTTCCAGAACATTAAAAAAAATGTTAAAAATGTAAATTCTCATTTTCGGCCAAACGATGACTCTCATTAATCAATAATTTTATATGTTTGTAATTTGAACTATTTGGCTCGGCATGAAAGGTTCTCCCTGAAAAGGTAAAGAATGCCCCTAATAACCTGACAGTCAGACTAGAAAATCTGTACAATGTATCGTTGTTTATCTTACGTACTGGTGTAGCTCTATGCTAATGACATTTATAAGTCATTTCTCACTTAAGAGAATATTTCTTTTTCTGTCACTTGGTGACTCATGTCATGCATTATGATTCTTTTGGATTATTAAATTTTCCTATTGGCACATTCCTTTTTCTATCATGTTACCTGATAGCCCTCATGCTCAGGAATGCAATGAACCGTCAGTTGCCTTTTGGCATAAGTCTGACATATGCCATTATCGTAGAGCAATGATGATGTGATATCTTTCATACTTTTATAAGCGGGAAAGTTTTTGCAACGTGCTCGTCTGTAAGAAATTTCAATCACACCAAATCATTGAAACCTTCCGTAAAAAGGGAAAAACTGGTTATACCCCAGTTTGCCAGATGTATGACGATATATCAAAGTACCCAACACTAGAAAAAAACACAAAATTCAGAAACAGAAGGACAGCAGTCACCAATGCTAGCTGACCAAACCCATAGCAGCAGCAGATGGTTACCCTATGGGTGTTGCACAGATAAAACACACAAAAAAATTATATTATCTGGGAAATAACATATCTATCCTGACATATTTATCTAGGAAATAACATTTACCCTGAAATATTTATATAGGAAATAACATATTTATCCTGACACAACACATTTACCTGGGAAATAACATATTCATCCTGACATATTTATCTGGGAAATAACATATTTATCCTGACACTAACCATGACAATAATAACACCAATATTTCTCGTGGTTTATACACTAATAAACATATTAAAATCATAAACACATTCTTTTCCACACAAATGCAATTCACTCACATTTGCATGAATCAAGGGAATGACAGAGTGTAAGAGAAACTCATTCTTTTGTACTGTGTCTTCCATCAAAAGCCTACTCAACACAGTACTTCATCTCTCGGCCTTTCAGCAAAATATTTATCACTGCAAATTAAAAACTGTGATTGATATCAGCAACAAAACAAGAATAGATAGTCAACATTGTAATTTACTTGTGCATTGAACAATCAAAAAAAGTCTCTTTCACACATCGCATACAAGTTTCTTTCACACACCCATACATCGTTTAAAAAACAAATTACTGAAAGTCTAAGAAAGCAAAATTGCAGGAGATCTTCAAAGGAAATGAGTCCCCATTAAGCAAGTGTTTCACACACTGCTGTTAGGCTACACCAGAGAGTATGGATGGATAGAGAAAAATCACTATTGGTCTTTAGGCTACACCAGAGAGTATGGATGGATAGAGAAAAATCACTATTGGTCGATTTGCACCGCGAGACACTGCAGGCCCCGCGAAACTATTGTTAGCATGGAGCAAAAACTAGGTCGCGGCAGTAAACAATACCCATTTGTTCATTTCCACAAGTAGTAAGAGCTTACAAATGGCTTGAAATAGTTTCAATCGATCCTAAAATATGAACAAACTGCAGCAAACAGATTCACACACAATCTCTGGTGAAGATGGTCCCTAATAATCCTTGTTACCACCATGATTTATTTCATGATTTGACAGAAGTGATTTCTATCTATAAATACATACTCTCTGGTCAGACCCAATATTATCAAACAGATCAGATATGCAAGATCACCTATACGAAAATATCCAATCTGATTCGACACCAACAACCACAGGCGACCGCATCAGGTGGTATCTCACACCGCCCCCTCTGCTCATATAACCACACGGCAAAGACAATAATGCATATCTCTCCCTGTTGATCAGGCTACCTCACGTGGCAATTGTTAGGGGAGTCAAGTTGATAAAACCTGCTGTACTAGTCAGAGAAATAAAAAACACGAAATATCTTTACACAAGGAACCAACAAAATGTTTGACAATTTCACCTTGCCGGATACAAAACAAAAATATTGTAACTTATGATAGATTGTATTATATGATCAAGCAATACAAAATGTTTCATATGATTCCAGTGAGTAATTCTTCTGCGCTCAAGACACACCGAGGACTTTTAAGATCCCTTGTCCACCATAAACATATGCGCGCACAAAAACATGTACATGTACAGTGTATGTATAGATATTTATATATATGTATATATATATATAAATATTTCTTGTTTGTGTATGTGCAGTCAAACTTTGAGCTCGTATATACATATCATATCAGTTCAGAAGAAAGAAAAATACTCCTATTATGTACAAACTCTAAAATCACAAGAAAGATTCACAAAGTAGTTGGTGCGACGGAGGGAAGAGTTCCATACATGGAAGGTAAACATTGTCTCACCAAATATATACACAAGAGAGACTCACTATGCAATATTGACATGAAAATGGACCAAACTCAGTTGAGAGTGACATAAGAAATGACAAAGTTAGCAAAGATTCACCACTGGCTCTCTCTCATATAAAACTTGTACAATTCTCTTCAGTTTTTTCCATTTGATCAACCTCAGCTGTTAACAGTAATGATGAAGCTAGCAAAGATTCAGAACTGATTTTTGTTCCCACACACAGACATTTACAACTTTCTTCAATTTTTACATTCATTATCATACAAAGAACTGCCGGTTTTCTGGTGTGTACCCATGAGAAAATCAACTCCACTTAACAACAATACAAATCATTTCCCACAGATTTACGATTATAAACATCTTGACCTGGATCTCCAGCACTGATAATCAGCTATTTAGATATATATGGAATTCAGCATGTTTGCCCTATGACTGACAGGCTTTACACAGCAAGGTGATTTCGATGGAATGGACCAAACCAAGTGTTGAACAGCAAGAGACATAACGTGGCAACTGTGCCCTAGTTTAGGCCTAGCTCTATCACTGAACTGCTTCAACTGTCTCCCAAGTAAATCATTCATTTAACAACGTCTAGTCAATGGATAGAAAGTACTATTTGCTTTGTCTAGGACTGTTCTCTATATCAGTGCTCCACTGTACACCACAAGTTACTAAATATTTTAAAGAAAAACACAGAAAATCTGTGAGGTCGCAGCAGCTTGAAACAAAGACAAAATATGGCAAAAAAGAAAAGTTGTCTGTAGATTTTTGGCCACCGTACCCCATACATGCCCTCCAATCATCCAAGTTTGGAACTTCCCGACATTAAGTAGTTTAATTGGATAAACATTCTAGGACTTTTTTTTATGTATTTCATTTTTTCATGTTTTGTATCCAAAAAGTGTTTATACTGAAAGCTTGATTAGTCATTCCTTTTCCTTGGTGTTTTAAATTGTATCATACATGTATTATTTCTTGTGTAAGGCTTTGCTTCTTACAGCTGGGGTTTTTTTTTTGCCAAATTTTGACTCAAATTTACTGCTTTCCAGGTCTACATGAGGAGAAAAACATCCATACTTGATATGAAGCAATAAGAAAAGCCAACAAAACAAGGTATTATCAGGAAGCTGTATGGAGATCATTCTGGTCTGAATATCTACCTTGTCAAAACAAACATCCAAGAGAAAGGGGTAACTCTTTCCTGTGCGACAAGGTTTTGTTGTCTCCCCTACCCTCGCACCCATACACTGGATCACACCTTTTTTGATGCGCACACAACCCAAACCCTTCTGTGCTCCTGTTAAACAGACACACCCCACCTCCTCCCTCCTCCCCAAGCACAACCCATCTGAACACACACACGACACCAGCAAACAGGAACTAAGGTCACAAATAGCCAAGAGTTTTACCCCACACTCTGAGTCATTTCAAAAACATCTGAAAAAGCAAAGTAGGTCAATGTCAAGACATTCAGATTTCACTTGCAAACAAACAAAAGAAAAACAAAAAACAAAAAACTCACCCCATAACGTAACACATTACAAATCAAAATTGTGGCACATGAAACAAAACAACAACAAAGTCTGGCATGATGATTATGTACCAACTAAGGCCTCAGATAAGGCCCCACTGGCCTTCTCCGCATAAGCGTTAAGTATCAACTCGCTCTTATGCACATAAATAATCCAAAATTACATTTATTGGCTGAGGATCCCAGCTCAAATATTTTGTCACTGCTCTGTACTAATGAGAAATAAGTCTTTTTTGACACTTTTGAGATATTAAGCAAAGAATGTTTCTCTTTCCTGCCATTTGGTGACTTATGGGATTATGATTCTACTGGATTATTACATTCTCCCACCGGTGCATTTCTTTTTCTACAATATTATCTGATAGCTTTTGTGCTCAGGAATGATTGAAATGAACCGCCAGTTGCCTTTTTGGCGTAAGTCTGACATATGCCCTTATCGTAAAGCAGTGATGATGACCAGCGAAAGTGATCACCACAAAACATGGATAGTCAAAAAAAAAAAAAGCAGTAAAAATGCAAGCACAAGTCAACATATCATTAGTTAAAAGTAGGAAAATCTGGGGTGAGTACCTGAATGATGTGTATCCATTAATTCATTCGTGACGATAAGTCAAGTATTCGGCTCGCGGGTTTTCACTTCACCACAAAAAGCTGAATATCCGGCTCGAGTGGACACCAATTGTCCAACACTAATATCTAAGCCAACTTTTTAAAATGTCGAATCCTATCTTGGTTCATTAATTTCCCTTTACTTTAAAATTCTAATGTATAACATGTTATGTCTTGTGTTCATATTGAGTAAAAGAAAATCATCTATGAGCCACCCCTAATTCTGGAACTGAATTGTGTTGAGAGTTCCCATCCACATCCACAAAAGTTATCATAGGGAGTGAGTCAAATTGCGCATATAAAAAAAACAACACTGTCAGAAATAATAATTAAAACAGAGAAAAGGTAAAAGGATCGAATGTCTTGCGCGAGTCCCTGACCAAACAACAACCCAGAGAGCAAAAAATGTAACAACAGCAACCTTTCATTCATTCACCATTTCTCCTCTTTGCATATGTGGGACTGCTGCACTCAATCATTTCTGGGTCTTTCCCCCGACTGAATAAGATGAAGTTCCGAAACATCATAACAAACTCAAACCAGCGTTTAACACGATGGACCCAGATCCAGATCCGAATCCAATGGATCCAAGTGTTTGGATATCTGGATCAATAAGCACAGGATCTAGGCTGTATCTGTCCAGTACTATGACCAACTAAACCCAGTGTCTGCATTATTCCCACGTATGAAAGAAACCATTGTCTTCAGTTATCCAGTCTTGAACCAGGTAGTTCTGATAAACACAATCTTGTCAACATGCAGTCACTGAACACATGCAATTCTCCAAATATACAATAAATCTGCTTGATTAAGCCCTGACCATTGAAATGATAGGATCACGTTACTGCATATAATTATTTACATCTTATCCCATCTCAATTTTCATTCTTTCTTTCTTCATCCCCAGTCTCTCTCATTATTACATTCTCTAATTCATTTATTCTATGACAAATCATTCTTTCAAACAAAAAATATTATTAAACAATAATAAATCAAACAAAATGCAATATTGGAAAATACACGCAATTTGAAAGTGCTGCTACCACAAATAATACCCTTTGCAGTGCATCTGTTGATCTGATCCATCCAACTGTTCTTACTTTATCCTACTGTTCGCTGGTTTCACAAACAAAAGAAATGAAAAATTGAGTTTTTTGAGCATTTGGCTGCCCATGTGCATGCCTGAGAATGTCAATGACAAACTGTACACATTTACACCCCTCCCCTTACTCCTGGTCTAGAGCTAGCCAAGACCAGAAACAATGCATATCTACTTGAAGCTTGCCTTTCTCTTTAGGCCCTGGTCTGCTGACCACCTCACATCCTGGTACCTCAGCTCCTGACAGCAAAACAATGTACTTTTTGTATTTTAAGTATCATGGAAACTTGATCTAAATCACCTTTAACCCACTCGTGCCCAGCATTCCATGTCTGAAACACGCCAACATAGCTCAATATTCTATAATCGGAGCATTTCTTAATTTATCAACAAAATAAATGACTTTGCATGAAAAGTATTTATATTTCTGCCACCATTTGAACATTTTAAATTAGTTTTGCAAGAATAAGAATTGTTATTTTGGCTAAATGAATATATATCTCGGCATTTGAGGGTTAAAGATCTCAAAAACAACCAGCAAAACAGAAGTCATCTCAAATATCTGTGCACAGCTTTTTCCAAGTGCTGAACAGTTGCATCATTCTGTTCATGTATCTTCCCTT
The DNA here is from genome assembly GCA_963931925.1 of Onchidella celtica. NCBI lineage: Eukaryota > Metazoa > Mollusca > Gastropoda > Systellommatophora > Onchidiidae > Onchidella > Onchidella celtica. Next base: position 7,459,599 of record OZ007577.1, read on the forward strand.
CCGCCCCATTCAAATATATCAGGGGTTAACAGGTTCACAGAGTTAAAACCATCTGGCACTGCAACATTTATCATTGGTACTGAGCTTGTGTGTGAGTCAGCAAAATCACACATGCAGGACACTATCACAACATATAGCCAGGAAAATAGAACATACTACACCATTACCACTTGTGTGAGAACTTTCAAGATTACCAACAATTTTTTTTTTTTTTTAAAGTACACAACCATGAATGTTCCTTTCCTGGTCCGTAGACACTCAAAATCACAAAAATCCAGGTACTCAAGCAAAGACTAACAGAATTTCAGCCCCAGAGGCACAAACAAAATTTCATGACTAAGGTGCAGTAATTCTATATCTATAGATGTCATGATTTTTTCAAGCAATGACTTACAGAATTTCTGCTCTAGAGATACAAACAAAATTTCATGACTAAGGTGCATTTAATTCTATATCTATAGACGTCATGATTTTTTCAAGCAATGACTTACAGAATTTCTGCTCTAGAGATACAAACAAAATTTCATGACTAAGGTGCAGTTAATTCTATATCTATAGATGTCATGATTCTTTTCAAGCAATGAAGTACAGAATTTCAGCTCTAGAGATACAAACAAAAATTCATGACTAAGGTTGCAGTTAATTCTATATCTATAGATGTCATGATTTGTTCAAGCAATGACTTACAGAATTTCAGCTCTAGAGATACAAACAAAAATTCATGACTAAGGTTGCAGTTAATTCTATATCTATAGATGTCATGATTTTTTCAAGCAATGACTTACAGAATTTCAGCCCCATACGGACAATTACACAATGGAAAACCAACAATGACAATACATTCTGACTGAATAAGCACTTGGTTCTCTAGTAACACATCCCACAGAAATCTAATCCAAATCTCAGTTGATTTTTAGCTGCAGTTGGAACACCAGTATTTGAATCCCACACTCTATAAATAGTTTTCCAACACAGATTAAGGTCACCAGTAATTTTTCCAACAAAGTTATCTGCCATTTAGTCCAACTGAAGGCGCCTGTTACGATGTTGCTATACTAAATGTTACGGATTTGGGGGGAATCCGTCTACTTAAGGTTTCGACTGCATTTAAATCGAGAGGTATCTAAACTTTCGTACCATGCCACACACTAAGAACAATCTGAATAAGTTTCATAAACAGACCTGCAGGGCCACAAATTTAATTACATTAATTACCCTAACAATTTTGTCTAGATCTATTATATAGTAAAGACAACATCAGCAGCATCAAATCCAAATTCAATAATACTTCCCTAGAATTCTACTCTAGATTCCTATAATATTATTATACTTCTGACTCCCTAACAATCTAAGTACTAATTATATATATCTCAGATCTGGTCTGCCTACTATATATCAATCAATACACTAATATGGTCTCTGGCGACAATGTCATTTCAGCCATTTGTGCCTAACGCTTATAATAATCGAGCCCGTCAATACAAACTGACGTAGTTAAGTCTAGAGGTCTACTCTAGGATGGGCTGGCAATGCCCAGCCTCATCCAGACAAATCAATCACAATTCACAGATGTGTATGCCATACATTCATACTAGTTGCAAGTCTATATATATCTTTATCTTGCATTCTTGGGTAGCACTCCTAGTATATGCGGCAATCCTGTCCCACTGGATAACTTATGTTCAGCTCCTCGTTCATGGTTGAGTCATCAATAGACAAACACTTACGATTAGTCCCTGGTGTTAGAGACCAGGGAACGATGGACAATAGCGGTGGGCATATCTCATTCAGGCATATGGATTCATCTCAAATGTCTATAGTGGACTAGACATGAGTCGTACAACTTTATGATTCTTCAGGCAGAATCGTGCCGACGCCTGCACAGATTGGAGTTTTCTGTATGGAGTGCAGGATATATGTCTGGGCTGACTTTTATACTGTCTAGCCACCTGCAACTACCGTCCAAATCCCTAGATTTCATTGGTGCGGTCAGCTCCGAGCTGAGCTCGCAGTATAATTTATTCTATTGTATAAGTCGGTTACGGCCTTGCACTAAAACAGACAAGGTCAATTTAAAATGTCAAAACAACTACTGAAATCTTTAAACCCTCGTGCTTTCTACATTTTATGCACGAATTTCTGAACGCGACTAAGCGTTTTAAACTATCTATCCTTATTCGCCCCTTCTCTTCCCTTCTAAGTGTTCATCAAAATCACGGGGTCGAGAACGGCCCTGTCACTCCTAGCTATACATTTATTCTATCTCGCCCCACTTTCTTTCCATCTCTAAAACAAGTGTTTCAAACAAACTGTTCACGAGAACAGCTCAAGGACAAATTACGCTGGTTAGAATTAACAAGTCGTGAAAATTTACTCACTGAACTCGTGACCTAGCACGGCATTTATGGACTTAATCTGTTCTTGACACATCCCCCACCCCAGTGGAAATTTTAAGAAAAATTTACACGATAAGATCTAAGAAAGTCCACAGTTATTGTGGTGGGGCTTAAGTACTAGAGTAGAAAAACTAGCCCTAAAGTAGATAAAAAAAGAAATTTGACTAAGAACGTGCATAGTGGATGGACACAAACTACACAATTATTAATGCAACGTTCTGTAGAATCTAATCTATCGAAATATATTGTCACTTGATCCAAACATACTTCTCATGAACATTTATAATAATGATATTTATCTCAGTGTATACTCCTGAATTAAAGAATACTATATTCACACAGTCACTCCTAATTGAAGAAAAATGCTCAGACTTATTTAGTCAACATACATCGATATATGAATGCACATTTACAAACAGTATTTATGAAGTAAAATATTGTGGTAGCCAATGGCAGCAGTAGCTCTGGTAGCTTGGTTTGCCATGTCTCCATCTCATTGACCCGCTGACAAGGGCGCCAGGTTTGTCAGAAGTTCAGGTCACAGTCCGGAATGACGCTGGTGGAAAGAGGATATTCCCAAGTCCTGGCATGCTTTCTACTAACATCGTCTCCCCTGATACACATGCTCACATTTGGTTTCCCCCCTCACCGACACACTCAAATTCGGCTTAGCATCATAGACACGCCCACATTTGACTTCCCCTCGCGCACACACCCCTCCCCCACCCACCCCAACAAACAAACTGAGATATGAACCTTCTGTATGTATTCAGTAAACCTGTGATATCACCCTCTGTTCTAACTCTCTACATATGATGAATCTACCTCACAATGAGTCAAAACAACATCATTATCATGAGTATCACTACAAAAGCAGAGACAACAAATAACTTACAACTGTCAAATTACAAGGGAGTATTTGCCATATTGTTGCATGCGGCATGAAAGTGGTTGTAGTTATTCCCTCGCTCCTAATTTCATTATGTATAAGTGACATTCCAACTTGTGAAAAAAACTTTTCGCGATATGTGTTTGTGATGTCGCGTTTTATGCATTTTAGCCCTTTTGCCAACTCGACTTCAATCCTCATTTATTCAAAATGAGAAAAATGCTCATATAACAATCTGGCAAATACCAGAAAATTTATTCATCTCTCATATATGAAACAAGTCAGAATAAAGAACAGCTTTCATTCACACCTCAGGCTATCTCTCAATCTCTCTCACTCAGTGATACCGCAACAACTTCAGCACCGATACACACTTGAAATCTTCACTGCAGCTGTTTTGTTGATGGGGACGAGTAAAGGTCGGTCTAACCGGGTAACAGATCTTATACAGTAACAATTCTCAACTACATGAAAGAGATGACCAGTGGTCAGCAGCTGCATGGGTCAGGCTCTGTGTGTAGGGGCCGTGGGGAGGGTCACTCTTCTTCATCTTGTACATAAGCCAGGGGGAAGTAACCAATCTGCAACAACAAAGTGGTGCAATGTTGACCTGTAACAACAATAATGATAACAACGGGTGGGGGGGGGGGGGGGGAAGAGAGAAAAGGTGCCTGTTCATGCGCGAGAGAAAGACAGAAGAACTGAGTCTGGAAAAGTACATCGACAATGATAACAGCCACATTGTGCTAAGAAGAAGCAAGGCAACACAAATCGCGGGTATAGAGCAAAATTGTTGTATCTCCAGGTTTATGATTTGGGGTTCATAATGGCAATACTGTAATAATGACAAACTGCTACTTGCAATTTTTTCTTCGTTATTCCGCTATCTTTAACCAGTTCCAAGTTACAGAGAAGCAGTAGTGTTGTATCTCCCTTAAAAATGAAATCATTGAGAACAAATATTGTGGTGTTTCCGAGACAGTTCCCATTATTCATAAACCTGGAGATACAACAATTTTGCTCTATACCCACGAAATTATAGCACAACAGTAGGACAGATGCACCCACAAACTATCCACAAGAGACTATTACACAGATGGTGTGTGGGCTGGCATGCGTGTGGGTGGACAGATGAGTGAAGGAGTGACTGAACCTGATGGATGGATGGACAGATGGATGGATGGATAGACAGATGGGTAGGTCAGATGGACAGATGGATGGATAGGATGGATGGACAGATGGGTAGGTCAGATGGACAAATGGATGGATGGATGGACAGATGGATGGATGGATAGACAGATGGGTAAGTCAGATGGACAGATGGATGGATGGATAGACAGATGGGTAGGTCAGATGGACAAATGGATGGATGGATGGATAGACAGATGGGTAAGTCAGATGGACAGATGGATGGATGGATAGACAGATGGGTAGGTCAGATGGACAAATGGATGGATGGATGGACAGATGGATGGATGGATAGACAGATGGGTAAGTCAGATGGACAGATGGATGGATGGATAGACAGATGGGTAGGTCAGATGGATGGATGGATAATGTGTATCTGTTTGAAGGTGTGAGAGCTGACTGGACATTTGGGTTGTATCTGTAAATGTATGAATGACCAAATGATAATGGGCAGGCAATTACCCTGCTGGTACGGATGTTCTCTCCCTTCCACCAGCCCTTGTCCTGGCCAGTTTTACTGAGAATGGCGATACGATCAGAGACCTGTAAGGTGACCTGGGATGTTGAGGTGGCGGCGTAGTCGTAGATGGCCACAGCGTAGCCCAGCACACGAGGCCCTTGAGGATCTGCTCAACAAAAACAGTTTACAAGTCATAGTGACAGAACTCGTAAACTCTTTTCCCAAGCCTTCACTGACTTATTCCTGCACCAAAACAATGGCATAAAATAGTAATCATCTTTCTAATAAAATAAATGATTTCAGAAACACTTCTAGAAACCAAATCTCAACCACATCACTGCTCAGCCCAGGTTTCCGGCCCAATTTTCTACACCAAATAAAATATTTTGAATGACTATAGAGCCTGGAACAATGTTCAAATACGCATAAAAATGAAAAGTTGTATGTTGCAAAGCTCTGCATTAGAAAAAAAACAACAAACAACAAACAAACACTTCAATAAAGTGACCAAACAATAAATCACAAAAGAATTAATCTGAGTCATGAGTTTTGGAGAAAGCACATGCACACGATAACGGTCATAGCATAGTGCTGGGCAAGAGTCCAGATTCAGATTCGGATATCCAGTTAAACGGATCAATCCAGTTATCCGGATGCAAGCAGGTGACCCGCTTGCAGCCCCTTTGAAACATGCTTCTGACTTGTTTTTAGAAATCTAGACCAGAGGCTCATTCTGTAATGAAACTGTTTGTTTTTCCACCCTCTCTCCGCCTTTAACAATGACATAAAAAACTTCATTCCCAGTAACTTCGTGGGTCCCATCTCAGCTCTGCCACAGACCATGAACATCTGGTACCAGGCAGAACGGATGAGTCTGAGTTTGGGTTTAACGGCTCATCACCACAATAATGGCCACTATGCACCTCTCATGGATTTTTCGTTAACTCCCTCTGGGCTAGCCTTCAGCCCTCAGATGCCTATAGTTAAGATCAGATAAAAGTAAAGTTTAAGATCTAATGGGAAAAGGCCCATATTAAAGATCTCTCGGGAAAAGGCCCACACTGTAAAGTATATTTATACTAGCTGAGGTCCCCGGCCCTGCCCGGGATAAATCGGTTTGAATATTAATTTCAGTTCTGGGTGGTTATTATAGACCTGCTTCATCTGGCCTGTTCCTATTTCTTTATTTTATTTTTGTTAGTTTGTTTTTAAATAAGTCTTACTGCTCTGCCTTTGTGAGTTGACACACTGCGCATCCCGTACAATAGCATGATTTGCGCACAGGTCAGTGTGTTTGATAGTGAACACATCGCAGGAAGTGATAACAAAACTTTAAAATGGCGAACCATGACTCGAAATAGATCTAAATGATGCCGAAACAATGAAAAATGAAGCGTAGAAGCCTGAACATTTCATAATTTCTAATATAGCCCATGTTAATTTCGCATTGATAATATGCTGTTGTGCAAAGTTTGAAGTCTGAGTGTGATGCGGTTCCTAAGCCTTAGGTGACCAAAGTTTCGAGTTACCAAAATATATATATATATATATATAGATGAATGTGTAAATGTGATAAAAGTGTGTTACATCAACTTGTAGATTTCGAACAGATGAACCACAGAAAGAAATAACTACTTACTTGCAACACTTTTGTACGGATACTTGAGGGTGGTGCAAACTTCTGGGAAGCTGTCAGCCAGTTCAAACTTCTGGTAATGTTCAACCAACTCCTGATGAATAAGCAATAAATCCAGTACTGTTATAATGGCAGTTAAAGTTTTGGCTGTGATAATATCATGACAACAGATGGTCACTGGTGCATAAGACTGCAGTAGCTCAAAAATTTCAAAAATCTATTTTCATATATCGTCGCTATGGTGCAAGACTAACATATTTGGCCAAAATCACATTTTTTTTGTTCTTTGGGTCTGAAAATCAAGGGCGCACCTTGAGTCAGAAACTCGTAGCTCAATTCCTATAAATAATGATATTGCAATAATCAAGTCCATTGTCTTTAGAATTTGCTGGTGGCAATAAGCCAAAGAAAATCAGTTTCTTGGCTCTCCTGTAAAATTTTCAAAATGTTAGTTACAGTTTTGCAGCATAGTGACGATATATTCAACTGCACTCAAAGCCGCATCAAATGATCTTAGTTAAAGATGCCTATGACCAAAAATAATAGAAGTTAACAGAAGTAAGCAGAAGTTTGGGGGGGAGACAGAGCACTAAGATAATAATTCAGAGAAAACATGTGGCGAATTAAAGTTGGAGTGCCTAGTTAGTGCTCAGAAAAGCAAAGCAGGAGTGACGTACTACAACTTTAATTCGCCTCATATTTTCTCCGAAAGAATAATCGAACAGCAAACTTTCAAAAATTCATCATTACTAGACCAGTTGTACGAAAACAAGTTTCTGTTTCTCTGGAAAAGTAGCCAAACCTTCAGTTTTACGGGAATAATGACAATATGCATTCAACTACATTCAAGGCCACCTCAAATGAGCTTGGTTATACTACACTTCTAACAAGAAAAATAACTGAATACAAGACATTAAAAAATTCATCATTACTAGACCAGTTGAGATAAACTGAGTCTTTTGCTTCTCATGAAATGGAGCCGGAACCAATTACTAGTTTTAGGAAACAGTGACAAGCTGTTAAACAAAACAAACCCAATGATGGAAGCTTCAAAATGACAGCTTTGGTGACCACCACTATAAATCAAACTGACCCATCAAATAATTCTGTTCTATGACCATATGGTCAAAATTCTATGACCTGTGAACATGTTGTGTCCTTTTATTAACCATTCACACATATTATACTAGTATGTTGTTTGGAGGACATAGTCTAGCTATGTAGCCAAATAGAGAAAATACAGAGTTGTATTCACTGTTCAGCTGTAGGTAGAATGCGCATGACGTCACAGAGTGTTTTTGTTTTGGTCTTCTTACGCTAAAGATGGCTGGTAGATCAGCTGATTAGTGTAACTTCCAGATATGTCTAAGTGGTTAAAATACCTGTGAGTTGCATTGTGCATTGTAGTTGATTGCTACGACAGGGGTGGAAAGGAGGGATCCAAGCTGGTCCGATTCCCTACCATCCGCATAAACAAGAAAAAAGGAAGTAAAAGAATTGACCGAACGTCTCCCATTGAACATATACACACGTGCCATTTTTTAGTGTAGCAACCTATTTTTAGCTCGCCACCGGTTGGTTTGTGGCATCTCCCATGCCTCCAGTGCAAATCAGTCTACGAATCAAAATCAACGCCACAATCGCCATGGTGATGTTCAGGTCCGGACGCTACAGATGGCGGATAAGCGCATTCTCCCTATTGCTTTCTATGTCAAATACCATGTCCCCCAAACACCAACCTTTATACTATTTAGTGCAAGATTTCTCGGCTGAATGTTACATCAAATTACCTGTCATAGATGAATATATATAGGGGCGGAAACAACCGCAGTTATTTATATACAAAATGTAAAACTGAGAAAATTTACTGGCAAAGTTTGGGAGTCCACTGTTTCCCTCTTGCAATGTGTCCCGTTAAAATGCCAAGGTTCTACCTCCATTTTTTGGCTGAACTGAGTTCCACACTACACGAGACTTCTACAGGTCTTCTCCGTTGTAAGTCAAAGTATCAAGTGGAGTCGGTGTGTAGTTTGTAAGTTTACTAACGAACAAAAACAGTCACATTTCTAAAAACTAAGAGCACACGAAACTTCAATCATCAATTTCTCAAAAGCTGATGGAAGGGAATTAGAACTTTGTCATTCTAAGGGGATGACTATTAGAATAATTTCTAATATTTTGTGACTGCAGCTCATTTTTCATACTTAAGTTTCGCAGAGACAAGACTGGTGGATCAATCTCGCACAAAGAGGGAGCAGAGGCAAAAAAATCATATTTTGTGACTAGAGTTGTTTTTCCCTGTAGTCTCTTTATGAGCCATTCTCAAAAGGCCAGCAAAAATGTTGTTGCAGTGCTATTTGTAAGGTTCTTTATTTATAAATGCAGATTAAATTAAGGATTGGGATGTTGTATGTAGATTCTAAAACTTCCTTTTATTTCATTTGTTAGTTTTTTGAGTGCCTTATTGCCTCCATTTTTATGGTTCAGTGACATGAAAGTAGTCACATCAAAATGCAACAAAAAATAAGGATGATAAACAAGACATTTCCATAGTCAACCATTTTTATCTCTGTTCATTGTGGAGTTTGGACTTTTTTCCTATCTCACACTGTCTACTTGATCATTTCTCAGTCCTACAAACTTGGTCACACAATTTCCTTGTTTTTGCCATTTGTCAAGAGTTCAACAAAGAGCACTACACCTAAGCCCACCTTTTGTGAATGGCTCATGTATCAAAAACAACATAACGGAGATAACACTATACACTCTCGGTCCATCACTCACCTGGACAGTACTGAAGAATCTGGACTCGGCCAAAAAGAATTTACCATCAGTTCCTCTGTTGACCTTGATGTGTCTTACAGCATTAGCAAATCTGCAGAAGGACCAAAGAGAAATGTGCTCATGAATGAAAGATTGGTGTGTCTCCACTATTGTTTTTACCAAAACGGACTTCGAAAAAATGTGTTTTCTCTAACGTTAAAAAGCAGGCTGAGAGAAATGACATGTAAGAATTAGTTTAATTTGTCTCAGATGAGTTGGACTTTCATTCCAGAGAAAGACAGAGAGGTCATATACACACTTATAAGATTATGTCAGTTTCCAACAAAAGTGGTGTTAGACCATTCTCATTTGAGGGCACAAATGATCTATCAGTCTGGTTCCCTCCAAAATATGTCAGCGGATCTGGCAAATTGGATTTCAGGTGACATTTTTATACCTCTTTAGAAAACCAAAATAAAATATTCTTAAGACGACTTCAAGCAAATCATAAAACTAAATGCACATCAGTGGGTAATCTTTCAGTTTATAAGCAAACATCAATTTCTATAGCAACTTTTGCCCCTTTGGAGAGGTTTCCTCAAGAATTTGGTCTTTCACCACTTAACCCTCTAGCGCCCAGTGTACCATATTTGAAAAAGGTCACCTGGAGCCAAAATGCTCTATCTTTCATACAGTTACTCTTTCTGTTTTATTAACAAAGAATTTTTCCCATTAAAAGTTTATATTAATCTAACTATTTCAGATCGGTTCAGCATTATTTTTCTACAAGTTTTAGCATTGGCAAATTTTGTCTGGCCATTAGATGGTTAAGCCCGATTTTGCCAAACCCTCTCACATATTTCACTCAGAGTGGGGGAGGCAGAGAGAGAGAGAGATTGGGGATTGAGTGACAGGGAGGGAGGGAGGAAGGGCGGCAGGAGAGAGAGAGAGAAGAGAGGAGAGAGAGAGAGAGAGAGAGAGAGAGAGAGAGAGAGAGAGAGAGAGGGGGGGGGGGGGGCAAAAACAGGTTTATGCCTGGCAAATGGCAGGGATCACATCTATGAAAAGTTGCATCTTTTTTTTTGTTCTTTCATTTTGTAGAATGGGCACTTTGCCAGTGCATATAAAGGTCTATATATTTTCTACGGGGGGGGGGGGGGGGGGGGATCCAGTAATCAGGAAATTTTCCCCAAGATTCCCAGTACTGAACGACTTACTTAATACTGAGACTGAGCTCTCCCTGCCGTGTTGGATTGTTGGTCACGCGAATCAGGAACGTTCCATCGGGTAGGGGATCCAGTTCTCTCTGGGCTTTTAGTCTCTCCATCTCACCCACATACCTGGTACAGAACACAGTCAGGGCTATACACAGCAATTCTCATAATGGGTGTTGCCAGAGGACTCTAGTATTTCACATCCTAAGCTATAGCTGAACAGTGAACACAACTCTGTCTGCATTTTTTCCATACAGTTTTGTAATTACACTACAGTCCCTGCACAACAGCCTTCTCACAATATGTCAGGGACATTTACCTCATAGTATCAGCAGAGAGTACATATGTATAAAGAGATCTCACTTCCGCCAAATCACCAAACTAGGTCGCTGCGGTAAACAAGAAATTGAAGAATTGAAAGAGACCATCTTCACCAGTAATAGTGTGCATATCTGTTTACTGTGGTTTGTTCATATTTTTTGGGCTGGCTGAAACTATTTAGAACCGTTTGTAAGCTCTTACGCCATGTGGAAAAGCATAAACGGATATTGTTTACCGCAGCAACCTACTTTCCGCTCCATGCTAACAATGATTTTGCAGAGCCTCCTGTGTCTCGCAGTGCAAATTGACCAATAGTAAAACCTCTCTATACATCTATACTCTCTGGTATCAGGCCATTAAATGACATTTTCAACTTTCAGGATGCATTCCCCGATTGAACGGCGCCAAAGAAAACCACATTTGGACGTATCACTGATTTATTTTGTATTCCACATTCAATTCTCTTTTATTTGATGTATAACATTTTACTTTACTATCATTACTTTTTGTTCTGTAAGCTTTTTTCTGAACCATGCTGTTTTTTCCCAAAGTGGGAAAAAATTAATTACGTCCAGACTTGACCGAAGCCCCTAACACTGACGTCCTGAAAGAGTTAATGGGTTTCAATATGGGACAACAGTACATAATTGTTAATACATGTATTTCCCTGCCATCCAGGTTGAACAAAATTAGTTGGGGCACAAAATACTGAGTTTTTGATATTTGCCAATTACGTTATTCAGTCTGCCTTCATTTCCTTTAAACATGAATAGTAAATTTTTGTACCGACCATGAATTCGCCAGATTTTCTTAACTTGGCTGGCTGTTACATATTACCCAATTCAATGATATCACCTCACATTTTTTTTTAAGAGCACCGTATATAAAAAAAATCCTGAAATCTTAATGTGCACGTGCTGCATTATTTCAGGTTCAAATGTAATAAAATTTTCCTTGTTTTGACTCATCTACATATATTTCTACCATCTATACAGCTCCATCCAGCACCTATTTCAAAGAATTTACTAAAAATTCCTTGTGCATTCATAAACAAAACTGATTCTTTGCTGTTGTACTCACTGGACAAAACAGAAATATGATTCTCTCCCCCCCCCCCCCCCCCCCCCCCAAAGTATTGTTAAAAAAATTATTAGCCAATTTTGTACGGGATGAACTTTAAAAAAAAAAAATTCCAAAAAATTTAATTTCAAGAAATATCTAAATTTCAATTATTGCAAAGACCAGAGCTTAAACAGATGAAAGGTTGATTATGTCTGTGCACACAAAACATTAGTGTGTTTATTGCACTAAAATATCAAATTAATCAAAATATGACATACAGCTGTTGAGTGGAATGTGTGATAATATGAAAAAATTTGCACTTAAATTGATGGATGTAAAGAACTTAAATAGGGTGAAAATGTTTTCTTTTTGCACTCAATAATTAGTATAAATAAATGTGAGCAGTTTAGAAAGTTTGTTTTCTCTATGTCTAAACAGCCTGACTTTTTCCCTACTTTTCTATAATCTCTATAGCCTGACTTTATCTACTATTCTATAATCTCTATAATCTGATTTTATCTTCTGTTCCATAACCTCTACTTCAATCTGACTCTATCTACTCTTTTATAATCTCTACAATGTTTATCTTCTGTTCTTTTACCTCTATTTCAATCTGCCTTTATCTACTCTTTTCTATAATCTCTACAATCTTTATTTTCTGTTCTATAACCTCTATTTCAATCTGCCTTTATCTACTCTTTTCTATAATCTCTACAATCTGATTTTTTTTTCTGTTCTATAACCTCTATTTCAATCTGCCTTTATCTACTCTTCTATAATCTCTACAATCTGAATTTTTCTTCTGTTCTATAACCTCTATTTCAATCTGCCTTTATCTACTCTTCTATAACCTCAACAATCTGTCTTTATCAACTGCTCTATAATCTTTACTACAATCTGACATTATCTTTTGTTCTACAACCTCAACAATCTGACTTTATCTTTTGTTCTACAACCTCAACAATCTGACTTTATCTTTTGTTCTACAACCTCAACAATCTGACTTTATCTTTTGTTCTACAACCTCAACAATCTGACTTTATCTTTTGTTCTACAACCTCAACAATCTGACATTATCTTTTGTTCTACAACCTCAACAATCTGACTTTATCTTTTGTTCTACAACCTCAACAATCTGACTTTATCTTTTGTTCTACAACCTCAACAATCTGACTTTATCTTTTGTTCTACAACCTCAACAATCTGACTTTATCTTTTGTTCTACAACCTCAACAATCTGACTTTATCTTCTGTTCTATACCCTCAACAATCCAATTTTATCTTCTGTTCTATAATCTCAACCATCTGACTCTATCTTTTGTTCTATAAACCTTACCAATCTGACAATGATCTGTTCTATAAATTCTACATTATTCAACACAGCAAATTTCACATGAGATCTGACTGCACTCCATATACAACAAGTTTTTTCAGGGGAAAAGAACAAGAGTCCAAAAAACTAACAAAACAGAGAAACATTAAGACTACAATAAAGAAAGCAATGATCACTAGAGCCGGCACACAACTGATTCATGTCACACACTGAGTGGAGCAAATCTAGTTCTGGAAGCCATCACAACATAGATCACTGACAACATTCCATGCAGACAATCAAGAGTCCAACATCCACCAGAGAGTTCAAGTCTTTTGATACTGCTGTTGAAATGGAAGAAGGATGAGGGGAAAGAAAGACAGACAGACAGATAGAGGGAGGGAGGCAACGAGGGTGAGAGAGAGACAGCGAGAGATAGACAGGCAGAGGGAAAGAGGCGACGAGGGTGAGAGAGAGACAGCGAGAAATAGACAGACAGAGAGGGAACGAGGAGAGGATGATGAGACGGACAAATGGAGGGAGGGAGAAAGAGGGAAGGAAGGAGAGAGATTGAGGGAGGGAGTGAGAGAGAAAGAGCGAGGGAAGAAGAGAGAGAGAAAAAGACAGAAAAAAGAAAGAGAATTAGAGAGACAGACAGAAAGAAAGACAGAGAGCAATCAAGTGAATAAAATCTGGACACTATTCCTCCTTCCTCCTCCACCATTCACTCATTTTATGCCACATGTCTTTCTTTGTTTCATCACACAAACTATTCACAAGTTTAGACAAAGAAATTAATGGCTGCAAGATGCAGGAAATCTGAAAAACTTTCACAGTAGAAGAAAGAAAAAAATCAAGGCACAAGAGACAATCAAAGAAAACATGCAACAGAACCACAAGACAGAAAAACTGTTGCGCCATGCCGAGAATACAGGACAGACCATTCAAAAAGCTGCATTATCTCCCTTGCTGTCAGCTTTTCCACCATTGATTACTTCCCCCTGTTCTGCACTCCAGCTCTGCTTAGCCAACCACGCTCAGGTTTGCACAAAGATGCTATATAAATTTCAAGTAACTTTAGCAATACTTGGAGTCACCTCCATCGAAGGGAACACACACAAATTTCACTAAATTCCTTTAGCCATCCTGATGCAACATGCAACACTTATAGCCAAACCCACTGAATTGTTCTGATTAGCCTTGCTACAGGCACCCTTCCACCACTACTACACTACGTGCTCAGTGGCGTAGCATGGGTTGCCAGCGCTCGGGGCAAGGCAAGTATTGCACCCCCTGACCCATGGACCATTAGTACTTCCTGAGTTCCTTCCACCAGTGTAGTGCTGAAATCTTTATCTACTTCCACCCCCCAATGCAAAATGAATTGTGTTTTAAGAAAATGAGGAGGTAACTTTCAAAACCTGCTGGTGACTTTATATACGTATTGATTTTGAAACAATGTGCTTCTTTTGACACAGCATGATATCTGAGAGGGTCCTTATATTTTGAATGAAAAACACATTGTCTTTGCACGTTTTGATTGCCATAATGTTTTAGCTGTAGACAGGTTTTACAGTTGATTTGATGTTAAGGATCGCAACTTATTTTTGTTAAAAAATATGTCTTAGCAGGTCTTGCAAGTTACCTCCTCAAATACAGATGTAATTAAGGTAAAGTGCATTAATGCTAGTATACTCTAATTCAATTAAAATCGCCTAGTTTTATTTAGTGCAAATATTTCAATAACACGTGTTTAAATCTACATCGAAATCTTTCTCAACTGAGGGTCTTTCTTGGCTCATTGTAATCTCTGATATGTTTTAAGTTTTGAGAAACTTCTTTCACAACTGGCAGTTTCAATAGCGATGTGCCCCCCAAGAATTTCGTGCCCAAGGCAACTACCCCTGTGGCCCCCTGCCCATGCTACGTAACTGTACATGCTGGCCACTACAGGACATCCACCAACACGATTCCTATTCTAACCTGGTTATGTCTGTCAGAATTACAGCCTCTCGTGTTTTATTTTGCCATAACTTTAAAAAAAAAATCTGCATTGGCTGAAGTTTGGGCTTGCAACAAAGTTTAAAAAAAAATAAAAAATTTAGGACCTAAAGTCTGAAAGCTTGGGGTTTTTCTTTTTCCTTTTTCTGTTCTAGTTAGTTTTTTTTCCCCCCCATTTCTGATTCTTTTGGAATTTATGGTATACTGTTGCCCAAAGGAAAAATGAAAAAAAAGAAACTGAGAGCATGGCCTTTGTCTACTGTATTGTCTCCATAACTTGTCTCACACACAGTTCTTTTATGTCAAAGGCAGATAGACATACCTGCGACCAAAATACATATGTAGTAATTTCCAGTGTGGCAAACCAACATAGGTGACTGTTCATAATCACAGAGCATCAAATAGAAAAGGCCATGCTGTCAGTTATGTCGTTTTTCCTTTGGGTGGTAGCAGAGTTCATTTACTGCTGGTCTCTCTACAGGGCTCTGCAAACACAAAGCCTTGTCTTTTTTTTTTTTTCTCCACCTTTCCACATACCAGGGGTAGTTGTTCAGGTTTTCTAAGCTGCCTAGACCACGGCTGCTAGGATGGGACGACTGTCGCTGAAAGTGGTGAGGCCCACCATTGGCTATTCCGTCAGGCACGCGCTCATACGAGTCACGGTGCCGCATCTAAACGGGGCGTGACCACACACGGAAGATACAACAGAAAAAAAATCATGCAGTTGGTTAGCTGGTACAGACAAAGACATTCAAAATTGAAAGCTGAAAATATTGCATGTTAGATAAACAGAGTGGGGCTTCTGTCCTCAAATCTGTGGAGTTTTTTTGTTTTTTTCCCCTCTCCTCAACCCCCCCCCTCCCCCCGGACCTCAAAATGAAAAGTATTATTGTTGTTCTTGTTTACATGATGACATTGAATGAAAGATTATTTTGAGGAAGTTGTAGATGATGTTTCCACAATGGCTGTTGTTCACAGAACATAGTGCACAGCTAAACAGTGAACACAATTTAGTAGTTTCTCTGTCTGGCTTTGTAATTATACTAGGTCCCCCTAACAACATTCTTCCACAATCTGAGTTCTTTTTGACATCCCCTCTCCTTTCCTATCTTTAAATCTTTTATTGAATTTTTAATTCTGAGATTTGAAGACAGAAACAAGCAAAAGAAATGTATGAACAAATGTGGCTTGAAACTTGGCCTGAAACAAGAAAAATGAATGCAAAAGATTTCATACAGGAGTGGTTGGTAACTGGTTAGTTTTGCACACAATGCATTCTTAGTGCCAGTAGGAGGGGGGAGGACACACAAGATTCTGGTTGTTTCTCTTCAGGCCATCAACTGTGACTAGCGGACATGGACACTCCAACATTTTACCCTCGAGACAATGGTCAGCCAGACCAGTGGTTCTCAAACTTTTTTTTTTTTTAATTTTTATTTGCAATCTTACCCCCATCCCATTCCATCAGCAGTAATGTATTGATACTACTTTACTGTTACAAGCAATTTGGACCAATGTTAACACCTTCAATGCCAAGAATTTTACTGTGATGAATAATCTTTTGTATGTCAGCTGTGACATGACACTGTTCTATTACAATTACAAATGTTAAGACATCTGGTAAGTTTATTTCTAGATTCCCATTATTTTATTTTTAGGAATAACCAAAATAATTAAATCTTGAGGTCACAGGGCCTATAAAAATCATAGCAGTACTACTTCAGGGTTAAAATGTCTGTCCTGCTGACATTGGTTAAGATTTTATTTTCTTAGCTGATTGACAGTTGCAGAGATGCTACGGCTACAGCTGCTGTTCACAGAAGCAGAATACTTCAACACCACAGCACAACTGAAGCAAAACTGACACAATATTACATCTATCTCTGCTTGGCAAGCATTGGTCGTGGCCCACAATATACCCACTATGGTACTGTTTACCATACACTGCTAATTACAATCTAACAGAATGACATCATGCACAAGAAAAAGATAAAGTTGATTAAAAAAGATCACTCAATCAAATGTGACGTAAAAGAATAAAGAAGTTTGAACTACTGCACTTGAAAAATCTGGACAACAAAAATTATAAACTGGCAAGCTGTTCGTCCAGGCTTCAAATACAGGAGCTCAAGGGATCTATTCTCAGGCCAGGGCTGGTGACTGATACAAAGAGTTTGATTTGCTTGTTATGTTTATTTCAATAATAATTTAATGGATCAAAAGTTCACACACATAATGTCTGCATGGACTGGAGGTCTGAAAATCTTCCACATGGACATCACCTCCTTCCGACTGCTTCAAATAACTGAAGGGTCTGATTCTTTACCCTGCCTAAGTCATAAAAAAAATAAACTTCACAAATGACTGAAAACTGTTTTTCAGCCCTGACAAGACTAAAAACTTCACAGCTTTTAAGATACCCCATTCTAATAATAAAAGTCCTGAGTTAATGTGCTTTGTACAGAAGACAGCATACCTGCTGATCTTTATGCACAGATACACAGTTTGGTTTAGAGTCCGGGGAAACTCAGGCACAATACAGCCTCACCCCTTCAATTGTACTGACGGCTTTGATTGCAGTGATTTAGTGATTTAAAACTAATCACCTTCACAGTGCCCAAACAGCATTTTCTATCTTTCACAATCTCTTATGACTGTTCAATCACTAACTCTGGACTGAGTCTAGTCTTCCACTGTCAAAATGATTACAATGAACTAGCAGACTTACTGATCTCAAGCTTAGACTGACCCTACAAACTGACCAAACCTTCTTATTTCAGATTTCTGCATAACCACAAATCCCAAATCTGCTCCTGAGATTCATGACAGCCATTCAGTAACCCTGCTACTGACATTACAATGATCTTGTCAAATTACTATGAAGAAAATGCCATGATGTTGCCTAAACCTTAAAATTTGTCTCCTTGTCAGCTTTACCAGGCTATTTTGTGTTTACACATATAATAAATTTTCTGTTTTCACAGCTTACTGATGTAAATGGCCTTTCTGTGCATAACTGGAAAACCCCGCAAGGAGCTATTCATGCAAGCAGATGTCATATAACACTGCTGCGGCTTCTCATTTTCTTTTCTCACTTCAAAGGCCAAACAATTGGAAAACCCACAAAAACCAAAAAACCTACATCCCTGGCGGTTAGATCAGTAAGTCTGCTGGCAAATCAATAGAAAAGACATGCCACACTGCTATGCCCACGATATCAATTACAATACAGATGTCTATTAGGGTAAGAGAAAGGCGAATGGGGCAATAGGGCAATACAAGGACACGGTCCATGCCAGCCTACCACAGCTGGGAGGGAAAACTCGTGACTTCTTTGGTTTTGAGCATGGGAGCACCGGAGTCTGGGTTCGAACCCAAGGCCATGCCTGTTTGAGTATCTGGCTTGAATTTCATCCCATTTTGCTGAAGGTGTGGATCAACTGTCTCATAGCTCACCCTTGCTACCTTTACATGGCAAGGTTACAGATATAATGACATGAGTGGTGAGCATTGGACTTTACCTGAAACATCTCGAGGGGTATTTGCCAAATTGTTGTATGTGAGATTTTGCTGATTATGAGGTTTTGTCATGAAAACGGTTCTCTCACTCCTAATTTCATTATGTATAAGCGCCATTCCAATCTGTTAAGAACTTTTCGGGATACGTGTTTGTGACGTAATGTTAAATGCATTTTAGCCCTTTTGCCGACCAAACTTCAATCCTCATTTTCTCAAAAGGCAAAAATGTACATACAATGATATGGCAAAAACCCGATAATCTGCTCTGAGTGATTGTAATGGAAATGCTTTGATAGGGGTACTCAGTTGGAATACTTTACTTATGGAAAAAAAACTATGGAAGTTCATTGTACCATTATGTCTGAAATTCTACTCTGTTTTGTTCATTGTTATATTTTTACTTTCACATGGACAGTAAGATACTTTGGGGCTACCTTTCATTATCTATGGGGAAAATACTCTTTCGTCTCTCAAAGTAACAAAAGAATATTAAATTTATATATAACAACAACTGTCCCTACTGAAGCACTTCCAAATGTAACACCCAGATCATATGCTTGACAATCTGATGCTCAAGCAGAACTTGACTGACACGCCCACCAGAATGTCAAAGAAAATAACTTCATTCCTCTATAATGAATACAAATGATACAATGGTATAGAAATAAATGGATTCTTTCCATTATCATCTTACCTTTATTACCAGCTGGTTTTTGGCAGCAAATATTCTTTTATTTTGGGAGGGGGAGGGGGGGGGGCTGCATGGGGGTGCATGCCCTGACACATTTCATTTCTTTGTCATTGTTGTTTCACATTTGAAGGTACATGTGAACATTTTTTTGGACTTGGTATGTGGAGCTTGGGCCGATCTAGAAATTCCAAAACTGTATACATTTCCCGAGACTAATTACACAGTGGCTTTGGCAGGGCTGAAAACTGATCTGCTTCATTAGGCCAAAGGCAGATCTCATCTACTTCCAGAAAAATTCCCATCTTATCACGGGGAAAAAAGTCCCCCCGTCAAGTTGACCTTTCCAGACCTTGACAATTTGTTCGCAAGATCACATGGACACTGGTACTTAAATTCACCCTTTTTGGCCAATTCTAGTGAGATGGGTGGGAATTGGGAATTCTGCATGGGGCTGAAAATGAACCAGGGCTGAACAAGGACCAAACCTACTGACAGGCATAAACCCAGCCGTAAACTTGCATATATAGTAGTTATGTATACAAGATGAAACATGAACAATGTTCCTTCTAAGCTGCATGGCCACACAGTTGCTGTACTGGCACCGCGCACATCAAAATGTTGCCTCCCATTTTGATTTACAAAATACGATTGTTTATGCCACTGTTTAGAATATTTTTGCTCAAAGCATCAAAAGTTCCGTTCAGTGGTTTGCAAAAATTAGAGGGAATGTTGTACATGAATATGGACATATTGAGGGTAGATGAAAATCTCGACAAGGTGGAGATAAGTCCTGAGGAGAACAATTGAAGAAAGTTCCAAAACTGGGTAAGTTAATTTTTGTGTGAGTTATGGCACCCTTCAGATGGTCATTCGAAATTAGTGTAAGATGCATTCTAAGTGTTCAGCTAACATTTGCTATGTTCTTCGAGACATAGCAAGTGTAAACTGAACATTTCAGGACCTAGCAAATGTAAACTGAACACTTGCACTGTGTCTTATACTAATTTTGATTGACTATTTGAAAGGGGCCGTAAATCATATAAAAATTGACTTACCCAGTTTTTGGAACGCTCTTCAGTTTCCACCTATGAGTTGAAACTCATTCTGGCCAGTTGCTTCACAACCAGATGTTGAATAAAGAAAACAAACTGTCCATAAATCGTTCACAACAAGTCAAATCTTGCTGACTTACCGTTCGCTTCTCCTTGACATAAGAACTTGGGAAAAAACCTTCCTCTCCTCGTAATCTTCCCTGTAGGGCAGATAACATGTACCAGTCATAAGTGCGAGTTTGAGTTTGATGAAAGCACATCGACACAATAATGGTCACAATGCGGGAGGAAAAAGCAAGATGACAGACAATAAAACAGAAAAACAAAAGGACAGAAAGAAGACCCCACAAGCTGCACATGGACACAACAACAAGCACCATATGCAAGGTAAATGCAAGACAATAGACAGAATATAACAGAGCTATAGGCCCACTGCGAATGATGTCACAGGGTGTTTTTGTTTTGTTCTTCCGACACCCAAGATGGCCGGTGGATCAGCTGATGAGTGTAACTTCCAGATTATGTCTAAGTGGTTAAAATGCCTGCTGGTTGCATCGCAGTTGACTGTTATGACAGGGGTGGAAAGGATGGATCCAAGCTGGTCAGGTTCCCTACCATCCGTGTAAACAAGGGAATGGAAGTGAAATAATTGAGCGAACATCTCCCGTGTGCATGTACGCACATGCTATTGTTTACTGCAGTGAACTAATTTTAGCTCACTGCCGATTGGTTCGCAACACCTCAAGTGTTCACAGTGCAAATCCGCTAACGAATCAAAATGAATGCTACTATCGCCATGGTTATGCGTCGGCCCTTACAACAAAGATGGCCGATATGCGCAATGGGCCAATAGGACAGAAGGAGATCCTGTCAGCAGGACAACGGTCACATTGTCTGAGGAAAAAGCAAGACCACACACAATAAAACAGAATGAAAGGACAGACAGAGACCCACCCCACCAGAAGTACATGGACACGACAATGGTCAAATTGTGCGAGAAAATCGGCAAGTTTACCTCCCTGAAAATTAAATATAAAAACGGCAGCAAAACTGTGGGGTCGCAACAAAGCTCAAAGCAAAATTCAAATATGGTATTTTGTACTTTGTATTTTCTATACTTTTTTAATCCCATTTGGGAAATTTGCTTTTGTGTCATTGCAGTCCAGTTACAACTGGAGCAGAAACGTCGTCACCACAGTACAGTGCCGAGGCTTATGCGTAGACGAGGCTTTGTGACATACCAGTTTTTATTTTTATTTTAGCTCCCTGAAAACTAAGCTGTAACAGTTGATGTAAATTTCAGTTTGCTTAGTAGGGAGAGTTGGATGATCTGAACTGCTACCCTTGAAAAAAAGAAACTGTCATGAACTGTTGTAAAAAATAAACACGAGATCCGTTGAACACTAAACACTAAAGTTTAATAACTGTTAGATGAAAAAGTGATATCTCACAACCAACTTACGCCTAGCGGGGAATTCACATAAATCTGACCATATAACTAGATCTTGTACACACCCTCTTGCTCGCCTGACTCTAATATATACACAAATTCTGACAGAACATTCATGAACCGGCTTGCCCCCCTAACAAGCCCGAGAATGACCAGGAACTTTCAGGACACATGCAAGCCACCCAATCACACACAAGCACGTCGTCGAATTACATATTTCAAAGCCAATCTAGCGTAAACAAGTTTATCTCGCATACTATGGTGCATTCTGAATTGTCCTACAATTAACAAAACAGGTCAGACCTAACACATCGCGAGACATCAAAGTGAAAAAATTAGACTACCGGCAGGAATGGGGGAAGAAAGGTCGCTGAGTGCGGTGAACAACACGGGGGGACAGAGAGCGTGAGACAATATCTATCGTCCCTGTGAACAGCAAGACGCTGCACAAGCCTATCATCACTGATCACCTCAAACTATTCATAGATAAACTGCTCTTCTAATGACAGTATAGATGAAATACATGCATGATGAGAAATAAAAGGCGCGATGCTGTTCTGTTTTTCCAAGAAAGCAAGACTATAGACAGAATATCACAGAATGATAGTACAAGAGGAGAAATCAACCAGAAATTTCCATTAACCACCCCTGAGACACAGAGAGAGAAAGAGAGATAGGTGGTAGAATGGTTTATTCCATGCAATGCCAGGGCCCTCATCCAGAATGATCAGTAAGATCACAAAGCTAAAGAGTTTGGATTTTGTACCTTCCACCAAGTTTCCTCTGGTTTTAAAATGACTTCCATCACATCATCCTTGGAAAAGACCAGTGCAGGTTTCAGGTGACTGGGAGGTGACGGGTGGCCACTGTAAGACTTTTCTGCGGCTGCCTTAATGACTGAAGCAGAAAAAAATTTTTAATAATAGGTAAACAGGAATGTGTACTATGGTTCAAGGAGTAAACAATGTTGTTACTGAAATACGTGTATCACACTCAGGCATGATATTCTGTTGAAAATATGATGGAAATTGAAACAAAGGTAAAGGACGAACAACCCAGGAAGGTTTTCTTAGCAAAACAAAAACTCATAGAAAAGATTTATGGGGGGGAACGACACAAACAGACAGATAGACAAGCAGGCAGGCAGACGGGCGGGCAGGCAGGCATGTAGACAGACAGTCGGACAGACAGACAGACCAGTTTGAGTTCGAGTTTGGAGAAAGCACATCACAATCATAACAGTCACATTGTGCTGGGATTAGTAGTAAAAACAGGGATGCCAAATGATTTTTGCAAAAAAACCCTGAAAAATGAACGCGTCATCATGTTTGCCCAAAAACAAACATTTTTTAACAGTTTTTAAATAATCACTAACACACTAAATACAATTAAATACACTGGAAACCTTACTCTTACCTCTCTGAAAAAAATTGGGACTGACGGAAAAGCCGGAAAAACCAGACTTTTGGCATCCTTGTAAAAAAGTAAGACGACAGACAGACAGACAATATGACAGAACGCTAGGGCAGGAGGAGACCCTGCCAGAAGAGCCCGCCAACCACTTATACACAGGCACACACACGGAGAGACAGAGAAAGAGACGGTGAAAATGTCAGAAATAGAGACAGAGACAAAGAGAGGGACAGAGAATGAAGGACAGAAAAGGTGAGTGAGTGAGAGAGAGAGAGACAGAGAGACAGAAAAACAGACAGGTAGGCAGTCCGAGAGAGAGACAGACAGACAGACAGACAAAGAGAGAGTGCATGTGCATGCATGACTCTAGCAAAAGTAAAAATCCTCAGTACAAAAGCTGACACTTACTTGGTCTGTCGTGTCTGGGGGGTCTCGGGGGGGCTAATGACACCAACATGAGGATATACATAAGTAAAATAATATCACTGCTGACATAACATTTGCAGTTCTCCTGGTATAATTGCATCAAAATAGCATTTATGTTCATATTCTTTCATGTGACACCCCCGCTGACAGCACTGTTCTGGCACTATACTTATACCCAAAACAATATTTCCTCTACAAATGAATGGCCACATGATGACTATCGTAACTCAATTTCTACAAATTCTTCAGGAGAAGCAAATAAGTCAATAACTTTTTTTGTTAGGATTAATAAGTACGATATCTTAAAACAGGGATGCCAAATGATTTTTGCAAAAAAACCCTGAAAAATGAACGTGGCATCGTGTTTGCACCAAAACAAACATTTTTTAAAACAGTTTTTAAACTCTCGCAACTGATAACAAAAAAAAAAAAAAAAAAAAAAAATCGGGACTGATGGAAAAACCGGAAAAAAACTGACTTTTGGCATCCCTGTTAAAACAATGTTATTTAATTTAACCCTCAGATATCAAAATTTAACCCCCAACTTATAGCACAAACAATGGGTTGTCATGGGTTACAAGAATGCCAAATATCTCAATTTTTTATCAAAGTCAAGTTGCAACAGTTTCCCATGGCACCCTCCAATTTAAGCTACCAGGTCGGACATTTGCATGAATACTGCATCAAATTTAAGTGGCTTTTTGTGTGGGAACAAACTGGATGTTTCTGATACGTTATGAAAAACTGAGGAACCAAAACCTCATCTCAGCTGAATTTCTCTGACTGACAATTTGCATATACTTGCTGGAGTATTATACACACACAAAACTGCTTGGAAACACATCGGCCTAGAGGCAAAGTGCTTGTCTCTCGTGCAAAAGATACCAGGTTCGATCACCACCAGACAAAAACATGAACCAGTAAAATAAAAACAAGGTGTGAGGTGTAATTGCCAAAAGCAGCGAACCTTCTAAAATAATGAGCTAAAAACCACAAAAACTACTTACGTGCGGAATCACGGAAAGGGCGGAAAGGTTTGCCTATACACTCTTTGTGTACAGCTTTCTGGGATTCTGTGGACAAATTCAGTTCATGAAGAGATTACAATATGATGGCAACATTCAGCTTTGATCAATCAGATCGTCAGTTTCATGGCAAAGGGGTGAATAGATATCAACAGCTGTGCAACGAAAGGTTAACGTATAACTTCTCTACATGACAAGCGGGTGAAACACCAAAATCAGTGTTGCTAGAAATTCAGCTTTGAAAATTTTGTGCTCCTTTCATCATTGATTTCTCGCCTTTTCGTCGTACTACACAAACACTAAATGAGATTTAACAAAATTGCTCTGGTTGGGTAATGCCCCCCCCCCCCCTTCCACAATATACTTTCGATAACCACAAAAGAATACATATCTCAAATTTGGCCTATTTGTCTCTTCATCATACAAGTAAGTGTTTGCCTAGTTTTCATTTTTACAGCTGCTGTTATCCATTCGACTCTTCGTCATTAAACCAAGGAGATTTCACATGAATCAAACATCACACTGACTTCCTTTTTGCCCACAGAAATGAATATCAGTGCATTATTCACTTTTGATCAAGCAGACTTTACACGAATCAAACTGTCACACTCGTCACTCATGTGCAATTTGCTAACAATAGAGAAATGGGTGAGTACCCTCCAACTTGGCCACAGCTAAATTCTCAGTCAGGAGACCCCTCAAACTGATTCCATACATCATTCATATTTCCGAAAATGAAGTTAGTTCTGGACATTATGCTAAGCAAACCTTTTGTGTTATGAAATTATCCTATATCTGGCCACATTGGAAAAAAGCGCTTAAGACTTCATTCGGACAGCGTTTACTGAAATAATTTGTACCATTTGGCCAACTGGAGCAAAGCATAATCCCATCTGGTGGTCGTTTGTGGCTGTACCATAAGAAAACACAACGACCTATTTCCACTTTGAATCTTCGCGCTTAAGTTTCTATGAATCTTCCAGATGTAAATTTACACATGTACATAGCATGCATTATATTTCATGCCCGGTTTTAATTTCAGGTTGATTGAAGAAATAACACTCTGTTACAGAGCTTTGAAAAGAGGAACACACACAATCCCCCGGGCCAAACAATGCCTGGTTCCTTGATGTAAACACCAGCTGAAGAAAGCTGGCATTATTCAAAGGCTCTGGCACGACAAATGTTGTGTTGTCAGTAAAAGTTAGCCTTGGTGTGTGAGGACCTGAGTTGAGGTCCTCTGTTCTAATGTAACTTCAATAAAAACCACACTAAGCTGATGGTTTCTTTTTACTGATTCAGACCCGTTCTTCTATGCACCTGATACCCACCTGCACACAGATAGCCTTGGTAAAATACACCTCTGAAATCAAACAAAGAAAAGGATTTCTATCATTATCTACACAAGTATGCGGGTAACAAATTCAACTCTTGTATATCTAATGAAGAAATGAGCCAAATAAAGATAAAGAGGTCCTTTGACACTAAAAAAAATCTATTTCATATGGTTTTCATGAGACATATGAGTTTATGCAATGTTACAAATAAATTTAACTCTATAAGATCAGAGCAACGCACACTGTGTCCCTAGGTCTAGATCAAAATGACGGACCAATGCACACTGCGTTGTCTGTAAATACGGTCTATGAAAAAGTCCGTCCAAACACAAAATTAACTCCGATCTTAAAGAGTAAAGAGAGTTTCTGTGGAAATCAATATTGATTTTGCTCATGATTAAAGAAAGGATGCTCTGTGATGTCACTTCCAATCATTATTTCCCCCCCCCCCCCCTCCCCTCAAAAGCAGCTAATCAGACATACCTGAGCAACTTGCCACAAACATCACACTCCTGCGGCTTGTCAAATGTGTGCATGATGAAGTTCCTGCCAGCTGCTGGTGCTGGATTACTGTTGTCTCTGTGGGGGTCACAGACATCATTAGTGGTAGGTAGATGGAGACAAGGCTCACAACGAGCTACAGTTCATATTAATGGAATATCTCTCTTCCTCCCCGCCCCCTTTTTCCCAAGATCACTTGAATCTCCAGACCCAGGAGCCAAAATGGCCAAAAGCCCAGACCCATAATAGCAAAGGTATGGGACCCACAATGGCAAAGACGCTAAACCCAGAATGCAAACACCCTGGACCCAGAATGGCAAAGACCCATGATCCACAGTGGCAAAGACCTATGACCCTTAACAGCAAAGACTCAGGAACAACAACAGCAAAGACCCAGACCCCAGATTAACAAAGACCCATGAGCCAGAATGGGCCATTAGTTTTGTTCTACTATCTATCGGTCAGTTCACCCACAGTGAAAATCGTACAACAGCCTGTGTCTAATGACCCTACCCAGTTCTGAACTATTTGACAACTGCTGCTGACTATTCCCTTGTACAGGCAAAACACCATGGTAGGCCATCGTTTCCCGTTTAACATTGCTCCTACACATAATCTATATGTACAAACAGCGGGAGTGAGAGAGAGTGAGAGACAGAGACAGACAAACAGACTGGCACAGAAAAAAGAGACAGAGTGGGAGAAAGAAAGATTGATAGAGATACAGAGAGAGAGGGAGAAGGAGAAAGAGACAGAGAGATGGCTTACAATGCAAGTGCCACTGCCTCTTTCCATTTGTCTCTCTGTTCTGCAGTTTTGGCAAAAAATGTGTAGGCTGTTGCCTTGTCTTGCTTCACCATGATGAATGGGAAGTTCCACTGTCAGACAGACACACAGAAATATAGCATTATTATACAAGTTGAACACAACAGCAAGATGAAAACCTTACTCTGGGTGGATATTCAGCCCTAGGCTATGAAACCATTCACAAGGAATATTTTCGTCATACCACACTGGGAGGTTTGCTGTGCCAACACAACTCCCAAACTGTCAGGTTGAGTCAACAGTCACTGACGACACCTAAGCCAGCCTGAGTCTATCTCATGTCCTGTTTCACTAAACTCGATAGTTGATGGGCTATTTTACTTTGTAACTTTCCATAAGTTCATGGAAAGTAGCAAGGGAGCAGGAAGCAGGAAAACTGGTAAAACAAGATAGCCACCAGTTTGGTCAACAAATGGTTTAACTAACAATCAAATTACATCCCAAACACGACTTTACATTAGTCAGTCTATAATCAAATATATATAATCAACTTTCTCAGTCTTTTAAAAAACTAAATAAATGCATGGGGTGACCTAAAACAGATCTTGATGGTCATTCTGCAAACATTTCGTTTTATATTCCATCGTTGTACATTGTCTGTCGGCTGTTGGAACCTTGTAAAAACTAAACTCAAAAGCTGTTGTTAGGGAACCACAGTGTTTCACATAGAAAGTTGTAGCTGAGCAGTTAACACAACTCAATGTATTCTCTATTCGGTTTGGTAATTAGACTACCATGCCCCTTACAACCGTTTTTTGGTTCTAGTTCCAACAGCCAAACGACGATACGTGAGATTGTAAAGAAAGGTTACTACTGAGAACATAACTTTGGGGCAACCTGTTTTCCACTATCCAAAAATAACCCAGGAAATCAGTGGTTTGAAGTATATAGATATATGTTTAGAAATTATTGATTGGAAGATTACTGGGTGATTTTGTCTTAGGAATATTTTCTTTTTGAACCATGCCCTTTCACTGTAGTGAATGTGAATTTGGACAAAATTTACATCAATGATCGTACATCACACTTATTAAGTGTCTGTACCAAGTCATCTGTATAAAATATTATTTTTAAAAAAAAAACAGAAAATCTGTGGGGTTCCAACAAGGCTTGATTTGTCTGTCTTGTCCTTTTCCTTTGTCTTTTATCATATTGTTTCTGTACTTCATATGCGAGGCTTTGCTACATACAACATTTTCTTTATCTTTCTGCCATATCTGTATAAAACATATGCTTAAGTACATGTTGCATATTATTATCATACATTTGCATTTACCACTGTATATTTGTATAAACAAGGTAAAAGCATTAAAAACCAAATTCAACAAAAACAGTGACACATATGTCACAAATAGCCTCAAAACAGCACCAAACAACAGCTACAACACAAACAAATCACAAGTGGTGTTGAAACAGCTCCCATACACATATTACATGTCTAAAACAACCAACTTGCTCTCCCAAATGTGTGATGTGTTTTGTCCCCCCATATCAACAATGAGATTCTGACATCCTAATGGTGCTTCACTAATCATGCAGGCTGTGAGATTAGAACCCTCAGTTAAACACATTTTTCAAATTTTTGTTGTGTGACAGTTCAAATATTGCCTCTTTGATTCTCACTGTAAGGGAAAGAAATTCAGCCATGTTAGTGATACTTTTGCATAAAAACATGAAGGTGCTTAATGACTACAGCAGAAATCTAGCTGTTACAATGCAAAGGCTTTTGCTAAGGGGACACGTGTTTTACATAGACAGCCATAGCTGAGCAGTGAACATAACTCAGTATTTTCTCTATCTGGCTTGATAAAGAGACTTGGTTCCCGTAGCAACATCCTGAAGCAAAACACGCCTAAACTGAACTGGGAATGTCTCAAGAGGGATAATTAATACGTCGTGGGTATAAAACAAAATTGTTGTATCTCCAGGTTTATGAATAATGGGAGCTTTCTCGGAAACACCACAATATTGCTCCCAATGATCTCATTTTTAAGGGAGATACAACAATACTGCTTCTCTGTAACTTGGAACTGGTTAAAGATAGCGGAATAACGAAAAAATTGCGAGAAGCAGTTTGTCATTATTACAGTACTGCCATTATGAACCCCAATCATAAACCTGGAGATACAACAATTTTGCTCTACTCTATACCCGCGATGTACAATTTGAATTCTGAACACTTTAGTCCTGTTTTGCACATTTTGGTACATTAATAAATGTTATCTTTTGTATTTTTTGAGTTCTATGTGTAAACCATTGAGTTCTATTGCAAACCACATCGTTTCCTCAAAGGCATTCCTTTCCTTATTTACTCACCTTAAACATGTCTCCTATCCCTGAATTTGATGACATACATAATCACAGAAGAATCCAGGCACGCAAGTACAAACAAACAAACAAACAAAATGACGCGCACAAACAGATTCTAGTTACCCCACGTTGCATGCTCTGTGAAGAGAAACGAGTCGGGGAGAGGAGCAAAAAAAGACCATGGATTAGTTCAGCCACAGCAAATGGTGAGACAATGAAAGAAGTGTATTGGGGTGTTAGGACTGAAACTGTGTATGAGGTGGGTGGCACTTATCAAAATGCGGAGGTGGTATGGAAGTGAAATGAGTCACAGGACGTCACTGGAGATAGTGTTATCTGGCACAGTGGTTCCCAAACTTGGGGCATGTGGTGGGTGGCTAATTTCCCTGAAAACGGTCCATAAAAAAAAAACGGCAATACCATCACTGCTCTGCGATAATGGCATATGTGAGTGTGCATGAGAAAACCCCCAATATGTCGACAGAGCTGATTTTGAGAAAAACAGCTTTGAAGTGAAAATATGGGTCCGACACAAACTTCCAACTTGGCTGTTGTTTAGGGGACCGTGGCATGTTACAGGGTAAACTGTAGATGAGCAGTGAACACTATTTATTATGATCTCTATAACGGCTTAGTTATTAGACTATGGGCTCCTAACAGCAATCACTCCAATATTAATGGGTCAATTAGCTATGGCCACTTTTAGGATTAAATGCCGTTTTCTCTAAATCTTGTTTTAGGGGGGTCACTGACTTCAATTTATCAGAAATGTCTTGTCTTTTATTATGTGTACAGAACTCAAAATGTCATGTTTGCGACTTAGTGTGGGTTTTCTCATGCACACTCACATATGTCAGTCAGACTTACGCCAAAAGACAACTGCATTCCTGAGCATAAGGGCTATCAGATAATATTATAGAAAAAAGAAATGCGCCAATAGGAAAATGTAATCATCCAACAGAATCACAATGGCATAAGTCACCAAATGACAGGAAAAGAAACAGTTTCCAAACTGACTTATGCCATTACAGCAGAGCAGTGATGAAATGTAGTTTGGACCATGATTACAACTGTTTGAGAATCACTGATTGAGATAATTCAGAACAGTTACAAAGTGATGTTAGAAACAGCCGAAGGTGAGAATTAGTAATGAAATTTTCAGGACCTTATCTGAACTCATGATCATAATTCTGGCTTGCCTGAAACACTGGGCTCTTTCGAATTTTACAGATGTAAAAGAAATCAATTGTGAAAAATCATCAAATTTCATTCATTTTTTGGTTTCTGTTAGCTCCGTATATTATACAATCAAAAGTGTACAATTCAGATGTCTGGAAAATGGAAGTGCTTCTGCTGCTGGCAGGGACAGTTTCCAAAAGAATAGAGTAACTGAGTCATGTTCACTATTTGGCTATATTTTATTCAGCTGTACTTTCTCTCCTTGGCTTGACATTCAGCTATATTTTCTCTATTCAACTGTACTTTCTCTTTTCAGCTTTACATTCAGCAATATTTTCTCTATTCACCTATAATTTCTCTATTCAGATGTATTTTCTCTATTCACCTATATTTTCTCTATTCAGATGTATTTTCTCTATTCAGCTATAATTTCTCTATTCAGACGTATTCTCTCTATTCAGCTTTATTTTTCTTTATTCAGCTACATTTCTCTATTCAGCTGATTTTCTCTATTCAGCTTTACTTTCTTTATTCAGCTATATTTTCTCTATCCAGGTGTATTTTCTCTATTCAGCTATAATTTCTCTATTCAGACGTATTTTCTCTATTCAGCTTTATTTTCTCTATTCAGCTTTATTTTCTCTATTCAGCTATAATGTCTCTATTCAGCTACATTTTCTCTATTCAGCTGTATTCTCTCTATTCAGCTTCACAGGGAAACCACCCCTACAGAAGCAATTCCATGAAATATTCTCTTTTTTTTCATAAGCTTGGGACATCATGCTAAAGCGCAGACAAAACTCTGATCCATATGAAACTGTCCACAAACACTGTGGGAAACAGTGACTTATCAGAAAAGCTTTGCATGAATGTTGATGCTGACAATTAAGCGCATAGAGCATTTTAAATGGACATGCGCTATATAAATGCCATCCATTATTATTATTATTATTGTTGTTTTTCAAAACGAGAAAGGGCTTCGCTGGAGTCAACTGTACCAATTAGGGTGGGATAAGGGTTAGGGTAATGTTGTCTAATAAGGATGATGCTTGGTAAAAGCCAGACTGTGATGAGTAAGATTTGGTGCCCTGTTTCCCGGCATCAGCCTAGACAACACTACCCTAATCCTAACCTTCACCCGATATCCACAGGGACAAGATACCCCAAAAGGGCCAACTTGTTCCTTAGTTCTTGTTTGTTCTATCTCCATTTTCTGAAAAAACTGAAGATCTTTTAGTATGTACAAGAGGTATAACATATGTGCACTTGGACACTTCTTTAAAATGCGTTGTGGTAGCATTTATCAAGCTCTTTCACAGTTCCAATTTATTCTAATTCCTTATCATAATATATGGCCTTTAGCGTCTTTACAGACGGTCTTAGCAGCTAGAATATTCACTTTCACTTTGACTGACAGCTTCTCTCGTGGCTTATTCTACCAATGTTTGACCCGAGAGTGCGATGGCAGTGATTGCAGGTCAGTCTTT
Organism: Onchidella celtica; assembly: GCA_963931925.1. Taxonomy (NCBI): domain Eukaryota; kingdom Metazoa; phylum Mollusca; class Gastropoda; order Systellommatophora; family Onchidiidae; genus Onchidella; species Onchidella celtica. The sequence goes on from OZ007577.1 coordinate 7,492,056, forward strand.
TGGGTTCACTTTGGCGAGTGTTTTCATTCCGCCTCTGTCGTTTTGTCAGGTATGTTTCTTTTGCCCTGAAGTCTATTGCGAGCGTGCCACTGCGCAATTTTTGTCTCCATCTGCTTCGATCATTTGCAAGGTTCTCCCATTCATTGGGGTCGATGTTGAATGCTTTCATCGTGACCTTGCAAGGGTCTTTGAATCGCAGATGTGGCCTACCTCTGGGTCGGTTGCCAGTAGCAAGTTCCCCGTAGAGAATTTGTCTGGGGATGCGATCATTTTCCATACGGTGGAGATGTCCAAGCCACCGCAGTCTTTTTTTGCCTAGGAGAGCCTGAGTTGATGGAATGTTGGCTCGGCTCAGAACTACAATATTTGAGATCCTGTCTTGCCACTTGATCTTGAGAATTTTGCGTAGGCAGCGAAGGTGGAAGGAGTAGAGGGATCTTTCATGTTTGGAGTAGGTGGTCCATGTCTCTGAGCCATACAGCAGGGTGCTTAGGACGCAAGTTTGGTACACGAGTACCTTTGTTTTGATGGTCAGCTTGCTATTGTTCCACACCCTTTATGAGAGTTTGCCAAAAGCTGTGGCCGCCTTTCCTATTCTGGCATTTATTTCAGTTGTTATGTCTGTGCTACCATTGATGGTTGAGCCTAGGTAGCAGAATTTTCCCACTTGCTCCAGAGGAGAGCCATTCAGCATGATTGGGTTGGGGTTTCTCAAGCCTTGTGTCAAAACTACAGTTTTTGAGACACTGATCTTTAGCATGAATTTGTCACAGGCTTTGGCAAGGCTATTGATGAGAGCCTGGAGCGTGGTTTCATCGTGGGCCACGATTGCAGCATCATCTGCGAAGAGGAGCTCTTGCAACATAATATGCTCTGTACGAGATTTTGCTTTTAGTCTGGCAACATTAAAAATGGAGACGTCCTCTCTGGTGTTAATAAGTACTCCACCTGAACATTGACCAAAGGCATTCCTGAGTAGGGCTGCAAAATATATACCAAATAAGGTAGGAGCAAGAACACATCCCTGCTTCACACCGCTGTTTACAACAAATGAATTGGATGTGCAGCCCTCAAAGTTGACACATGCCCTCATGTCAGTGTGGAAGGATGCAATAAGTTTTAGCAATGTTGGTGGACAGCCTATGGATTTAAGGACTGCATACAGGCCAGATCGGCTTACGGTGTCGAAAGCCTTTGTTAGGTCCACAAAGCATGTTATAAGCGGCCTGTTTTGTTCTTTACATTTTTCTTGGATTTGCCGAAGTGCAAATATCATGTCAATAGTTGATCGTTTGCTTCGAAAGCCACATTGTGTTTCTGGTAAGACTTTTTCCGCCAGTTGTTGAAGGCGGCAGAGGATGACGCGAGCAAAAGCCTTTCCAGTAATGCTGAGGAGGGATATGCCTCGATAGTTGTTGCAGTCGCCTTTGTCTCCTTTGTTCTTGTAAAGTGTGACAATTTTGGCGTCTCTCATATCATGTGGTATCACGCCTTCTTTCCAACACTGCAGTAACAGATTATACAGGTGTGGTAATAGTGGGCCTTTTAGGTCTTTTAATACCTCTGCAGGAATGTTGTCACTTCCTGTGGCTTTTCCAGCAGACAGGTGGTCGATTGCATTGGAAAGCTCGACTAAGGAAGGTTCAGCGTCAAGTTCGGCCATTATTGGCAGTTTTTGGAGGTGTTCCTCAAAATCTGGTGGAATATTTTTCTCAGTTGAATACAACAGAGAGTAATGCTCTACCCACCTATTCAGTTGTTCATTTTTATCTGTGATGGGTTCACCATTTACAGACTTAAGTGGGGCGCTTTTGGTGATGATTGGCCCAAGAGCTACTTTCATCTGACTAAAGGCGGTTTTCATATCTCCCTTTTCATTTGCCTCTTGTATGCTGTTACACAAGTCTGTCCAGTATTTGTTGGCGCAACGTCTTACCTCCAGCTGAAGTTTAGCTTTTGCATTTTTCAAACAAGTTTTTGTACTCTGATTGCAATTTTTGTTATACTCATTGAAAGCAGATTTCTTTTGCTCAATGAGAGGTAGGAGAATTTCGCTGTTCTGGGCTACCCAGTCGTTGTTTGAAACTTTATGCTGTCCAAAAGACTTGATGGCACAGTCATGAATTTTTGAACTGAGAGTGTTCCATGTTTCATCTACCGAGTCACATTGGGTGACATTATCCATGCTTTCAGCAAATAACTTTTCAAATGACTTTCTATTTGATTCATCTTTGATTGCTGTTACATTGATCTTAGGGATTGAAGGGGCTTTTGATCTGTATATTTTCTTGGCCGAAATTTTGATTTTGCTGACTACCAGTGCATGGTCGGTGTCACAGTCAGCACTGTGGAGGGAACGAGTTATTTTTATACAGCCCAAACTCTTCCTCCTTGAGAGAATAAGATCTAATTGATGCCAATGGCCAGACCTGGGATGGCGCCATGATGTTCTTTGGCATCTCTTAAGGTCAAAGTACGTGTTTGTAACACATAATGAGTTTACGGAGCATAGCTCCAGAAGGCGCTACCCGTTTTCGTTGATGTTGCCAATGCCGAAGTGCCCAATGCACTTTGGCCATGCGGAGTGATCTGCTCCCACTCGAGCGTTAAAGTCACCCAGAATTAGCAGGCCTTCGGTGAGAGGGATGTTGTGGAGAGTCCTCTGCAATGTCTCGTAGAAAATGTCTTTGGTTTCGTCAGAGGAGGTAAGTGTTGGGGCATAGACACAGATAATGTTGGTAAAACCAGACCGGGTGTTCAGTCTGAGTGTCATGATGCGTTCTGACAATCCAGTTGGAGTTGCGATCGAATTGATAAGGGAGTTTTTTACGGTGAAGCCCACGCCGTGGATTCTCGGCTGTTCGCTGCTAAGGCCCTGCCAGAAGAAGGTGTAGTTTTCTTCTTTGACTGACCCGGAGTCGGGAAGTCGAGTTTCTTGAAGGGCAGCGATGTCGATGTTTAGTAGCTGAAGTTCTCGATCAATAATTTGGGATTTCCTGATGGAGTCAATATCAGTGAGATCTTGCTGTTGCAAGCCTGGGCGCATTGTTCTGACGTTCCAGGTACCAAGTTTTAGTATTTTTCTGTTTTTGCCAGGTGCACACTTTACGTCAGCTTTTTGACTTTTGGTCTAGCTCCAACCACCTTATGAAGCAGGCCGACGTGGCGGAACAACACCCAACTGCCTGGGGGCTGCCCAGGTTACGGCGGGCGGTAGTTGATCAATGCAGCTGAAAAGCCGCTCCCACCGACAGAGGGGACCCCTGGCGCTCATCCGTACGCCAAATGGATTGAGCTTATCACCGGTAACTGCCACCTCCCGTGTTGTGCCCATCCGTGACGGATGGCTGGAGTGTCCTCTCCAAATCGGAAATGGGTGGGCTTATAGAGGAGAGACAGACGCTTGCCAAGCCCGAGCAAACGCCTCCTCGTTTTGGTGCCTTGCCTGGGCTATTTTTAAGAGATGGTGCTTTGCCCAGAGACACCACCCCTCTCTCTGCCATTCTAGTTGAACCCAAAGGAGAGACCAGGTCAATACATTTGGAACTAGTCCGGCTGCAGGAGATGCTGGAAGCCAGTTTGATGCAGTTCTCCCTGACAGCCACCTTCGGGTCTCCACTCCTGATTTTCTGTCTGGGTTTACTCCCATAGCCTTTGCTATCATAGCGACACACAAGGCAGTGTGGTATTTGTATTCAGGGTTACCTTCCCCTAGTCTTCCTCTCTCCCGAGATGACCCACAAGACAGTGGGGGTGACAGTGGCAGGCTGTATTGTGTACTGTCATACAATAGCTGCAAATGTTCAACATCGAATTTCACGGTTTTGCAAAAAGTGGAGGTCGAACATACAAGAAATAAGATTGCACACTGTCTGTACCAAAGCACTTCCTTAAATTAACACAGGGAGAAAGAAATGACTCCAGATCTAAAAGTTAAGTTCATGAATGTTTTTTTTCTCTTAATCTGATTATTCCCATTTTCTTTCTGTCAAGACTCCCGGGGTTTAATCAAGTTTAGGGCCTCACTAGCAAATATTTGCCAGAGTCACTGGACACCTTACTGCCAACACTACCATGCAAAGCTGATCTGAGTGTGGAAAAAAATATGAGCTGAACGAAAAAGATGACCTCTCTATGAATCAATCAACAGAATAAAAGAGGTTTCCAGGGTTACTCTTACCAAAAAAAACAATTGTATAAACATTTCTGGACCCCAAAAAGTGACTTTCCAAGTGTATTCATGGATGAAACAAAAAATACAATGACTTTTCATGAAAGCAGGTTTCCACAGAAACAAAAATCCGGCAAACACTGCACTTGTGGTTTTTATGATATTTCGTCAATAAACATGCGCTGGTATTCTTTGGAACAAATTACCAGCAGGGGTTGAAGATTGCAGGTAAAGTCCAGCGTTCCCATATTTTTCTGGCCAACTTTCATCCATGAATGCACTTAAAACAGGATACTGACTTCAGCTAACCAAAACTTTTCAGCACTGAAAACCAGCATATTCCCTAGCCAGTGTCCCCAAAAACTAAAGAGGTCACAAGGAAAGAAGGGGCTTCCATCTTCATATGACATAGCAAATCAAGTGACACTGGATTCCTCTTTCATGCACTAACAGGGATGTAAGTGGCCCTTCAGTAAAAAGTACCCAATTTCTGCACGGAAACTACTTGTATGCATAACTATTGCCTAAAGCTGTTGTTGTTTTTTCATGCGTATGGAAAGGGACATGTCAAAAATCCACCAAATGGTAAAAAGAAAGAATGTTTCCATGTGTACAGAAAACATTCTTTCTATTTCCCAACTTGAAGGGTTTTTGACCTTGCTGTTGCAGTTTCAATCTCCATACACATGAAAAGCCAGCTCAATATGGCCGCAGTGAACCAGATCCACATACACTGGAACAGTAAAAACACCAAAGAAATCAGAAAACTGATGAAAAGTGGCAAACTTACATCCCTGACATAGGATTTCTACATCAATTTTTACATCCATGTTAAAGTGCTGAGATCAACTCCACAAGTTCAAATTACACAGTCCACTTACACCAGGGCTTTTCAACCATGTCAGCTTCGCAATCCCCTTCAAAGCACTTACCACCACCTGAGGATCCCCACCTCTCCCACTGTGAAACAAAATTAACTTCAACCTCTCCCTGGCTAATCTGGCTCTTTCTCTCTCTCTCACAAACATACACAAAGAGAGAGAAAGAGAGAGAGAGAAAGACACCCATACAAAATTAAGACACACTGAAATATCACCTGAGGAAATTTCCATATTTGAAGCGTATACCGACTTTTCTTTCTTCAGACAAAGGTACTAGATACAACAAAATGAGACACTCCCTTCTTCATGGCTCTAAAAAAAAATCGTGCACACAGTTTGTGCACTGATCGAGGGCGTAACCCATGAAGCACTGCATGAAAAGAATGCTTGATATAATGATAAATTAATGATGCGGATTTGTTACACTGCTACTGCGACTAAAAAAAAAAAAAAAATTGCCAGAGGTTTTCTACAGTGACTAATGTTATAATTACAAAATAAGTGACTTCAATTAAGGCCTACAATGACAGCTGAGGTGTGAACAAAACGAATTATTTTCCCTACATTGTCTTTGTAAAATACTGCACTGTTCACGACTTCCACACATTAGCCACTGGGTGGTGAAGCAAAATCTGTGCATGCTTAATGGCTTGTCTGTCTCAGCTTATTGTATATAGTATATTTGGTTCAGCATCAGCAGCCCCCCCCCCCCTCTCCCCCCAACGTCTTCATGATTGAAAATCCCTGGTCAAGAACAATCCCTACAAGATTGTACTGTAAAGTTTTACTAGAACCTTCTCACCTTTTCTGTCTTCTTCTCTGTATTGTGAGCGCTGTCGTCTATCTTGAACTCACCCAGCACTATGGCATCTTTGAAGCTGTAGGTGTCGCCCTGTCAGAGAGAACAAAACAAGTGTCATACATATGACATGCACATGCCAACTTGTCATTTGGTCGTCATCATCATCAACCGTTATCCGCTGACATTTGAGACCACAAGCAATGACAAGAGTTTATAAACAACACAGAAAAACCTTTTGGATTCCTTTTCATTCTCTTTTGCATTTACAAGATGGCAATAGTAGTGATGCTTCAAATACGAACACTTTGCACTGGCCAGGCATAAAAATCAAGCAAATGAACATGCAAAAACTGAGATATCTGCAATGCAAAAAAAAACCTGCATTATTTTCTTCCTATAGTACCAGGGATCTTGTGTTTTACTAATAACCTTTCTGTATGTGAGCCTTTTGTTTCTGATTTTTTTTCTCACCCCCTAACACCCAGACTTTGACTGCCTGCCGCATCTGGGAACAGAACCATGCAAGGCTTGCATTAAACAGTACACGTATGCAAATAAATAAATACAAAAATATATTTTAATTACAATAAATTAATTATTTATTGATAAAATAAAAAGTGTTTAAAAAAAACAACAACAGAGCACTGGATGCCAGGTGGAGTGTTTCACATATGGATCACAGGACATTAGAGGATTTTTTATTAAAAAGCGAGTGTCTGCCCTGGTCAATCCTGAACTAAATTTTAAGTTAATCACTTAAGTCATACTGACAGATTGCAGTGATCCTACTTTAAAAACCTATGATGTCAAAGCACCTAGATGTGGCCTGAAATTTCCAACAAATGTTTGCCAATATGTTCCAGGTTGATCTACAGATACATGACTTTCAGAAATATTTGTAAAATGTGGCTAATACCTCCAAGCAGTGCCGTGCACAAAACTCTACATATGCATGTGTGAATCTGATTTGGATTGACTTGGAAAAGAACTCTGAAAAATTCAAAATTCTTGAAAACCGCCTCCATGCCCCTCCCCAGAACCCATCCATTGCACTGTGTGGCACCCAATCACAAACAGTTTCTTAATTTTTGTAACGAAAGCATATTCACAGTCTTGCCACTGACTGACGTGTCTCTGACAGATTGCACTGATTTTATCACTACATCTGAAACAATTTAGTGCCAAGGAATCTGCCTTTGCCTGAATAGTAAGAAAAAAAAAACACAGAAACTCTGCAGCCTTGAAACAATCAAAAGCTTCATTTGTCTTTTCTTTTTCTTTGTGTTTTATTGCTTCATTTCTGTATTATTTCTTATACGATGCTCTGATACATACAACTTTTTCTTTTGCCACATTTTGACTGTGCCTGATTATGGCTGTCCGCCTTGGTCTACAGATACAGCGCTTGCAGAAATATTTGTAGAAAGCGGCAAATTTTTCAAAGCAATGCACTGCATAAAGCTCTAAAAATATATATGCGTGATGTTTTATTTACATTTCTTCAAAAAAAAAAAAAAAAAACAGAAAAATGTCAGTTCCTAAAATCAAAGCCCGCCCACCCACCCACCCACCCCCCCCCCCCCCCCCACTGTCCAAGGATTTGTCAAGATCTCACAGATTACCCCATCTCAAGGTTTCAACCGCTTCATTATTTCTCACTAGAATGAATCAAGCACTGTGCATGTCACCATCTTAACCAAAATAATCTACTACTACAATTTAGTAATTTGGAAACCGTGTTCTCTTTAAAACAAAAACAAAACACAACAGCTGAATTCAGTCATGAAGCGATGAAAAGTAATGATATAAGCTAGGTTATTTCGGTGCCAATCAAAGAGCCTGATTCTTTACTAGGCAAGCCTGATCTATAAAAACGCAATGGCATTATCTTTCGATATTTGGGCGGAACATTCCGGTGCAGCATTAAATTAACCATAGTGCACAAATCAATGCGAATTAAGGTGGTGAGGAAAGTATATTTTTGTAAGCTGGGCTGTTCTGTTTATTTACCGTAAGTTCTACAACCACAAGTTTACCTTTACCTGGCAAATAACTTGCTAGTTTTGGTTAAAATTGCAATTACATTTTGTGCAGATTTTGTGGTGGCATATTTGTATCCTTGGTTACACTGATTTATAACATACAACAAACAGGAAGACAGAAAACAAATGGACAAAGTGAAGAATCAAAGGCTGAAACAGTGTAAAAGTTGTCAGATAGAACATTTTTGCAGATCAAGTATGCTCTCATAATGTATGAACAGGTTGGTCACTTTCATCAACAAGCAAAATTTAAGGTTCACATGATAATATCAGTGTCCTCACATACACATGTAGATTAGTCATTTTCTTACACAGGCAAGACTTTCAACATGCTGGTTAAAACATGTTCCATATTCTATATGATCAATCAAAGATGGTCAAGCAATGTCCAGTTTTTAAACCAGATAATGAACAGAGAGGGACTGGACACAGAGACACAAGACCCTCTTGAAATGCACCCATATGTATACACAAAAGTATTGACATGTTTAGTATCAGATCCGTCAAGACAGAATCCATGCAAATGCTGCATCGGCAGCAAAGAAACTTCAAGTGATGCTGTAAATGTAACAGTTTGCACATGCTTGTAATACACCAACGTGCACATGACCGCACCAACTTACACCTGTGCTGACCAGCTCAGTCCACAAAACATTAAAAGTTCAGGGGTGGAGATTGCATTGTTAATGTTATAAGCACATGGGAAGATCAGTGTCCATGGGACACAAAATTTGGCTTACACAACACCTAGTTACTTCATTCAATTTGACCTACAAAATTCACAGTCACTCTATTCAATGTAGCTTATAAAATACATAGTTTTTCCTTTCACTTTACTTTTACAAATACTTAGTTACTCCATTCAATTTGGCATACAAAATACCTATTAATTCCATTCAACCTGCCTTCAAATATTTGAGTGGACCTGGCCATATCAGGCTTAAGCTGAAATTTTCATGTCTGTTTAAAAAAATCAAAGTGCAATATTTCTAAGACAATTTCAAGCAAAACATTTTAACTGAATGCAGAAAAATGGCTAATCTTTCAAATTATAGCAAATCTCAGTTTCCATAGAAATTTCCCGCCTTTGGAGAGGTTTTCTCAGAAATTTGGGCTTTCATCTCAAGCCCAATTTCGCCAGATCCACTCACATATGTCAAGGTTAATACTATAATTGTCGTGCTGGGTCACGACTTGAAAAGACTTGTTTTTTTTCACGGTCTCGTTGATTATAACCAGTGTAAATGTCCTTGAACTGTTCTCGTGAACAGTTTGTTTTTGTAACACTTTTTCTTAGAGATGGAAAGAAAGTGGGGCAAGATAGAATAAATGGATAAGTTAGGAGTGACAGTGCAATTCTCGACCCCGTGATTTTGATGAACTCTTACAAGGGAAGAGAAGGGGTGAATAAGGATAGATAGTTTAAGACGCTTAGTCGCGTTCAGAAATTCGTACATAAAACGTAGAAAGCACGAGGGTTTAGAGATTTTAGTAATGGTTTTGACATTTTAATTCGACCTTGTCTGTTTCTAGTACAAGGCTGTGACCAACGTCCATGTAGATCTATTAATACTGCGAGCTGAGCTCGAATGGATGCACCAATCAAATCTAGGCATTTGGACGGTAATTTGCAGCTGGCCGCACAGTATATAAGCGTAGCCATTCATATGTTCAGGACTCCATACAGAAAATTCCATCTGTGCAGGCGTCGGCGTGATTCTGCCAGAAGAATCAGAAGACTGTTGTTTTCATGTCTATGTCCATTATAGGCATTGAGATGAAGCCATGTGCTCGATTATGATATACCCACTGCTGTTGTCTACTGTTCCCTGATTCCTTATCAGGGACCAAGTGTAAGTGTTTGTCTGTTGATGATTCAACAATGAACGAGGAGCTGAACGTAATTTTTCCAGTAGGACAGGATTGCCGCACATGCTAGAAGTGCTACCCAAGAATGCAAGACAAAGATGTATATTAACTTGCAACTAGATCTAGTATGAATGTTTGGCATACACAACTGTGAATTGGAATTGATTTGTCTGGATGAGGCTGGGGATTGCCAGCCCATCCTAGAGTAGATCTAACGTAACTACGTCAGTTTGTATTGACGAGCTTGATCCATTATAAGCGGTAGGCACAAATAGTTGAGATGACATTGTCGCCAGAGACTTTAGTATATTGCTTGATAGATAGTAGGCAGACTATATCTGAGAGATAGATAATTAATACTTGAATTGTTAGTGAGTCAGAATGATCTTAATCTTATAGGAATCTAGAGGAGACTTCTAGTGTCATATTATTGAATTTTCATTTGATGCTGCTGATGTTGTCTTTTTAGTATGTAAGAGATCTAGACAAAATTGTTAGGAATTTTAAGGTAATTAAATTTGTGGCCCTGCAGGTCTGTTGATAAAAACTTATTCAGGTTGTTCTTAGTGTGTGGCATGGTACGAAAGAGTAATTCATAAATACCTCTCGATTTTAAAATGCAGTCATAAAACCAATAACCCATAACACCCACTCTGTAACACTATCACCCAGTACCAGACCCGTAACACTGGAGAGGGACCCCTTAAAGAACTTAAATAACGCCATGCCATTTACATAAATTATTCTTAAAACCTATTGACAGACTTACCCTTAGATCTATTGCATTTTATTCATTATTTAGTATTGCACTTTTATAACATTGTGATTTCAGGTCCTTTTTATTTTAGGTTATAGGCAATTTGTATTAATATAACATTTTGGTTCAATTTCATATGGTGAGCTGATCATCCCATTGACCCGACGACACCGGCGAGGGACACCATTCACCTTAGAGATCTACCTGAGACAGAAACACATTTTTTTTGGGGCTTGGAACGAGCTATGGATTGAGGACATCACCATCTGAATTCCTCAAAAGAAAGTTAAGTGAACCATCTCATTGTCAGTCTTGAGGAGGGCGAGGTACTTTCCGCTCTGTGTTTCCAGGCTTTTTTCCCTTTACTATATGTTTAGTTTAAGAGCGGGAGGTTGGTTGGGATCATAGTATAGCATATCTTCTTTGCCATTACGAAGGATATTGGAGTGCCTTGGTGGCTATTGATAACTCGGGGGGATTTGCTTCACTGTGAATAGTTCTATTAGGGATCCATTATTCGTATAGATTGTGGCGTTTCTCTTGCTTCCTCACATTTCTTTAGGAAGATGTCTCTCCTGTCTTTTTCTTAAACTTTCTGTAATATAAGTTAGGACTTGTAGGGTCTGTTATCGTTCGTCTTCCTTGTGAGTCTTGCGTCTTGTTTGTAATGTAACCTTTTTTATACATTCGTTATATCGTATTTACCTTTTTTGTTTATACTTAATTTTTCTTGCATACCTGAATTCGTTCACGTGTTGTGACACGGTGAGTGAGTTCATGTGTAATCTGGGTTAATAAGGAGTGAGGTTTAATTAATCCTCCTATGTTGTACAGTAGCAACACTCCTTGAGTGAGGATTTTTATTGAATTGTTGGAACCCGTGCAGTTACCATGCTGCCTGTTCTATGGAGCTTATTAAGCATTATATATTACCGATCTCGTTTTAACATTGACGAGCCCCCGAGAGGGCAGTACTAGGCTGCTTAGGGAGGTGACTTTTTTTTGAGTAGGGATATGTGGTGAATATTGGTGTTATTTTCGGCTGAGCGGCCGCCCGAGGAGCAAAGAGTTTATTGTCTCATGGGACTTGTTCGTATCAGTATTGAGGTAATGTCATTATAAAAGACACGTGGTATATTGAGAGAGAGAGAGAGTTGAACCTTCTTACAGGCATTGTAAGCCCCACAGGGCAGTGTAAGGCCTCAGGGCAGTGTAAGGCCGCAGGCAGTGTAAGACGCGGAGATGCAGTGTAAGACCTATGGGCAGTGTAAGGCCGCAGGCAGTGTAAGACCGACGGGCAGTGTAAGACCGACCGGTAAGAAAGGGAATTTTCGCGTTTTGAGAGTTTTTCCAGTGCTAACAGAGAACACTGATTCGTCGCGTTGAGAGAGAGAGATATTTTTGCAGTGGTAACAGAGGACACTGCGTGTTCGCGTTTTTGAGAGTTTTTTGCAGTGGTAACAGAGGACACTGCATGGTCGCGTTTTAAGTTGTGGAGAAGAGTTGTTTTTTTTTTATACAACCGATTATGTCTTAGGCTGTCCGCGTTCCGTGGACCAGCTAACGTAATGCCAGATATGACTATATACCGAGATGACTGTGACACTTGACGTGTGCATGGCTTGCGTAAAGCGCATTAAATTAACTAGCTATCGCCTCGTGCCATCTCATCTATACCGGATTCGTTACGGAGATTAAATAAATTAAATCATATTGTTATTAAATTGAGAAAGTTCTATACTATTGTTGCATTTAACGCAGCACCACGCGAGTTTGAAATGTAAACGTTAAGCTAATTAACTTTTCGCCGTTTTTATTTCGGCTTCATTATACGGAAATCCGTTGTAGGACAGACCCACAATTTCATTACTCTATTACAGAGTCTGTCTTATATTGGGGTTGGATAGTACTTTTCCCCCTCAATTCTAGACGGTGGATGGATTCACATTTATCTTGTTCACTACTTTATGAACCAGTTTTACAATCCTTTTTTGTGAATATCCTCTTTCCACCAGCGTCATTCCGGACTGTGACCTGAACTTCTGACAAACCTGACGCCCTTGTCAGCGGGTCAATGAGATGGAGACATGGCAAACCAAGCTACCAGAGCTACTGCTGCCATTGGATACCACAGTATTTTAATCAACAATATATTGTTTGTGAATGTGTATATAAGCAGCAATTATGTGTGTTGACTAGATAATTATGAACCTATTCCTTCAGTAAGGCCTGATTGTTTCATTGTAGATATACTTTAATCCAGCAGTATACAGTGATATACTCATTATTATAAATGTTCGTGAGAAGTTTGATTGTGTGCAGTAAGAATGTTTCGATAGACTAGATTCTATAGAACGTGGCATCAATAATTGTATGCTTTTTGTCCATCCAATATGCACGTTCTTAGTTAAAAAATTTTTTATTCTCAAGTTTAAGGCTCGTTTTTCTACAGTAGTACTTAAGCCCCTACCACAATAATTTTGTAATTTCTTGGATCCTATCGTGTAAATTTTTCTTAAAATTTCCACTGGGGTGGGGGATGTCAAGGTTAATACTATAATTGTCGTGCTGGGTCACGACTTGAAAAGACTTGTTTTTTTTTCACGGTCTCGTTGATTATAACCAGTGTAAATGTCCTTGAACTGTTCTCGTGAACAGTTTGTTTTTGTAACACTTTTTCTTAGAGATGGAAAGAAAGTGGGGCAAGATAGAATAAATGGATAAGTTAGGAGTGACAGTGCAATTCTCGACCCCGTGATTTTGATGAACTCTTACAAGGGAAGAGAAGGGGTGAATAAGGATAGATAGTTTAAGACGCTTAGTCGCGTTCAGAAATTCGTACATAAAACGTAGAAAGCACGAGGGTTTAGAGATTTTAGTAATGGTTTTGACATTTTAATTCGACCTTGTCTGTTTCTAGTACAAGGCCGTGACCAACTTCCATGTAGATCTATTAATACTGCGAGCTGAGCTCGAATGGATGCACCAATCAAATCTAGGCATTTGGACGGTAATTTGCAGCTGGCCGCACAGTATATAAGCGTAGCCATTCATATGTTCAGGACTCCATACAGAAAATTCCATCTGTGCAGGCGTCGGCGTGATTCTGCCAGAAGAATCAGAAGACTGTTGTTTTCATGTCTATGTCCATTATAGGCATTGAGATGAAGCCATGTGCTCGATTATGATATACCCACTGCTGTTGTCTACTGTTCCCTGATTCCTTATCAGGGACCAAGTGTAAGTGTTTGTCTGTTGATGATTCAACAATGAACGAGGAGCTGAACGTAATTTTTCCAGTAGGACAGGATTGCCGCACATGCTAGAAGTGCTACCCAAGAATGCAAGACAAAGATGTATATTAACTTGCAACTAGATCTAGTATGAATGTTTGGCATACACAACTGTGAATTGGAATTGATTTGTCTGGATGAGGCTGGGGATTGCCAGCCCATCCTAGAGTAGATCTAACGTAACTACGTCAGTTTGTATTGACGAGCTTGATCCATTATAAGCGGTAGGCACAAATAGTTGAGATGACATTGTCGCCAGAGACTTTAGTATATTGCTTGATAGATAGTAGGCAGACTATATCTGAGAGATAGATAATTAATACTTGAATTGTTAGTGAGTCAGAATGATCTTAATCTTATAGGAATCTAGAGGAGACTTCTAGTGTCATATTATTGAATTTTCATTTGATGCTGCTGATGTTGTCTTTTTAGTATGTAAGAGATCTAGACAAAATTGTTAGGAATTTTAAGGTAATTAAATTTGTGGCCCTGCAGGTCTGTTGATAAAAACTTATTCAGGTTGTTCTTAGTGTGTGGCATGGTACGAAAGAGTAATTCATAAATACCTCTCGATTTTAAAATGCAGTCATAAAACCAATAACCCATAACACCCACTCTGTAACACTATCACCCAGTACCAGACCCGTAACAACATATAAATCTAAACTGAACAACACAACGCTGAAATTTACGACTTTTCACTTTTCTCCCCAGATCTCATTCTTGCTGTTCATCCTCCTCAGAACACAATTTCAAACTGGAGGGTCAGTTTTTCCTTCCTTCCCTCCCTCTTTCTGATTCTCTCTCCCTCTCAGTATCGTCTCTTTCAGGAAGTCATAAATTCCGCTCAGTTATGTCATTGAATTGTGTTCCTGACTCGCCTGAAATCTGAACTTAGACAGTTCCTTTGTTGACTGACAGTACAGGAAAATTCACGCATGCTTCCAATACATATAACTTTATTAACAGTAGACAACATCAACAAACTACACATCTGACACAACTCATGCACCATACTACCTGCCATCTATCTAGAGGGAGCAGTAAGACACAGCTACTTATGGTGTCCCGTTACAGTATTTGTTTTCATTTTAGAAGGCAATAATTTTCTTTATCAAATATGCTCACACAGTTTCTTCTAGGACAAATATTTTCTCAATGATTCTATAGAGATGATTATGTTCGAGGCATCCGTACTTCCATCCCACTAAAGATTCAAACCGCCCATTACCCTGTCTGACCATTTCTCATTACAAATCTGATCCAATTATTGCATGGTATTTGATACAATGATTTTCTGCACAAATGACCCAAATGTGTTCCCATACAAGGTGAGTTCAGCTGAGATAACAAAGTTGTAAATACAACAAACAGACATCACTCCAATACAACATCAGAAAACTTTACAACAACATGCAGTCACAGCATGAGCTGCATTTCTATCTGACTACAAAACACAATGCCATTGTCTCAAACAAACAAACAAACAAACAAACAACAGCTAAAGGTTGAAGGCTCTTACAGACTGCCAGCAGAGCAGGACAGAACATTTAAGGATGAAACAGATCACGACTGGTGTAGGCGCCAGACTGGTGGCTCGCCGCCCGTAAACACAAGCACAACAGGCACTGCCCGCTGCATCTCGCTGGGTCGCAGTGTGGGTGGTGCCTATTGTGTCAGTGTGAAGTAAAATTTAAGGATGGCGAGTCACCAGTCTGATGCCTACACTAGCCTTGGCCTGTTTTACCCTTTAGATGTTCAGACTGCGAGCAGAGGAGAGCAGCACAGGGTACTCAGGTAGGTCTAGGCCAGTGCACATGCAAGTGACCGAACTGTTGTCACTTCATGAGTTGGCCTCAATACATCTTCCTAAGGTCAGGCCCTTCCATCCTTGCAATGTTGAGCAGAAACAAAGTCCAGCTGATTTTGTACTGCTATGCTCTGCTCGCACACTAAATACTTCCGTAACAATGAGGGTGATGTTTTATCTGCTCTAATGGCAATCTGAAAGGTTTAAGCTGGGTTTTCATGTGTACGGAAACGCCAACGGAAATGTCAAAAACTCTTCATATAGTGAAACAGAAAGAATGTTTTCATGTGTACAGAAACACTGTTTCCGTACAGAAGATTACACTCTTTCCTTTTACTACTCGGAGGATATTTGAAGTTTCCGTTGCCGTTTCAGTACTCATGAAAACCCAGCTTTAAGATGATGATATCACTTCCAGTAGTGACAAGGTGATACTTTCAAAGGTGGGACAAAATGGCAGGGTGAGCACGATGCAATCACAATGCAAAGGGTTCAGATCCAGGCATGGGCTCCGCTGTAGGATACAACACGGAATGAAGGCAAATTCTGACATGTCACACATAACACACTACATGTACACACTACACACAAACTCATGCATAAGACTTTCACCTGTTGAAAACTTTGTGTCATGATATGTTATTACTGTCTCAACACCCAGACCTGACCAAAAAGTCAAGGCATGTTCGTTCCGTTGGTTGGGAATATCATACCCCGACAGATACAATCAGTTTCTGCCATTATTTGTTGGGTGTACATTTTGCTGGCAGTGTCTGACTGTGTCTGACCGGACTTTGTATGACACACCCCCAAAAACAACAATTTTCCTTTATCGCCCTTTCATAACTTAGTCATTCCTACCACGACACAAGTTTCTGTACAGGTCACGTCAATGCAGCACAAATGCAGCCCATGTATTCCTTGATGGATTTTCTGGTCTTGTCCACTCTGGACAAAGTAAAGCCTGAAGGCAGTTCTCAATCTTACGCTCTTTTGAGGGACTGGGATTGTGCGGTGGGGATGGAGGGTGGAGAGTGGGGGAATTTAAAAAATCGGCATTTTTGTCAATTGTAGAGAAAACGACTGCAAGCATCACAGACAACTGTACTAACACAAAAAAAACAAACAACAGGTGTTAAGTTTATGAATACACTGTTAGTTCCACAGTATGACAAAACGAGGTATCTTGAGCAAGAATGATAACATCTAAACAGCTGGGGGTCTGAGATACAACATCACTAAATGTCAACTTTTGACTATACTGTATTTTGTTTCCTGATTGGAAGGAGGCGCTTCAGTGTTGAGGGGGGGGGGGGTGTGTGTGTGTGTGTGCGGACGGACCATCCATAGTTGGGGTAGCGTTAGGGCAATATTGTCTAGGTTCATGCCTGGAAATAGTTGTTTGGTTGGTTTTTTTCTTTTGGACGATTAGTAGAGAACCCGCAACTGCAACTTCACGAGCCAAGGGCAAAAACTCACAATTAGTCTTGTTTTGATGGTGTTGTTTACTCCCCCTCCCTGCCCATCTCACCCCACCCAGCACCCATCTAATTAATTTTCAAACAGAATGTGTGTCAAATACAGTCTCCCATGCACTGGGTTTATCGTAGGGAGCCAACAGAAATTCACAATATTTTACTACCATAACAACATATTTAAAAGATTGCCTGAAACTTCAATAAGCACAATCGTTCAGCGCAAAAGTGACTGGGCTAAATCATTTGATACCTAAGAAAATTAATTTCAAAAATGTTTTAAACTGTCATCCATGCTGCAGAGTTGAACAAAAAAAGTGGCCAAATTGCACCATAATGAAATACACCCGCCACTAAAATATTTTTTTTATTTTTTTATTAACTAGATGAGGTTCCCGGCATTATCCGGGATAAACCTGTGAACCCACCATCTTATATCTCTCTCTCTCTCTCTCTCTTTTTGATCTAGGAAGTTTCCCGTACTCTACAGTCTTACTACAGATTTCGTACTCACCAGAGCACTACGTATTCTTTTTCTGGTAGGGAAATTGCGCGAACCGAATTCAACGCGTATTAATATATCGTTTCCGATACAGTGGGCTTACTACAGGGAGCCGAAACAAAGATCATTGTATTTTGCATCTTTACAACTTTTTATGTAAAAATACCTAACTTGAAAGAACACAATCGTTCGACACAAAAGTGATTGGGCTGGATAAGTTGACACTTATGAACATTAATTTTATAATTGTTGAAACTGTCTTTTAGGCTGTAGCGTCGAGCAAAAAAGGGACAAAAATTGCACCACAATGAATTACTCCCGCGAAAACTTTTTTTTTATATTATATAATAAGATTTTTTCAGTAAAGACAGTTGAGTTGCCCATCATCAATTTGTGGTTTTTCCAGGCATCCTAGATAGCACTACCTTAACACTAACCGAAAACCCATAGGGGCAGCCCCTCCTCTGCAACTGAAGCACTGCCTTCCTGATGACGTGTCTGTGGCACTTGCAGTTATTTTGCAGCACACTTGTCTGTGGCTCTTACACGTACTGTTACCCTGCACGCATTTGTTCATTTATGTTTCAGAAAATCCATTGACTTGCAGGCCAAACATTCCATTATTTCATGACACAGAGACATTAGAACGTCAGTTTGCGAGTGACCTCTATATTTGGATTATTGGACTTGCTGGGCATATCACTTGGGTTAGCACAAGCGGTCAAAACTTTCAGTGCAAGAACAAAACAACTCTTTGCTGACTAATAATACAACCCTATTTTCACTTTTCCAAAATTTACCAGTGCGCACATTCTTACTTTTGTTTTGCTCTCATACCATGCCATGTTCTCTTGCTATTCACTTCCTCAATCTACTTGCCCACTCCCCCTTCAATCCCACCCCTAGCTTATTCCATTTACACCCCACTCCCATCACCCATTCCCCTTTCAGATTCCCCAATACCTTCACACATTCTCTATTTAAATCTCCAGTTCTCCTTAAACCCCCAAACCCCCTTCACTACCAGTCCCCACACCAACTCCCATTTAACACCCCCCCCCCCCCGATCGACACAAATTTCTCACAAGATATCGATACAGGTAAAGATTCTGATCCAATCATCCAGACCCCCTATCCACCCTCTTTCAATCCCACTCCCTTAACCCACCTACCCTCCTACTCCCATCTCCACAAGCACTCCCACCTCCTTTGAGTTTTATGCTTAGGTAAAAATGTCCCCTCTCATTCTTGTAACTTCTGACATCCTCCAAATCTTCCTAGTGCTCACTCCCTCTCCTTCCTCTTTCTTGCCCTCCCTTGCCGCTATCACCAAACCCACACCCCTCCCTTCCTCCCTCCACCTCTCCTCCCTTGCTCTCCAAATCCCCAAGTTTTGTTTCTTGCAATGAAAGTTATTCAATCCTAAATGAAAGTCTGGATTGATTGACTCAAAGGAAACAAAAATAGTGAAAAGAACTGAATGCCCAGAAAAGAAGGGGGGGAAAAAAAAAAAAAAAGAAGAAAGAAAGAAAACTTAGTGAGCAGATGCATTCTCTGCACTGATTTCTTACCCAGAAAAACTTGTCCACAATCTAGAGAAAGGGATGGCACAACATGAAGAATAAACAACATGTTACTGGTCAGAGGCTAGAAAAACATAAACTACGTCATAGGTCATCACAGAACACCCCAGATTTCAGAGGCAAGAACAAAAAAACATAAACTAGGTCATAGGGTCATCAAAGATCATCCCAAAGGTCAGGGGCTACAGCAAAAACATGAACTACGTCATAGACATCATAGAATCTCAAAGGTAACAGCAAAAACATAAACTAAGTCATAAGTCACCAATGGACAGCCAAGAGGTCGGAGGCTACAGCAAAAACATTAACTATGTAATAATCATCATAGAACACCCCGGATTTCAGAGGCAAGAGCAAAAAAATCATAAACTAAGTCATACGTCATCATAGATCATCCAAAGGTCTGAGGCTACAGTAAGAAAAAAAACTAGGGAAGGGTCATCACAGAACACCCGGAAGATCACTGGCTTTGACAAAAAACATAACTAGGTCATGGGTCATCACAGAATAGCCCAGGAGTCAGAGGCTACAGCAAAATATAACTAGATCTAGCTCATGGTCATCATATAACACCTGGGAGGTCAAAGGCTACAGCAAAAAGGTAAACTAGGTCATGGTCATCATAGAACACCTGGGAGGTCAGGGGCCACAGCAAACCTTATTAGGTCATAACCATTATGGAATACTGAGGAAAGGAGTGGACTGAAAGTTGGTCAGCTGCTGCCATCTAGAGCTGAAAATCAATATTAGGTCCATGAAAGCAAGTAGTGCCTTGTGATATAAAATATTCCTTGTCTACACAGGCCACACTGTGGTCTGATTCTGAGTTTTTACAACACAGTCAGCTCTATATTTCACTCTGTCAGGGACAAGAAGTTTGAACATTAAAACTTAAATGGTGCAAATAGCCAACCATACAATTACATACCAGGTCAAATATCAGAAAGAAAACAGTATGCACATTTATTCTGGTGAATCTGAGGTCAAATGGCCTATCTGAAAACTATCTCATGATGCTTTGGACAGACTAAACTTTCCCTCATCGTTAATTTCCAGAGAAATTACCTATTTTACGAATCCTCGAGTGGTCACTTCTCAAAGTCACTATGTTTTTCTTCATGTAAACGAACTACTTTTGCCATACCAGAGTAATGCAATATCCAAATACTGCATTCAAATACCTTCATCTCTCTCTCTCTCTCCCGGGGTCTTAGAAGACTGTTGGGGCGTACCAGATTGGCTAGTACACTAGTACAATTAAGAATTTCTATACAAGACTAAAAACAAGTTCAAGTTTCAAAACTTCCGTGACCAACATGCAGCATAAAGGCTTGTCGGACTGACTCTCTTGAAAAGACCAGACCTTGGACAAATGATACATCTCCACTTACAAGAATGACATTCAAGCACTGCTGTGACCAGACTTTGGACAAATGGTACATCTCTACTTTAAAATGACATCCAAGCACTGCTGCAACCGGACTTTGGACAAGTGATACATCTCCACTTACAAGAATAACATCCAAGCAATGCTGTGACCAAATCTTGGACAAATGATACATCCTTATTTTAAAATGGCATTCCAGCAATGCCGAGACCAGATTTTGGACAAATAATACATCTATCTCCACTTACAAGAATGACATCTCTGCAATGTTGTGAACAGACCCTGGACAAATGATACATCTCCATTTACAAGAAAGACATCCTTGCGATGATGTGACCAGACTTTGGACCAATGATACATCTTTACTTAAAAATGACATCCAAGCAATGCCATTGCCAGGCCTTGGACAATGATACATCTCCACTTACAAGAATGACATCCATGCAATGCTGTGCTCCGGCCTTACCAACATGTGACTTCTGTGCATCAACAACTGAACAACTTTAGTATCAAGACTTGCGTATCCACAGCATCCAAACTGCAAAACCTACAGCATCATTATGTGAACAACTACTGCACCAACACCTGAAGAATGAAGCATTCACATCTGGACAAATGCAGCAGCAGCATCTTGTCCAACATCGGAAACTCTTCAATTGCAGGACTCAACACTGAGATGGATACTCCCTAAATATAATTCAGAATCACAACTTTGATGACCAACAGTACAGTTACCCCTGAAGTGCTGTGTGGAAAAAACTATCATTTTAACTTCATTTTGCTCATATCGTTAGTAAAGTCATCGCTTTTTCAATACTTTAAGGTTCTTCCCAACAGAAAAGCTGGATCCAACATTTGCAACGAGTACAGACGCTGTAAACTGGAGTGGAAGACAAACAAAAATCATCTCTTCAAAATGATGCAGAGAGAAATCTTCAATAAAGATAATCGTGAAGAATCACATAAGTCCCAACCACCAAGTCAAGATACCCTAAACTTATCCCTAACCATCTCCTAAATCCCTAACTTTAAACCTTATCTTATTCCAATCTTACCCCTTACCCTTTCAACCAGAAAACAACGGTTTAGTCTAGGGATAAGGACAGAGTTAGACATAGGTTTACAGTATCTTGACTGGTTGGCTGGAACATATGGAACTCTTTCCAGATTTAGAATAAATCTGTGCTAAATGAGGGGGAAAATATGTTTTCAATATGCACATAAACCAAACTACACAGCACACTGGATGAGAACACACTGATCATGTTGAGCCCCAAGTCAAACATGCTCTCACCAGCCACAAATGTGTCCTCATCTCACCCACACATGTCCTTGAGCGACCCAAAAACACTTCCTCAAGTGGTTTTATAAAGAAAACTGTTGGTGGATGAACAGATAGTGACCACACAGCTGACCAGGTGCATATTACAATGGTTTCTTTTGTGAAAACAAATCACCACACAATGCCATGACTTCTAGCAGCCAGTGATGTCAAACAGGATTACAACACTGTGTATAAAAACACACACCAGCACAGGATGCAGGGGATGAAACTCCAAAATAATTTTAGGTGACTACTCGCCCTTGATAGATGCACAACAAAAGAGGGGTAACAACGCTACATCCATCTTCCAAGGGCCAAAACCCCACAGATAATAACGAAGATGCACAGTAATGAGCCATGGGTATGATATTAAACAAAACTGATGAGTTAATTTCACCATTTTAGTGTGAATAATTTATATGAAGGGCAGTACAAGTATTAAACAATTTCCATATTCTGTTTTCAAGACGGTCTGATCATAAATACCACAACACATAAAAATGTCAAAATTGTGGATGTTGGAGCCACAATATCACATTTTAAATATTAGGTGGAAACGATTGAGAAGTACAAAGATCTTCATATTTTATCAAAAATAATAAACAATGCAAGTGTTTCGGTAGTTACAGTTTCCATGTGAAGCTAAAACTGCAAGGGGGGCAAAGTGCAGTTATCGTGCCGATGCACCGTTAAATCCAAACTCAAATCCAAGAGAGGATGAATAAACAGTTCAGTTACAAATTTCTGCATTCACCTTCACTTGGAAACTGTCCCCGGGGGAAGCACTTCTTTAAACTATACCATTAATCAGGGATGCCTAACGACTTTTGCACAAAAAAACCCTGAAAAATGGATGCGTCATCATGTTTGCACCAAAACAAACATTTTTTTTAACAGTTTTTAAATAATCACTATGACACTAACACACAAAATACAAGTAAATACACAGGAAACCTTACTCTTACTGACGGAAAAACCGGGAAAAAAACCAGAAAAACCTGACTTTTGGCATCCCTGATTAATATACTTTATTTGTTTTATATAAACTTAAATATATATATTTTTGTTATATTCACTTTATACAATAATACTTTTAAAAATGCAATTATGTCCAAAAAATGAAATAAAAAAATGAAAAGATCAGTTTATTGAAAGTAAATTTAGTTTGAAACTGATGGCTTCACCAACCATTCAACTGGTGTGGAGCCTAATAGATCTGAACTAATTATCTATGCAATGCTTAACAAAAAAACAAGACGGCTATAACAGAGAAGGTGCACTTATGTGGGGGCCACCACAAAAATGGCGATGGCCAAACAAGCTCAACATACAAAACGATAAACTAAACAAAAAAGGTCATGTGACAACAGAAAGGGGGGGAAACTGACAGTCAAAACTACATAATGTCTAGAAAGTTACAATATACAATGTAAAATTTACTTATTTCAAAACCCAGGTTTAAAAACATAAAAAAAATACCACAAAATTCGATGAAAGAATGGAAATAAGCAACCACTTCCCTTTCATTTAACAAGTTCATGAGCTAGTAATAATGCCTTCTCTGAAGTTTAAGAGCTGCTGGTTGGGTCCAAACATCATCCATAAAAAGTAGGAAAAAAAAAGGGTAAAACTGCAAGCTGGATTTAAAAAGAAACACTGCTTTTCTTTGCCTAGCTGTAGCAAAGCAAAACCAGGGCAAAAATGCGTCTTCCCCACAGATACATTTCTTAGAACTAATCTATTCTGTTCCTTACATAAACCTTCGTATTCTGAAAGGCACAAGAGTTGGACACAGGTTGAAATGAATGCTGTACAGGAGCTTACCATTAAGTACATCTTACTTTTTCAATCACATTAGAATAGTCACCCGTTCTGGGACCCTAATTGAAAATTTTCACATCATACCCGAACCAGGGGTTGTCCAACCCAACCCTTTTTAAAACAATGGCCACAGACAAACAGAATACATCCATCACAGGACAATCAAATTTAGCTGCTTATGACCCCTCCCTCCCCACCACCCAGAAATGGCCAATTTCAAGGGGAAAATACATGCTCTGTGATGCTAAATCTGGTATATTTGTGAAATCAAATGGATGACTTTCTAAAAAAAACACAAAACTGCTATTTTGAAGTAAAAACTGGATTTCTGGTGTCACCCCTCCTCTTGAAGTGCTATAAAAATAGGGTTGGATGACAAATTTGTTTAGCCAGACCTAGGCTAATAAATGGAAAAAAAAACGCAGATCGATTTCACAATTGAATTCGATAGGCCTTGCAACAGCCTTTTAAAATTCTAAAACAAAATTTCAAAAATATTCGGCTTGTTCAGAAAATAGAGGAGGCTTATCGAGTTGGTCAGTCTGGATCTTCCATGAACCAAAATGTGGCCCTCAGAGGGTATGTTGGACAAATCTGATCGGGACTACACCAGAGACTAGCGTTTCTTTGAGTTTGATCACCGGAGCTGCTTCAACTGGACTGAGCGTCCGCTGCTCCACATTTTCAGCTGCAGATCTTCCAAGTGAAAACTGGCTCTCCTGAGATGTTTGATTGCAACAGATATCCTAAACTGGTCAAGAACATGTCAAACAGCAGTGCTTTTACTTTCTGTAAGTTGAGAAAAAAAACAACAAACAAACAAACACAAAAAAAACGAATGAAAATTCTGCAGATGTTTTTCTGAGGACAATAAACTCCAACACTTACCTTCGCCTTGCACATCAGCATGACCTTGTCAAACAGGAAAATATGCCTGCAAAAGACAACACAGATTTATGTCAATATATAATCCATTTTCAATTTCATTTATATGCCCTGATTTCAAGGAGGACATGATGCTTTTGTCCTGTGTCAGATGGAAAGTGGTGTATACCATGAACCAGGATATATGGACATTATAAGAACCAACAACATCTGACTGTTCAATTCAACATACGGTAATCTTCCACTGCTCCTCTGCATAATCTATAGCCGTGCTCTCTCTTTCTCTCTCTCTCTGTCGGTCTCTCTCTCTCTCTCTCTTTCTTGTTTTCTCTCAATTCACAAATATATTAACATCTTCATTTCCAGCACTGTATATCTCAGACAGAAATGTCAAACGGTCGGCTGAGTGTTACATAAGAATATGCACATGCTATTTTCAAAATGACCATGCTTTCGAGAAAGGTGTTCTGGCTGAAGGGTGCTAAGAGGTATAATATACACTGTTGGTGTTTCATGTTGTACTTTAGAAAAGGTACACAATTCTGTGGGTCAGGTATAAAGTGTTCTCGAACAATCCAAGGTCCAGAATTCATTTTCATGCTCAATGATAAACAGATTTTCCATAACTTGAAGAGACATGATTAAATATCTACCAAGAAATGACCTTATTCTTACACTTGTCACTTCATGACCTCAGTTTTTGTTTGTTCTATCTCAATTTTCTGAAAAACTGGAGATCTTTTTACTATTTAGAAGAGGTATAATAAATGCACACCCTGAAACTTGTTTAAAATGCGTTGTGACACTAATCAAGCTGTTTCACAGTTCCAATTTATTCTAATTATCATAATACTACAACTGAAAATGTTTCCATTTTGCTTACTGCATTGTATTAACTCTACTTGAATGTGACCTCTTCGGACAAGAGCTAGGAAAAGTTCAAAGGTGAAACGCTGGTACAAGATGCACAAGAAGTTAGGACATAAAATGCCATTGTATATTTTAGATTTCTTGGCAATGTTTTGTTCCTGCAATTCCAACACCGAGGACTGAGAGAATGATGGAGCCTCCCAGTGGCATTTTGCATGGACAATGACTGTTTCATTGCATAAATAACCTTTTATCTATTTTTATATAATCCAACAACTTTTTGTTGAAAATAAAATAAATATTTTAAATTGTTTATATTTTTTTAAAATTCATTACCGTAATTGAAAACAGGATGTAGGTTACCCCCATATCGTCACTGTTTCACGCTGACAGAATGAGTCATTTTTTACACTTTGAGATACTCAAAAAACACTGAATCTTTCATTGTCATTTGGTGATTTATGCCATTACAATTCTATTGGATTATTACATTTTCCTATAAGCGCACTTCTCTTTCTATAATATTATCTGATAGCCCTCATGCTCAGCAATGAAATGAACCGTCAATTGGCCTTTTTGCATAAGTCTGACATAAGCCGTTATAATAAACCAGTGACAGTAAGCATTCATTCTAAGATTTGGGGCATCCCCCCCCCCCCTCCATGCAAGAGATAGTAAATACTTGATGTATCTATCTGCTGCATAGTTTTTGAAATCTCAACTGATTTACTTGGCAGACCAAAGATGTGTTGTGAAATTTGTCAGTCAGCTGGTGGTCGACGGTCAGGTATGTTGGTTAAAGGATGATACAATAAGGAATACCATGTTGGTTAGAGACAAGAGTTGGTCACAAAGTAGCTTTGTATTACTGAGTGCATGGATCAATTTATTTTAATGTTAACTGCGTATACTGTCATGGAATCTTATGCAGCAAATATCATGAGAACACGGAATGAACAAACTGAAAGAGCGAGACAGACCGACAGAAATTACTAGTGAAAGAACCCAGGAAAAGGCCCCCAGTAAAAATTCCCCACTCCGCCTCTTCTTCTTCTTCCATTGCTCAGCGCCTACCACACGATGATGACTACTAACCCCGCTGAGAGTCAACGACTGACTTGCTGAGATTAAATAATGGACAGAATATTTACACCAATAAAGCAAAGACAAAATATCTTTTAAAAAACGCACAGAAAAAATTTGTGGAGTTGGCAGCAGGGCTTGGCACAGAGTTAAAAATATGAGGGACAAAAAAAAAGTTGCAACGCTCTGCATTAGCAACAAACAAGATCAAAAACAATAAATTACAAAAGAATGAAGCAAATACATTGTTCTGCCATATCACAAACGCAGATCAATTCATGCCCAGTTCAGCTTCACTCGAATTATAAGATAGGCAGGGTGTGTCTATATAAGGTCCATGTGCAGTTTAAATTGATATCATTTTAGTTACAGAGCATAAAAGCAAGCAGTAAATGGCAAAATGGAGATAAAATATTCACAGTAATATAATTCCAGGTATTTTCTTCCTCTGGCTTTGCTTGATAATTAATCAACACTGTAATGAAGAATTTCCATTGCAGAAATGCAATGAAGCATTTCCATTGCCGCAGTAGAATATGACATTCAATCTTTGCAGTGGCCACTTTGTCTGCACAAAGACTTTCGGACACACACAGCTCAGCTGTGCTAATCATATCATCACTGCTCTACACTAATGGCATAGGTCATTTTGGACACTTTTGTGCTTTTAAGAAAAATATGTTTCTTTTCCTGCCATTTGGTCACTTACGCCTTTATGATTCTATGGGCTTATTACATTTTTCTTTTGGCACATTCCTATTTCTATAATATTATCAGAAGGCCCTCATGCTCAGGAATGCATTGAACCTTCAGCTGCCTTTTGGTATAAGTCTGACATATGCCATTATCACACAGATGTGATGATATACAAGACAAAGCAGTCAAGCCAGCAAGCAAGCATCTTCTTCATTTTCTGCCTTTCCCGCAAGCTGTAATCTATTTAAGCAATCTTTTGTAAATGGTTCCTTTTTTCAGTAAACTAATGGCATCAAAGCTTCAGATAATGCATCTGAGAGAAGAGGAATTGTATTAAAAAATGCTCCATGTTCCAATTCTCCTGAGGAGCTGAAATATGAGTTTGACCTGACAAAGTAAAAATGCTGACTAAGGAATAACTGATGTTAAAGCTGATACATGCCATGATTAGTCTGCCAGTAAACCAAAGCGAGGCTGCCCTAGTTAACCCTACTGTACATTTGGTTGGGGGATGTTAGGATGAACAGGCTGTTGTTAGGGCAGCGGGATATTGTACTTTATAGGCCCATTGCGTATATCGGCCATCTTTGATGTAAGGACCGATGCATCATCGTGGCGATTGTAGCATTGATTTTGATTCGTTACCTGATTTGCACTGCGAGCACTTGAGGCATCGCGAACCAACTGGCAGCGAGCTAAAATTAGTTCACTACAATAAACAATGGCACATGTGTACACGCACATGGGAGACGTTCGGTCCATTTTTTTCACTTCCCTTCCCTTGTTTACACAGATAGTAGGGAATCTGACCAGCTTGGATCCATCCTTCCCACCCCTGTCATAACAGTCAACTGCAATGCAACCAGCAGGTATTTTAACCGCATAGACATATCTCAAGGTTACACTCATCAGCTGATCCCCCCGCCATCTTGGGTGTCAGAAGAACAAAACAAAAACACTCTGTGATGTCATTCGCAATGGGCCTATAGGTTACACTTGAACAGTGAACACAAGTCAGTATTTTCTCTGTTTGGCTTTGTAATTGGCTCTGTACACACCCCTAACTAACAACAGGTGAAAAGGCTGAGTTCTGGGGTTTGTCAGAGCCCCAAGTGTAAAATAGCGTTAAGGTCTGAGATACTTGTCTAAAAAGTTCTGATATTTCCACATTCCAGGCCACAGAATCCCAGAGAACACATTTTTTCATGAAAATACACTAAATAGGTCTGCAGGGAGGTCCGCCACAGCTAACTAGCCCCTTCACATTCATTTTTTTTCCCCTTCTTTTCATTTATCCATCATTATAAAGGGAGTAAAGCCACCACTGCAATCACGAAAGGCTTTCTAGCCGATGAGAAATTCTACAAAACATCATTACGCATAGAAAGATGTGAAGCTGTGTGTGGGCATATTTTGAAAGGTCTTGACGCCCGCTATATTTTTTAATACTTTCATTGATTTTAAGCCACAACTGAGTTGAACAGGAGAAAAAGTGTTCCGACATTTTGAACCGGGAAAAAAACAACCCATTTTCTTCCCATAGAATTAAAAAGTATGACAGGAAATTTCATTCTGCGCCCCAATTTACACATTGGTGATCGAAACTCAATTTTAAAAATGGCATCTGGGTATTCCCCGAGTCAGTTGGCCATCTAGTCTTCTTAAAAAAACATTTCAATTTTTATCTGTTTTAGCCTGATAAAGGTCCTTAGTGGCCAAAAGCTGTTGTAAAATTTCCAATTTCATTCTTTAAAATTTACTGACTAATTTTCATGTTGGTTTCCAACAGGGGACTTTTGCAAAATAAACAACACACACCCCCCCCCCCCCCCCCCTCCCAAACTTTAACCTGTGTCACTTCTGAACTGCGACACTGAAATGGTAAATGGATGGTAAATTTATGTTTTTCTTGCGAAGCCCAAAAAGTTCTGATTTTTTATATTCCTTGTTATTTCTAGACACAATTACTGCTCTTTTTCAAGTTATCAGCTTGTGGTCCGAAATCATGACACATATTAACCTTCTATAAGTATGACTCTGACTTAGCTTTTATTTGATGAGCAACACTACAGATAGCAATTCATGATTACACACTGTCCGCACTTTACGTGTTAAAACAGCTCCGCTTGTAATACTCGATAATCAATTAAAACAGCTCCAGTTGTACTGCTGGATAGTAAATTAAAACAGCTCCAGTTGTGCTACTGGATAGTAAGTTAAAACAGCTCTAGCTGTACTGCTGGATAATAAATTAGAACAGTCTAGTTGTCTTTCTGGATAATAAATTAATATAGGTCCAGTTGTACTATTGCATCGTAAATTAAAACAGCTCCAGTTGTACTGCTGGATAGTAAATTAAAACAGCTCCAGTTGTGCTACTGGATAGTAAGTTAAAACAGCTCTAGCTGTACTGCTGGATAATAAATTAGAACAGTCTAGTTGTCTTTCTGGATAATAAATTAATATAGGTCCAGTTGTACTATTGCATCGTAAATTAAACAGCTCCAGTTGTACTGCTGGATAGTAAATTAAAACAGCTCCAGTTGTGCCACTAGATAGCAAGTTAAAACAGCCCTAGCTGTACTGTTGGATAATAAATTAGAACTGTCTAGTTGTCTTTCTGGATAGAAATTAACATAGGTCCAGTTGCACTATTGTATAGTAAATTTAAACAGCTCCAGTTGTACTACTGGATAGTAAGTTAAAACAGCCCTACCTGACTGCTGGATAATAAAATAAAACAGTCTAGTTGTCATTCTGGATAGAAATTAACACAGGTCCAGTTGTACTATTGTATAGTAAATTAAAACAGCCCCAGTTGTACTGCTGGATAGTAAACTAAAACAGCTCCAGTTATACTACTGGACAGTAAATTGAAACAGCTCCAGTTGTAATAAATCAGATACAATTGTCATCCATGATGAAAGGAGGGCGAGTGAATGGCAGGTTACAGGCAATTGTGCTAGTAATTGTTAGATTACCTTTTCTCAGCTTTGCTAAGGTCAGATCTGCAAGGTGGGTAGTAAATGAGACAACAATAAAACTGTTTAGTAGGATGGTTTCCATCAAACACTTAGTTATACATCAGCATGCAGCAAACAGGAGAGGGGGGAGAAGGTGAGAATCCCTGGGGCAGTGTAACTCACAAGATGGGAGAAGGCAATACAAACATAGAACATTGGTGAAGCCAAAAACACACTAACACACACACAATAGCAGTTTGCCTATGCACACATACAGACTATGATGATGTACCCAAATACAGATGAGACCTGGGTTCTTGCTTAAAAGTTATGTTTTTCTGTGGCTTTTACAATATTTTGTCAAAACTTATCACCACATTCAAGGAGATTACAATGAGCAGTTGCACAGGGTTCATACAAAGTCTTGAAAACTAATTTTAAGGACTTTTCAAGGACTTCCTAAGGACTAAGGTTAAACAAATTACTGTGACCAAGAAATATTACAACTATGCAAGAGGTGTGCAGTACTCATCGAAACAGAATGTTTCTGTATCCAGAGTTCAAACATAGTAAATTCACTCTGAAAAGTTCAGTTATTTCAAAGTACCCATTATCCAGTGTGCAACTGGAAGATTTGAATCGCAAATGTTTCAATTGAAACACAAATTTTAAGGACTTTTTACAGACTTTGACATCATTTTCAGAATTTTAGGACTTTTTGAGAGCTTATTTTTTCTTTTATGAAAATTAAGGACTTTAAGGACTTTTAAGGACCTGTGTGAACCCTGATTTGTTGTTGTTTTAAAGTTGAAGGAGGTTGTAAAGAGGGTTGAAAGAGAAAAACTGACCCACATCACTCAGGCCTAGCGTTCTTTGCCTTTTGTATTAAGGGAGGGGGTGGACCATCCCCTGGTGGCTATTATCAAAGGCTTTCATGGAGACTTCTCTTTGGGGCTCCTTCAATTTCAGGAAGTCGCCGGGACCCTGTGTTCTACTTCTTTACCTTTTCTCTTCTGCACTCACAAGACAATCATGCATGACCCCCCCCCCCCCCACACACACACACACACACAAAACCATGTCGATGGCCTCGGGCACAAACTATCTAAGTCCGGACAACTCTTTAAATGCTTTATACCTTAAAATAGATAGATAAAAAACAAATTCATAATAAACTAAACCAGTCTAGCATATAGTCCTAGAGGTGATACCCATCAAATAGGCAAAACTTCTAAATAGCTATAAAAGAATAGTTATGGTTAAATCAGTTTTTTCCTTCCTCTGAAAAATTTTGTTTATGGACTTAGATGGTTTGTGCCCGAGGCCATCATTATACCCACACTCCTACACAAAGGAAGACAAAGGCGTACCCCGTACCCCTCCAGCAAATACAGATACACACGACATTGATTTATCACCCCTTCCCACACATCGTCACTGCTCTATGTTAATGGCATAAGTCAGTCTTGACACTCTGGAGATGCACATGGAAAATTTTCATTTCCTGTCATTTGGTAACCTATGCCATTATGATTCTATTGGATTATTTATTACATTTTCCTATTGGCACATTTCTTTTCCTTTCATATTACCTGACAGCCCTCATGCTCAGGAATGCAATGAATCGTCAGTTGCCTTTTGGTGCAAGTCTGACATATGCCATTATCTAGAGCAGCCGACGACATAAAAAATGGGAAAAGGAGACAATACACTAACAATGCTCTGGCCACCTAAAAACGTTCAAACAGATCTACTGGAGATAGTTTAACCATATACCCAGTAGTTGTATGATGTGGGTGATGGGGTTGGAGAGGGCAAACCAAACCACCAATGCGCTACATCTACATCATGCCCTAGACTTGTGAAGGATGCGCAGACCTCCTCCTTCAGCGCCCACCACCAAGTAATGCAAAACAATCACTCATCACAATTGATCAGGCATAAGCAACCAGGATACAGTCCACAGCATGCCATTACCACCACTGAACATTACATCACCATCACCATTACCTCACTACTGGAACAATCATAGTCACAAAAATGTGAAACTGGAAAAAAAAAATCAAATTTTAAAGTTGGAAAGCCCGCAATTTCCCTCTTGCACTTAAAAGGTGTGACTTTTCTACTATTTTGTGATTGCAGCCCTTTTTTTAAACTTTGGTTTCACAGAGACAAGGCTGATGAACCATCAAACATACATAGAGGGATAAAGATCACTTCTATCACTTTTTGTGACTATGGCTGTTCTTTCCCCCAAGTGCTCCTCACACTTAAGTACAGAGATGGTTTTGTGTAATGGAGCTGTCCTTCATACTTTAAGCACAGAGATGGTTTTATGCAACTTAGCTGCCCTTTACATTTAAGTACACAGATGGTTTTATGCAACTTAGCTGTCCGTCTTTCACAGCTAAGCACAGAGATGGTTTTATGCAACCTAGCTGTCCGTCCTTCACACCTAAGCACAGAGATGGTTTTATGCAACCTAGCTGTCCGTCCTTCACACCTAAGCACAGAGATGGTTTTATGCAACCTAGCTGTCCGTCCCTCACACCTAAGCACAGAGATGGTTTTATGCAACTTAGCTGTCTTTTATGCTTAAGTTCACAGATGGTTTTATGCAACTTAGCTGTCCATCCTTGACACTTAAATATACAGATGGTTTTATACAACTTAGCTGTCCTTTACACTTAAGTACACAGGTGGTTTTGCACAACTTAGCTGTCCTTTACACTTAGGTGCACAGGTGGCTTTGCACAACTTAGCTGTCCTTTATACTTAAGTACACAGGTGGTTTTATACAACTTGGCTGTCCTTTACACTTAAGTACACAGATAGTTTTATGTCCCACGAATTTGATTTCACACTGATACATTGGATTTATGCCAACACAAAAATAAAATCAATAAATGCTGGGTTTTGACAGCAAATTATCCCTAATTTGAGTTTGAGTTGGAGAAAGTACATCGAGATGATTACAGTCAAATTGTGCTAGCAAAAAGCAAGACGAAAGACAGAATATAACAGAATGACAGAACAGAAAGAAACACTATCAGAAGAGCCCACCAACCACCCGCTAAACAATGGTTATGGAAAGAGCCTTGAAATTGGATGCCTATCACACATACAGAAGGGCTGGGTACTTGACATCAAATGGTAGAAAGTGTGAACTACGAAACACATCCTCTGTACATACAGGACATGTATAGATGATGACCGGGGAGAAGAACTACAAGCCTGCTACTGATCAAGCACATGCAGAGACAGGGAAGGGGAGGTAACTAACAGTACTTTCCAACCAATACACATAAATGATGATTTAGCACAAGGGGGAAGACCACTTGACCAGCGATGAGTGATTTACGAAAAATGTAATTGTTGAAGGCGATGAGAAAGCGGAGACAATAAACAATGAGCTGCCCCGCAGTTCCCAGAGGTAAAGATAAAAATATAATAGTTTTCAAAACTAAATCAGGAAAAAAAGTAAAATGCACGAACACAGAATTTAACCCATTTCCAATTTCCATTACTTTCATAACCCTGCAATGAGTTAATTCAGTTCATGATGCCAACACCACGTACTGTCTTTAGTCCATGGGAAACACCCGAACTTCGGACCAAACAAAATGGCGTCCTGAGCTTTACTGGGGTCATCCCCGAAATCCCATTGGTAGGTCTGGTTAAAGGGTGAAACACACCAGTGATGTAGGTACCAGAACTGTGGCTCCCGCCCATAAGTTTTCCTTCACACCAACACACCAGGCACTGTCCACACCGCAACATGGCAGGTTGCAGGGTCAGTGGCTACTGTGCTAGAATGAAGCAAAATTTATGGGCAGTGAGCGCCAGTCTCGTGCCTACGCCGACCTTGGTCTCTTTCACCCCTAACTGTTAGCCTGTGGTGTAGCTGTTGGGGGGAGGGCAGCAACTCAGTATGGAAATGAGTTAAATTTGGCACCTCAAAATTATTTTTAAATTTACAAGAAAACACAATGGGAAAAGCCCAAACTGAACTGATTTGCCAGGAGAAACAAAAGAAAATGTTACACAAAACACTGAAGACTACAGATCAATTACAGCAGTTACACCCACCTGTTGCGCTGTCGATTGTCCATATGAGATACAACTTTGAGTTCTCCATCTTTCTGGAACCTTCCGTAGTCCTTCAGTGATGTATTGGCAGGCTGTGCATTCAGGAAAGAAAGAAACCAACAATGCCCAGTCAACGGATGGCAAGATGGAATGAGTGATGAGTAATTCTGATGGTCAAAATGGCCATGCTATGAAACAGCTCAGAGGCAAGACATAAGAACAGTTTACTTTCAAAAATGGACATGTTTGTACATTTGCTTTGTTGGGGTTTCTTTCATCTTTCTTCAGCCAGGGCTCCCACTCAACTGAGAAAAAAACATCTGAAATCTATGCGTGGCGCCTATGCGGAGCGTAAATTTTAAATGATTGACCATTTTCTGCGCATAAATTTGATATAATGGAGACCATACATTAGACCTACACACAGAGTGACAGAAATACACAACAAAATACTTCAATAATAATTTACATATGGACGTTGGAAAAATTACCGCTGATCTCTTTCATCACGGATTTCCGCGTTTCCGCGGAAGAGTGGGAGCCCTGTCAGCACAATTTCGCTATTTCATTGACACAGCTTGCATGCATGGTGATCTCAATGGAAATTTTCACATGCAGAGGAACCAAAACCCCACTGCAGTTGAAATCTTCTAAAAAGCCACCAATTTTCATCTATTTCAGCTATTATCTCTTCTCTTCAGATTTCACAGAGAACGTCCTTTCCAAGACAAGACAAGAAATCATCACTGCTCTATGACAATGGCATCTGACAAGACTTACGCCAAATACAACTCTGTGCATTGCATTCCTAGGCATGAGGGCAATAAGATATTGTTAGAAAAAGAAATGCGCTAATATGAAAACGTAGTAATTCAATAGAATCATAATGGCACAAGTCGCCAAATGAAAGGAAAAGAAACATTTTTATCGCTTAATATCTCAAAAGTATCAATAATGACTTATAATAATGGCACAGAGCAGTGACAAAATAATTATTTGTGTTTTTTTCACTGATAAAATACCCTAAACAACTGCATTCACATTGTAATAGGAGTCAGAGTGAAGCACAATAATAACCTACTGATGTCCATCTGAAACAAGAGGCTCATCAGGACAGGCCTACATACTAATACATGTAAGTGATAATATGTGTTCATGTACTCTTTAACAGTAGTAACATGGAGCAAGCTGCAAAAAACAGGGGAAAGAAAGCCACAGAATTTCACAAAACTTTCCTCAAATACAGAATGTCAACAGCACAGAGAATGAGGAAATAGGTTTATGTTCAAGTTCATACAGTGTGTGGGTATAATCTATAGACAGTGGGAGCCGCTTCAGTATCAAAGTATGTAACATACAATCTTAAGTGCTAATATTAACATTACAGTTCCAAAGACACAGAGATAATATGTGGTAAGTCTTGTCTCCTTATAGGTAAAAAAAAAGAAAATGAGAGAAATATTTCTTCAAAAAATTGAAAGAAAGATAAAATGTAATAACATTTGATTAAAATCGTATCTCAGGAGAGTCTGAGTTTGAGTTTGGTAACGAAACATTAAGTACACATATTCTGTTTCAATTCTATACATTTCCTATTGAAATCTTTTATTGTTCGATTGTTTTCTGTTCTATTTTTCTTTTTTTCTGTTGTTGTTTTTTCTTTTTTCCTTGATAAAGGCGATAGCAGAAATATCGAACATTTTCTGCCTTCTCTTTTAGTTTGCATTGTATCGTTTGGGTATTATTTCTTACGTGGGGCTTTGCTACATACAACTTTTTCTTTTTGCCCAATTTTGACGTGACATGGTAACGGCTGCTTTGTGCTAGGAAAAAGCAAGCTGAAAGATAGACTAGAGCAGAATGATCGGACAGAGGGAGACCCTATCAGAAGCACCTACCAACCACCCGCTGTCTCAGGGGAAATGCAGAATGGCTTGATTGTCTGGTTGTTGTGACATTCCACGCCACAACTATATCTCGTACATTAGTCATGTGACCAAATTTAACTTCACTCCTCTAAAAGTTCCACCCATTGACAAATTTACAATGTCTCTGATACTGTACGGTTTATACTCTGAATACTACAATATGTGGGCACTCCAGGAGTTAACTGGTGGAAACAACTGGGTCACTGATGCAGACAAACTACATGTCGTCGTCATGCTGCAAGACTTCCACAACTAACATTTTTGGCCAAAATCACTTTTTGCGTTCTTTGGGTCTCAATTCCTATAAAAAAATATATTGCAATAATCAAGTCCATTGTCTTTAGAATTTGCTGGTGGCAATAAGCCAAACAAAATCAGTTTTTTGGCTCTCCTGTAAAATTTTCGAAATGTCAGTTACAAGAGTCTTGCAGCAAAGCCAAGATATATAATGCAACTAACCAACACCAGCATGAGCATCTTGTAGTTTCTGAACCTAACTTTTTGTCAGCCTACCAAGCTCATCCTATTTCGCACTGTAGTCACTTGATTCTAATCCATCATTGACTATCTCTATGTTATAAAGCTATGCATAGCCGATGAAAGTTGACAGGGTAGAGTGTGCATATCCGCCATCTTGGCTGTCCGGACCCACGCATCACCATGGCGATGCTGGCATTGATTTTGATTCCTTAGCTGATTTGCAATGCGACCACTACAGGCACCGCGAACCAATCGGAGGTGAGCTAAAAGTATGTCGCTGCAGTAAACAATGGCACAAGTGTACATGCACATGGGAGACATTCTGTCAATTCTTTCACTTCCTTTCCCTTGTTTACACGGATGGTAGGGAATCTGACCAGCTTGGATCCATCCTTTCCACCCCTGTCATAACAATCAACTGCAATGCGACCAGCAGGCACTTTAAACGCTTAGACATATCTGGAAGTTACACTCATTAGCTGATCCACCGGCCATCTTGTTTGACGGAAGAACAAAACAAAAACACCCTGTGACATCATTCGCATTCTACCTATAGTGTGAGCACGGACCAACTGTTTGGTGAGCATTTTGAGTTTACGGAACACTTTTTCTACTTTACCGTCTCTATGAACTTGTCTCACAAATAATTCTTTCCCACCAAAAGCCGATAAACGTATCTGCTACCAAAATAGTAACTTCTAGTGAGGCAAACTAATGTAAGTACCTGTTCATAATCAGAGATAATAGAGTAGAAAAAAAAAAAAAACCTATGCCGTCATTTCAGTTGTTTTTCCTTTGGGCAGCAGAATTTACATGCTGCATTAGATACAGCTTATGTGCGATTTCCATTTTTTTTCTTTATTCTCTCCCATCCCCTCCCCCTCCAACACATTTCATGTGCTGGTGATCAACCCTCCCACCCCCTCCAAGCATACTTTCCAGATGGCCCATGATCTTCACAAAATGACTTGTCAACAGGGTTGCCGGGCCAGATTGAAATTTTAAGTTCATGCTAAACAATGCTAGAAAAAAGCCCCCCAAAAAAGCCAAAACAAATTTCAGTATAGTTTTCATATTAACATCACATGAAAAGCTTCAGAACCAACCAGGTTAATATCATTCTCCCTACTAGAATGAGTGGAGCATTTGGCTTAAATCTTGTCAGCTGTAAATTTTTTTATTTTTTTTAAAGTATTTCTGGTGATGAAGTGAAAGCCTTCGCAACGTTTTTTGAAAGCAATAGTTCTGCCCTGACTCTCACAATAGCATCAAGATGATTTAGCTGCACTCTGTTTTTAGTCTTGGTTTTCATGGAGGATACATGAGAAAATATCCTCTTAACTACAGCTTTGCTGACTGGGGTTATTAGACAAACAAGGACAAAGAATGCCAGCTCTTTAAATGCTTCATGGTGAAGTAAATCAGTCCAGAACCCCAGTGTGTGCAGAAAATCCTAAGGTGGGTGACAGTCTTTCCAGAAACTGCAGCAGTTTGAAAAAATATAAACCATAGAATCCAGTGCTAACTGGACACTGACCTTGCTGGTTGGCTCTTTCTTGACAATTAGCGACAGAAATCTGGGCATAATTATGAACATGTATGTAATTGACCAAAACATATTTCCTCGATAGAAAGTGTCTCAGAAAAAGCATGGTATGTAATTTTTGTGCAGATTATTTTAGTATGTATATAAAAAAAAAGCCAGAAAAAAAGCCAAAAGGCCAAACTAAAGAAAGCCAAATTTCTGGAATTTTGGCTTTAAAAAAGCCAATCTGGTAACCCTGCTTGTCAATGGCAAAGCAAGCACCCCTGGCTGTGGAAAATGCCAAATGATGCAATCTGCCTCTTAATAGGCAGGATTGTGACATCAAAGGTAAGCTCTCTGACAGCCCTAACTCAGCAAAAACTAAACAGGATACTGGAATGTACATAACGTGACTGTTAATGTTAGAAGATAATATTGTATGTTATTGTGTAAGTGTGTGTGACTGTGTGGCTTACATTTGCACCCAGCTTGTGCCATAACTGAAACAAAAGGTTCAGGTTTGAATCCGGGTGGCAGATTCTAGAGAGACTGAGACAGACATAGGCATGAAACTGCAAAAACAGACAGACAGGCAAGCATGGTTCCTGCACCTCTTTGAGACTTTTTTTCCAGGACCTTTCCAAGGATAAGATAAGATAAGATAAGAATCACTTTATCATCCCATATGGGAATTCGTTTTCACAGAGCGTTTAACAGCACACACGTGGTACATATATCTTACGTATCATTATATAAACAAACTCCATGTCACTAACAGACATAGGTGGAGTGACATGGAAAGAACCTTACTTAATGGAATGTGGCACACATCTATCTAGCTAAAATAGCTTGAAATAGTTAAAATAATTCTAGCCCTGGAATTTAGATTTTAGCTTTTCCAATAATTCAATAATTCAAGTAGCCCTGGAATTTAGATTTTAGCTTTTCCAAAGCTAAAACAAGTAGCCCTGGAATTTAGTAGTTTAGCTTTGGAAAAGCTAAAATCTAAATTCCAGGGCTACTTGTCCAAGCAGGGCTACTTGAAAGCAAGGAAATTAGAGAAAATTCATCC
The DNA here is from genome assembly GCA_963931925.1 of Onchidella celtica. NCBI lineage: Eukaryota > Metazoa > Mollusca > Gastropoda > Systellommatophora > Onchidiidae > Onchidella > Onchidella celtica. Next base: position 7,531,364 of record OZ007577.1, read on the forward strand.
ATTTATTTATATTTTAAAATTTATTTACTTATTTATGTATTTATTAATTTATTTATGTATGTATGCGTTTATTTATTTATTTCCTTACTTATTTACTCATTTATTTATTTATTTCCTTATTTATTTATGCATTTATTTCCTTCTTTATTTATTCATTTATTCACTTATTTCCTTATTTATTTATTCATTAATTTATTTATTTACTATTTATTTATGCATTTATTTCTTACTTCATTTATTCATTTATTCACTTATTTCCTTATTTATTTATTCATTAATTTATTTATTTACTTATTTATTTATGCATTTATTTCCTTCTTCATTTATTCATTCATTCACTTATTTCCTTATTTATTTATTCATTAATTTATTTATTTACTTACTTATTTATTCACTTATTTCCTTCTTTATTTATTCACTTATTTACTTCTTTATTTATTTATTTATTTCCTTATTTATTTATTCACTTACTTCCCTCTATATTTATTCATTTATTCACTCATTTCCTTATTTATTTATTCATTAATTTATTTATTTAGTAATCTATTTATTTATTTACTTTTGTTCCGATTTTTCTCCAGTCTTTCAATGTTTTTCAAGCCCCAAAGGAATCTGGCAGCTATTCCAAAGACAATTCACCATTTCCAGGGCTTTTCCAAGTTTTCCAGGGCTTCATCTGAATATCTATTGTAAATTCCAAGACTTTCTCAGTTATTCCCGGAATTCCAGGTACATGCAGGAAGCGTGGTTTTTTTTACATACTCACTTTACCAAATTCAGGAGTGTGGCAGCAACAGCTCCAACATATTACCGAGATTTTCTGTGACGTTCAGAGTCATTTTAGGGTTAGCGTTAGGGTGCATGGTCCAGAAATTGCAGCGCCCAAGGCAATGTTCAGTAGGACGAGAAATCCCTTAACCGATGACCTGTGTTTGCTGCCCCACTCCTGACTTTGGTAAAGTGAGTACAAAAAAAAATCCCGCGTGCAGGAACCCCAGGCAAAACACAAAGTGGACAGAAAGCAGAGAAAGAAAGGAACAGATGTAAGTGGCTCTTCCATAAAAAGTAGGAAAACCCCGAACATATACTACTAGTAGATGTAAATGTTACATAATATGGCTGCAGTGAACCGGACCAACATAACACTGAAATATAGAGGTACAGACAGACAAGAAAATGTCATGAAATCTACACAGACAAACACAGACCGAAGAAAAGAAAACAGCACAGACAGATATTACATAGGCCAGAAACTATAGACAGACATACAGGCAAAATATGCTATATTTGGGCAAGGAAATTTTACCAAATCCACAGACAGAAGAGGACAAAATGGCACAAATACACAAAAGTTGGACAGCCACGCTGACCAAAAGCAAAAAAAAAAAACTCAAAAGACAACAAAATACATCTGGAAACTTAGTCTAGTCCATGTCTCCCACCCTTGTGTGCTGTATGTATTTTTCTTGCAAAAAAAAACAAAAAAACTGAAATTTATTTCATCAATGGATTTCCATTGACATCTGGCATAATATTTCCTGTAATGATGTACGGGAAGTATTTAATTTTGAAATTAATTACGCGATTAATTCCCCCTTAATGAAGAAAGGTCACTGGGATGACCCCAAAAAAAAAGAAGTTAAATAACCAAAGAAGTACTCACCATTCTCAAATCATTGATGCTGAAAATATACACAAAGAAAGAAATACATACATTTTAAACAGATCAATGTCTAAACATCTTTCTTTCTATTTTACAAATATTTTTGTTCACTTTCTACTATTGTCATTTTATTTATTTTTTCTCTCTCTCTGTCCCTCTTCCTTCTTCCTTTTTGAAATTCTATGCATGTTATATCATTACCAAAACTGTTTGAAAAAGTAAAAAAACAAAACCAGGATAATTTTCTAAGCCCATTATTGATATTGATGTGTGTGTGTGTACAGTGTATCATGGTATCAAAATACTGATACTTCAACATGGTGAAATGACACCTGCAATCTTTAACAGAATACTTAAAATATGTTACTGACCAGTCAGAGAAAAGCCTGGCACAGCATTATGGATGTGAGTTTGAGTTTGGGGAAAGCACGTCAACACGATAACATTAACGGTCACACTGTGCTAAAAGACGCAAGACGATAGACAGACTGTAACTGAAAGACAGGACAGAAGGAGACGCTACCGAATGTGCACAAAGACCACCCGCACAGTATTATGGAGACACTTTAGTACATGACAAACCTTAAGTGTCTCATAAGTTCACCACCTACAGTCTGGTGTACTCACCTGTTCTGAATTTCTTCAATCACCTGCAGACTTTCATGGTCTCTCTTCACTTCATTCACATACAAAGAGAGATCCTGACAGGGACAGAAGCAAGAGAAATGGTCAACTCATGGATCAAAATTTGAAAATATAGTTTAGGGGGAAAATCAAATATGGTGTACAGAAGCAAGCACCTGAAAGTATGTTTCACACCTTGCACCATCTGAATGAAATGCACCTCTTTAACCCTCTAGTGCCCAGAATACCATATCGTCGTTGCCGATCGTTATCCACGCATAGTCCAAATTTGGGCAAACCACTTTTTCATCGGAATTAACTAAAAATAGCCTTATCTATGTGCTCTGCACTTACGGTAAAATTTGGCCAACGAAAATGGCCTAAATCATTCATTTCTCTATCCAAGGAAGTATGCGTTTTCTCTGTCCATGCTTCTCATTTTTCGTACTGCCTAGGATCAGCTGACAGGTACAACAATCTAGACACTCTCAACTGTTGAGCTTCAAGTGCCAAATAAGGTGAAGAAATTTATTTTTAGACATTTTCATTGGCCAAATTTTACCAAAAATTGCAGAGCACAAAGACTCAAAGAGAGCCCTATTTTTAGTTTAATTCCGATGAAAATCCGGTTTGTTCAAATTTGGATTATACGTGGATAGCGACCGGCAATGACAATATTTGGATTACATCCCTGGGTTGATAATGCTCTACGTTTTGGACAAAAGCTAAACCTCTCCATGAATTGCGACCGGCAATGACAATATTTGGATTACATCCCTGGGTTGATAATGCTCTACGTTTTGGACAAAAGCTAAACCTCTCCATGAATTGCGACCGGCAATGACAATATTTGGATTACATCCCTGGGTTGATAATGCTCTACGTTTTGGACAAAAGCTAAACCTCTCCATGAATTGCGACCGGCAATGACAATATTTGGATTACATCCCTGGGTTGATAATGCTCTAGGTTTTGGACAAAAGCTAAACCTCTCCATGAATTGCGACCGGCAATGACAATATTTGGATTACATCCCTGGGTTGATAATGCTCTAGGTTTTGGACAAAAGCTAAACCTCTCCATGAATTGCGACCGGCAATGACAATATTTGGATTACATCCCTGGGTTGATAATGCTCTAGGTTTTGGACAAAAGCTAAAACTCTCCATGAATTGCGACCGGCAATGACAATATTTGGATTACATCCCTGGGTTGATAATGCTCTAGGTTTTGGACAAAAGCTAAACCTCTCCATGAATTGCGACCGGCAATGACAATATTTGGATTACATCCCTGGGTTGATAATGCTCTACGTTTTGGACAAAAGCTAAAACTCTCCATGAATTGCGACCGGCAATGACAATATTTGGATTACATCCCTGGGTTGATAATGCTCTAGGTTTTGGACAAAAGCTAAAACTCTCCATGAATTGCGACCGGCAATGACAATATTTGGATTACATCCCTGGGTTGATAATGCTCTAGGTTTTGGACAAAAGCTAAAACTCTCCATGAATTGCGACCGGCAATGACAATATTTGGATTACATCCCTGGGTTGATAATGCTCTAGGTTTTGGACAAAAGCTAAAACTCTCCATGAATTGCGACCGGCAATGACAATATTTGGATTACATCCCTGGGTTGATAATGCTCTAGGTTTTGGACAAAAGCTAAAACTCTCCATGAATTGCGACCGGCAATGACAATATTTGGATTACATCCCTGGGTTGATAATGCTCTAGGTTTTGGACAAAAGCTAAAACTCTCCATGAATTGCGACCGGCAATGACAATATTTGGATTACATCCCTGGGTTGATAATGCTCTAGGTTTTGGACAAAAGCTAAAACTCTCCATGAATTGCGACCGGCAATGACAATATTTGGATTACATCCCTGGGTTGATAATGCTCTAGGTTTTGGACAAAAGCTAAAACTCTCCATGAATTGCGACCGGCAATGACAATATTTGGATTACATCCCTGGGTTGATAATGCTCTAGGTTTTGGACAAAAGCTAAAACTCTCCATGAATTGCGACCGGCAATGACAATATTTGGATTACATCCCTGGGTTGATAATGCTCTAGGTTTTGGACAAAAGCTAAAACTCTCCATGAATTGCGACCGGCAATGACAATATTTGGATTACATCCCTGGGTTGATAATGCTCTAGGTTTTGGACAAAAGCTAAAACTCTCCATGAATTGCGACCGGCAATGACAATATTTGGATTACATCCCTGGGTTGATAATGCTCTAGGTTTTGGACAAAAGCTAAAACTCTCCATGAATTGCGACCGGCAATGACAATATTTGGATTACATCCCTGGGTTGATAATGCTCTAGGTTTTGGACAAAAGCTAAAACTCTCCATGAATTGCGACCGGCAATGACAATATTTGGATTACATCCCTGGGTTGATAATGCTCTAGGTTTTGGACAAAAGCTAAAACTCTCCATGAATTGCGACCGGCAATGACAATATTTGGATTACATCCCTGGGTTGATAATGCTCTAGGTTTTGGACAAAAGCTAAAACTCTCCATGAATTGCGACCGGCAATGACAATATTTGGATTACATCCCTGGGTTGATAATGCTCTAGGTTTTGGACAAAAGCTAAAACTCTCCATGAATTGCGACCGGCAATGACAATATTTGGATTACATCCCTGGGTTGATAATGCTCTAGGTTTTGGACAAAAGCTAAAACTCTCCATGAATTGCGACCGGCAATGACAATATTTGGATTACATCCCTGGGTTGATAATGCTCTAGGTTTTGGACAAAAGCTAAAACTCTCCATGAATTGCGACCGGCAATGACAATATTTGGATTACATCCCTGGGTTGATAATGCTCTAGGTTTTGGACAAAAGCTAAAACTCTCCATGAATTGCGACCGGCAATGACAATATTTGGATTACATCCCTGGGTTGATAATGCTCTAGGTTTTGGACAAAAGCTAAAACTCTCCATGAATTGCGACCGGCAATGACAATATTTGGATTACATCCCTGGGTTGATAATGCTCTACGTTTTGGACAAAAGCTAAAACTCTCCATGAATTATTTTCCCCATGATAGAGTCTTCCCTTCTTTTTCACATTCTTTCTTTTCCACCAATTTAACAAAAAATTTGCGAGTTTCAAATTTTTTTGACAAGGAACCATATGTCCCGACACAACAGGTTTGAATAAACAAAGGACAAGACTGCATCTTCATGAGCACATTCTATTTCAAAATAGCTGTCTCACCACTTCATTCTTCTCATCATACTTTTGTTGAGCATTTCTTGGATCCAATAAATGCATGATCACTTTAGTAGTAATTTTCACCCAGCAAAGGACCCAAAATCTCACTTCAGCTGAAATCCTGGAAAAACAGCAGAGTTTTCATCCATGTTCTTTCCATTCCCTATTTCACATCCGGCAGCCAAAAGAATAACTCTCATCCTGATTTATTCAGGAAAAGATCTTTGCAAACATTTGAAAGAAAGAGTGACAGAAATTATGCCAAAGTTATGACCCCCTGAGGAAAGCTAATCCGGTGTCGAATTAAACTGAAGTTATGACCCTTGTAAAGGAAGGTGACCTATGGCAAAATACAGTTCCAAGTAAGAATAGAGAGGTCCTTGTAAAAACATGACAGCTGATGTGCTTTTTTTTTTACAGCCAATTTTCACATATGCCAGAAAGGCCCTGACAAAAGACATTAAAAGAGCATTGCTGACGCTGCGTGTTACAATTACCTGCATAGCTTCCAGAGCTTGTTCCAACGAAAGCCTTTCAATGTTGGTCTTGTCTGTATTCTTTATCAACTCCTGAAACACACACACAAGAACAACAAACAGTCCCTGCCATCCATGTTTTTTTTCTGTTTCAAGAATGTAATCAAGTAAAAAATCTTCAGAAAGATAGAGGGGTTTGCTGGCCTGTTGAAGAAACCTTCATCAAACTCGCAACTCTATGGTTTGATAAAATGAAATTCTTAACTACACCTTATCTTAACGCACTTGTAAATTATTTTTCTTCCTTCTCTGCCACAAAGATCTTGACTTCTTTAACTTTGAAGTGTAAAATTCCATTCTTTAAATCTTAAAGTTATTGCAAAATATTTTTCCTCATGGGAGAGGGGGAGGCAGTAGATTATAAAGAGTATTTAGATGAACAAATACAATTTTATCCCCAGTTATGCATTAGTACTCTGTTTCACATCCCTTATTTGCAGAGAAAACATTAATGAAACAAAGCCATTAACAAGTCTACAAGAACAAAATTACTATACAATTATACATAATATAACTTTGTGAATATAGAGTATTGTTTTTTTTTCCATTGTTGTTTCTAACACTGAATTTGGGATACACTTACAATTTTTTTGTTTTCTTATGTTTGCCACCTTTTAACTTTGCAAGAACAAGAGCAGCTTAAGCCAACTTACCCGTAACAACAAGTGGTACTTCAGTACTCTCTGCATAGGGACATGGAGTAAGTCACGTAATCTGAACTTGCCTTCATTAGCTCTGCGTTCACATTCCTGAGAATCACACACAAAACATTAGCAATTTAATCCATTGACGGTCAAAATGAAAACCTGAGATGAATAACAAATTACCTCTAGGCCAATATAACTGAAGACCACAAGGAAAAAAACAACTAAAGTTACTTGAGGATCTGCGTGAACCTGAGAAGTTTTAAAGTTTGGAAGCCCACACTTTCCCTCCTAAAACTGTAAGGGTGATTCTTTATATCCTTGATACAGTCCTGCCTTGCAAAGGCACAGCGGCATATTATTTTTGTGGTTTTGAGTTACCGATAGTTTATCATTGCTCAAGGTGAGATTTACTTTCTCACAAACTGGCAAATTAGTATCTTTAATAGTTTTGAAAGTAGACGCAGAAACGATTTTGGTACCTACTTGTTTGTAATATGAGAAATCCTACTTGCAAAAAAAAACAAAATTTGAAATGTTCTCTTGTAAAATGGGAGAACTGTTCATATTTCAGCACATGAGATGGATGACTTTGTGATAAATAAATTATCACCTCGCAAACAAAACCAGCCAAGTGACAAAATTTTCTATTTTCATGTTTTAACATAAATCAGCGGTTTATGGTCTGATACCAACGCCCACATAAAGGTTCTCTGAAAATTAAAAACAACTTTTAAATCCACTGAAATTCAATGAGATAAAACCTGCCAAGTCACACAACAGCATGGCAAGCAGACTCGTCCATAGATCATCACCGAATACGAAGAGGCTGTAATCTTAGTGACATTTGTGGTTAGTTGTGTGGTTACAGATCTGACTGACCATGCTTCAAAACCCTGAATACAGTGTAAATATCAGGTATTGTCCAATACTCTACTTTGTACGAAGATGGCTTGTTTGTTGCCTTTTCAAATACCGCATGGAGAAAATCACTGAGGTCGTTGTCTCAATCTATCAAAACAGCAAATGTGAATTACATAACCTTATTATGAAGCTTCGATACAGTTCACTCGCTTGTTACTCACGTGAAGTTCGCTTGAAATAAAAGGAAAAAAAGGACAAAAACCACCTGATATGGTGACAAATTGGTTTTGCCCAGGGCTATTATTATCTCATAAGATTCTGAAAGTGAAACCTGAGCTTTCTGTGCATTTCATTTCCTGCCTGACAAATATTTCCTGGTCATGATAACAGGATGAATGAACAAAAAACACACTACTTCCAAACCATGTCACAAACCACGGGTGAAAATTTAACAGCTCCTCTCCCTAAAATGGCAAGGTTCTCACCACAGACTAATAAATTAACCAGACTAGAAAAACGAGCTTTGGGCTGTGTCGTTTTTTACAGAATTGCCCGAGCGGCGGTCGTATAACCAACATGGCCACCGCTCAGGAAATTCTGATTCTAGTTCTATCTGCAGTAGAAATTTCTTTTTATTTGTCAAGATTGGTGGTACATGTATTAATTTCTTGGTGCAGAACCAAACTTCCGCGTTCAGTAGGCGCTTCAAAATGGTGTCATTCAACATTGTAGCTATGCTGAAGCGTCGGTCTTAAATGTAAACCTAATGTGGCGGTTGGTTCATGACCGTTCGCTGTTTTGTGACGTCACACAATGGGATCATCCAGTCTGGGTATTTTATTAGTCTGTGGTTCTCACTCCCTTCCATCAACTTTTAAGAATTTGATGTGAAGTTTCATATGCGTGTAGCTTATAGTCATACACACTTTTTCTTTTTAGTAACACTTACAAATTACACAACGAATCTGCTTGATACTTTGGCACACAATGGAAAAGGCCTGTAGAACTCAGTTCCACCATAAAGTGGAGGTAGAACCTTTTCATTCTGAGGTGACTAACTGCAGACCCACCTGTATTTTCAATCGCAACGATTCATTTTCACAAAGTTTGTCAATTTTCTCCTGCGCCTTGGGAAGATTGGAGCAGAAATCACCGTAGATCAGCAATTTGGACTTGACCTTGATAAAAACATCTCCCAGTTGTGGATGGCCTTGGGTGACTGATCGATTCAACTTTTCATGCAAGTCTTGATGGATCTCGTAGAGTTGCTGGACAAGGAAGATGTCAAAAGAAATAAAATTGTAGACAAAATGTCTTGGTAATTTAACATGACATAAAGTGTGATGAAAACCAAAGACAGCAGTGTCAGATAAGAAGGACAGTATACAAAATCTCACAGGAAATCTGTGGAGTGAGAGCAAAGGCTTGAAACACGGGAAATCTGTAGGGTGTGAGCAAAGGCTTGAAACAGGAAATCTGTGGGGTGAGAGCAAAGGCTTGAAACAGGAAATCTGTGGGGTGAGAGCAAAGGCTTGAAACACAGGAAATCTGTGGGGTGAGAGCAAAGGCTTGAAACACAGGAAATCTGTGGGGTGAGAGCAAAGGCTTGAAACACAGGAAATCTGTGGGGTGAGAGCAAAGGCTTGAAACACAAGAAATCTGTGGGGTGAGAGCAAAGGCTTGAAACACAGGAAATCTGTGGGCTGACAGCAAAGGCTTGAAACACAGGAAATCTGTGGGCTGACAGCAAAGGCTTGAAACACTGGAAATCTGTGGGCTGACAGCAAAGGCTTGAAACACAGGAAATCTGTGGGCTGACAGCAAAGGCTTGAAACACAGGAAATCTCTAGGGTGAGAACAAAGGCTTGAAACACAGGAAATCTGTAGAGTGAGAGCAAAGGCTTGAAACACAGGAAATCTCTAGGGTGAGAGCAAAGGCTTGAAACACAGGAAATCTGCGGGCTGACAGCAAAGGCTTGAAACACAGGAAATCTGTGGGGTGAGAGCAAAGGCTTGAAACACAGGAAATCTGTGGGGTGAGAGCAAAGGCTTGAAACACAGAAAATCTGTAGGGTGAGAGCAAAGGCCTGAAACACAGGAAATCTGTGGGGTGAGAGCAAAGGCCTGAAACACAGGAAATCTGTAGGGTGAGAGCAAAGGCTTGAAACACAGGAAATCTGTGGGGTGAGAGCAAAGGCTTGAAACACAGGAAATCTGTGGGGTGAGAACAAAGGCTTGAAACACAGGAAATTTGTGGGGTGAGAGCAAAGGCTTGAAACACAGGAAATCTGTGGGGTGAGAGCAAAGGCTTGAAACACAGGAAGTCTGTGGGGTGAGAGCAAAGGCTTGAAACACAGGAAATCTGTGGGGTGAGAGCAAAGGCTTGAAACACAGGAAATCTGTGGGATGAGGGCAAAGGCCTGAAACACAGGAAATCTGTGGGGTGAGAGCAAAGGCCTGAAACACAGGAAATCTGTGGGGTGAGAGCAAAGGCTTGAAACACAGGAAATCTGTGGGATGAGAGCAAAGGCCTGAAACAAAGTAAAAAAGTGGCAAAATGACCAAAGTTAATGGAGCAAAGCCTCGAGTAAGAAATACACAGAAACGATACAATAAACTCAAAGAAAAAGGAAAGAAAACTCAAGTTTTGGATAGACTGATCTCCTTCGGGAAGAAAAATGCAACGGGATAGAAATTTGAACAGACAACAAAACTGAAGAAAAAAAACAATCATAGAATGTTTTACAAATACGAGTTATTACCTGCAAGTTTCAGACTTGGATTTTTAGAACCCAGCCTATCCGTAAATGTATGGTGGCTTGAAGTGACACTTTGGTTATTTCTTACCCGCGGCTTTGCTACATACAAATTTTCCGTTTAGCCCTATTTTGATTGACCTAAAGATAAGATATTATTTCCCCTGGGCCTCTTTAGATAATACCCAGTACTGGGTCACAAAAAAGTTTTTATTAATAAGAGTAATACTTCCTCTTTCAAAATGATTATGAGGTAAGATTAGAATTTAACTGGGTTTTCATATGTACGAAAACGGAAACAGAAACGCCAAAAATCCGCTAAGTGGTAAAAAGAAAGAGTGTTTCCATGTGTGCGTTTCCGTACACACGAAAACTTTCTATTTCACTGCTTGAAGGCTTTTTGGCGTTTCTGTTACCATTTCCATTTCTGCACACAGGAAAACCCAGCTGTAGAAGAACAAAGCAAAAAGACAGAAAAAGAAATATAAAACCCTAAGCATAACACAAACAAACGAAAAAAAAAAGAATAAAAATACAGAAATCCGGAAACTTCTGGAGGATTCCCCGCTCCTAATTATTTCTCTCTGACTTGATCTCATTTTTTCCAACGGAAGCATGATGATATTCCAACTCTCTCAGCACAGAGCATACTGTCCACCTCTGATATTTCTAATGCTACTACCGTAAAATAAGACACAGAAATACTTCTCAAGGCAACTTACCTGTATGTGTGCAAAGATCAAATCTTTGTCCCCTTGTTGAAGGGCTGCACTTAAGGGTTTGATGAAATGCTGGGGAGGAAAGGAATCAATCTAATGCCAGATATACTATCTGTCATCACCCGCTTCACACAATTGAAAAGTGTATTCCAAAACTGGGTAAATCAAATTTGACTTACCTAGTTTTGGAAAAACCCTCTTCAATTTCTTCTCATCGTTCCTCAGAGTGTTTACAGTAAACAAACAGTCCCCGATTCAAAATCTTTCCCAGTACCATTACGCCAAATATTCTTTGCGTTATCACCAATTTCAGAAGGTATTATAGTATAATCACACAATATTACGACATAATCTCACACTGCACTGCAACACAATCCCAAGGAATCCTCATTACAATCACAAACAACACTGCGGTATGATGCAGCACAATCATGCAAAGAATGTGGCACGATAATACACTGCACGATAGTTCAATCGAGTACAGTGCAACACGATCACACATGCAGGATTGCAACACAATCACACACAGTATTGCAACACAATCAGATGTCATATTGCAACACAATCACACACGGTAATACACCACAATCACACACTGTGTTGCAACACAATCACACATGGTATTGCAAACACAATCATACACTGTGTTGCAAAACAATCCCATATGATATAACAACACAGTCACACACAGAACCACAGCACAATCATGGCACCACAGCACAATGATACCAGTAAAACAACTGACATGAGTTTGCACACAACAGTTGCTTGGATTCTCCCAGTGGTCTAATGACAGGTGGCTGCAATATATCAACATTTGAGGAATTGTTGAAGAAACTAACAATCCCATGCTCACAAGTGTCCACAATGACAATTCAGTGCTTGCAACTGTCCACTTAATAACAATTCACTTAAGGACATGAAAACTGTTACCAAATACCTGCATGTGACTCAGTAGGCTGAGATTCCGAGCAGCTCTATTGTGAGCAGGGTTCCTGCACTTCCCTGAGAGTGCTTCTAGGGCTATTCCAGGGCTAAAATGTTAAATTCCAGGGCTACTTAGGTGCAAGAAAATTAGACAAAATTTCCTTATTAAATTTATTTACTTTATTCAGATTTTTTTCCACTCTACCAACGTTTTTTGAAACCCTGAGATAATTCCGGGGCTTTTCCAGGGATAACCATCCATTTCCAGGGCTTTTCCAGAACATTTTCTCACAGGTTTAAATTCCAGGGATTTTCCTGGGCTAATCTTCCATTTCCAGGGCTTTTCCAGGACTTTTTCTCAAATGTTTAAATTCCAGGGCTTTTCCAGGAATCCCTGGAATTCAACGGTTGCGCAGGAACCTTGTGTGAGCAGTGAATGGCCTGGTGCCCTCCTCACTGTCTACTTACATCAATGATCATGTGCAGGGCTACTTTATAGTTATTCTCCGTCTCCAGCAGTTCTTTGATACAGTGATCTCTCTTAGTCTGGGGCTCTCCTGTGCCCTGGGGACATACAGGCAGACATATCTGCTCACTCAGAGGCTAACGTTTGCCACCTTATAAACATGTGTCAAATTCTGAATTCAGCAAGAGGTTTTCAAAGGAAGTGCAAATGTGCATGCATCTGTATGTCTTGGCCTTTATGACCCATGACAAACTAAAGTTTCCTTGTGATAAGAACCCCTCCCCCCACTTTGCAACATCTCAAAGACAGGATCTGAGTAGAATACACAACAGTCTGAACTACTCCAACAAAAAAAAAACGGCATGATGATAATTTAATTCAGACTTCAGGCCACTTTGGATTAAACCGCCCATACACGGATACAATATACTTTTGTTTTGGTTTTTTTTGTCCCACCACCCCCCCCCCCCCCCTATTTTTTAATCAAAACAAAATTAATTACAGCATTTTCTGGGCATATTTACAATTTGTTAATTAACAAATAACATCCCCAACCAAAATGGCAATGACAAAAATCATTACAAAAAAGACAACAACAACAACATTAGCTACAAGACAGACAATCAGAAATATGGCAGTAACAAAAATCATATCATTAGCGACAATAACAACATCAGATAAAGACAATCAGAAAAAAAAAAAAAAAAAGGCAATAACAAAAATCATAACAATAATAACAACAACAACGAAAACTTCAGATACAAAACAGACAATAACAACAAAAAAAGGTCAATAACAATAATGACAACATGTATTTATTCATTTAATTAGCCACTTCGAACTAGACTTCACTACGTATTTATTTGCGAACTCACTTATATGGAAACCTTTTTAAAGTAGTTTTTTTTTTTTAAATCTCCGTTATTATATAAATACTAGTCCTATTTAGTGATATCCAATCACGGAGTCATGCACGAAATGAATGCATTGCATTTGAATCTGAGCCCCCCAAAAAAAAAAAAATGACAACGCACATCAAGACAGACAGCCACCATTACCAGGGATTTCTGCTTGCCCAGCAAATCGTCATAAATTTTCTCCTCATCCTCCTGGTAGACTGTGTCATAGATGTCTTCATGATCTTCTAGATCATTCTCTCTGTAACGACGCATACATAAATATACAAAATGTCAGTGGTGTACCCTCACACAGTGGGAAAGGCAACCATGCACAAATCAAGCACAGCTCAACTGGCAAAGGACCAAACTGCGCTACTTTCAATGTCAGTCAAAAGGATAAAATAGTACTCATCATTATCTGACGAATGACTTTCCAAGCCTTTACAACAAAACAAAAAAAAAACAACAATAATTTTGAGTTAGGTTTTTTTTGGTTCTTTAACTTATTATTTATTAAAAACTCACCTATGACCACAGACTAATAAAATACCCAGACTGGATGAGCCCATTGTGTGACGTCACAAAACAGCGAAAGGTCATGAACCATCCGCCACATTAGATTTACGGTTGCGACCGACGCTTCAGCATAGCTACAATGCAGCGGTCGCTAAAAGTCCATACGGTCATCATTTATAACAATAAAAAAAAAGGCAGATGTAGACAATAAAATGAAAGGATAGGCAAGTTAATGCATTATTAATATATGTACAACCAATCTTAACAAATAAAAAGAACTTTCTACTGCAGATAGAACTAGAATCGGAATTTCCCGAGCGGCGGCCACGTTGGTTATACGGCCGCATCTCATTAACTTCCGTACAAAACGACACAGCCCGAAGCTTGTGTTTCCAGTCTGGTTGATTTATTAGTCTGTGCCTATGACCACTGAATGAATAGCAAATAAGAAATATCTGATGGGCCATTAAAATGAAAGAAAACTGGCATAATCCACCACTTAAAATGGTATGAGTCAGTGCAAAATAAGAACAGCCCAAATCTACCTGTGTTTGTACCCTGTTATGAACTGTCAAATTGTGACCAATAATGGTATCTTAGAGGTTTAAAACACATCATTTCATAAAGATAAAGAATTTACTATTCGATTTTGGGCAATAAAAATGCGAAGATCGTTTTTTTTTTCACTTTAAATCAGTTTATTTTCTTTTCGAGGGTTTTTGTTGTCCGTGTGTGCACACTGTTATTTCGTGGATCTATTTAGATAATTACATGCTGTAAAAGTGCATGTGGCTGTTCCAACAGTCGCATCTTCACCAATAATAAAGAAATTAGGCTGAAAATCGGTCCTGGCGAGGGCTAAGGCGCATTATGGTCGATATTAATGAGTTTGCGTCCGACTTTTCGTGTGCACACTGACAAAAACAATGGCCATTGTTAAATCAAGGGCACTAATTCTAATAAACTGAAACAATAGAAAGAAATGTGTACACATGACATATCACACAACTTCGATGTGACGAACAACTTTCCTTCATTGAGTAGTATTCAGCTTGGCACATTTAAATAGCTATATGCAGTTTAAAAACTGTACTTTGGCAGGTAGATTTGGGCTGTTCTTATTTTGCAATGAGTCTAATATACGTTGTATAATACACATGTACTATTTCTCTATGGAAAAAAAATATCCAAGATGATAACAGATCGCAATTGAAAATTAAGGTGTCTGCTTAATTTTGATCTTGAACTTCATTACCCTGAATTTTCACCTGGACTAATAATAGGTATGACATGCTTTATTTATATCATCAATACTGATTGTTATGCAGTACTCTGACAAAGCCACGGCCAAGCTTATAAGTTTTTAATAATACATTTAGAAAAAAAAAAAAATGAGTTCATGTCTTTAATGGACTTTAGTTGACATCTAGTATTATCTCTCATTTATTTTCAAGTCAAGTCTATCTGTGATCCATAATCCATAAATATGCAGTAATAAATACCGTCAACATTTTCTAAATTTTCGTTATTTCTTGTTCAGGGGAGCTCAAAATGTCAAGCCAATTTCTCAAAAGTGGAAACAAGGAAGACAGAGCGCCTGCTAACTAGAGTGAGAACTTGTTTCACGAGAGTTCACTTCCTCTGAACATCTCCCCTGGTCTCTCTTTCCCAACACGTTTAAAATATGCCAAGCCTGAAGGAAAGTGGTAGGGGGTGAAAGTGAGGCAAACAGTTGGCCATGAGTAAAATTCGGACCAATACTATCAATTAACTAGTGCAAAGAGCAGTGCTTTGTCTCACTGCCAGGTAAGGTTACTGAACATCGGAAGTTTGGTAACCCTGGTGAAGCCCGTCGAAACTATTTTTAAGCCGTTTGCAAGCTCTTACACCCCATGGAAATGCACAAAGGGGTATTGTTTACCGCAGCGACCTGCTTTCTGCTCCGTGGGAACAATGGTTTCGCTGAGCCTCCCGTGTCTCGCAGTGCAAATCGATCAAAAACGAAACCTCTCTATACATTACATACTCTTTAGTTTTTCTCTTGGCCTATTTGAACTTGTCTGAACGGGATGAGTCATGAATATTATACATGTATCCTCAAGGACAAGAAACTGCATTGTTGTGACATTCTGCCTCATGATTATAGTGGTTTTTTTTCGGGCCAGCGCATTTCCTCTTTTGACTGAAAACAAAGGGTTTCGTTCTTCTGTTGCTGTTTTTTTTTTTTTCCTGTTCAGAGTTTCCCAGCCACTTTGCCGTAGACCAGGAAGAAATTCACGAATACAAACACTCTCTCCAGATGTGTTGGCATGTTCATCCCTCAGAACATATACTAGCGTAACCGACATTTCGGCCGAAATCGAGTTAGAATCACCATGCGATTACTTGTGCCGTTTTCTAACTCCTCTCTTATCAGGGAATCGACACGAGCATTATTAGCTGAGATGTGGCTTATTAAATTTTTGGCGTATCGTTATTTCTCGAAAAAAAACATGGATCAAGAATGTCCAATTTTGAGGGGGGGGGCTTTCTTGCACTTGGATATTGCCAGACCTATAATACATGTAATTTCAAAATCTCAGCACTCGAAGGTGAAAACTGACGCCACAGGAGGGTGATGAAAATGGCCCAAAAACTGAAAACAGCTCTCCTGCAAAACTAACAAAATGTTGGTTACGCTAGTACGTGTTCTGAGGGACATGTGCTCTAGTGTTTTGACTTCCTGGTAAGTCCTGAGGACAATGGGGGGGGGGGGTGAGTAACAGTAATGGGGAGTCATACGAGCATTGAAAGTGTAAATTCCAACACTTTCTGTGCCGGTACTCTTTTCCCGACTGCTATACAGAACCCATGATACAAAATGTTAAATGGTTATTTTTCTGTTTTTGCTTGTTGTTATTAGACCGCGGGGGAAAAAAGGGTTAAGGCCACTGATCTATGTCTGCTCAACTGGTTTTGTCGTGAAATAGAATAAACTTTTTTCTATCTCTGTCTGGTGCTGGGACATTATAATTAAAATTTATTATCCGCGAAGCCTGACAACTTTTGCTTTAAATGGCGTCTCTCCGCCTGTTTGGCTTGTTTTCAATGTCAGCAATTGCATTTGACTGGAAACTGGGAAGAAATCTGGCAAGCCCGGTGGAGCAACAGGCCGATTTCTGCCATTCTTCACCCGGGATGTGATTACTGCCACTGTATTGGCATTCTGAACAGCTGTTTAATGTGTTACCCAAAAATGCCTTCGTCCGGCGAACAGGCATGAATGAGTACTGCAATTAGTCCATGCAGTAATTATGTGAACGCAACGTGCACGCCGTCTGGGCGTGGCTTGCATTCATGCAGGTTAGAGACCGAGAGCGGCATGGTAAACCATCGTAACTTGACTTTTTTTTTTTTTTTAATTGAGATACCTGGCATGCTTGACAGCCTGTTAAGTTGTGTTATAAGTTAGGTGTTTAATTCTGAAAACGAAGGCTGTTGTTTTGTTTTGTTTTTAATATCCCAACCATTAAGTCTGTTAGATCTTTTGCTTCTACTGAAAAATTCGCATGCAGCTCTCGAGGCAATCACGAGATAACGAAAATTCCACGACAGCTGGACGCTGTAAGGTCGACAGACAGTGGAATAATGTAGTATCACCGACAGGATGGAAGAGAGAAGAGAGGTGGTGGTGGTGCTCGATTTCAAGGTCGTTAGGGAGCCATCCACAAAAAGTACGTATGCTTGATTTTGGCGATTTAACCCCCCCCCCCCTCCTCCCAAATCCCTCATGCTGACTTTTCATAAGCTTGGACTCACGCCCAACGCCCCCTTTGTCCGGAGCGTACGGCCATCAGACAGGTGAATGTCCAACACATGACCTTGATTTTCTGAAACGTCAAGTCGCGTTTATGCACGGGCTATTTGGCTGTTTCATTGGAAAACATAATGTTCACATAATCCCAACAACCTAATTTCCCCCCTCTCTCCTCTCTCTCTCTCTTTCTCTCTCTCTCTCCCCACCTTACAGGTTGGTCAGTGCCATAAATTGTCCTTATTACAATGTCAACCCAGACCCGACATTAGATATTTGTCACCATTATGCGAGACCAGGTCACACAGGGACATGCCAGGAACAGGACCTGGGTAGCCCTGTGGCAACAGCTAATGATGATCAATGGGGCGGGGGACACGACGCCTCGCTGGTGTATCCAGTCCGGCACCGGTCTACATGAGCTCATTGCATGCACGATTCAACCCATATACAACACTCAAATTAATGCACATACGAGTCTACAACTCAATGCATGCGTAGTTCAATGCAGGCACCATCCAGTGTACACAGGGCTACAATGTAAAATACAAAGTGTCTTTTAAAAATGCAACACATATCGCGGGTATAGAGCTAAATTGTTGTATCTCCAGGTTTATGAAAAATGGGAGCTTGCTCGGAAACACCACAATATTGCTCCAATGATCTCATTTTTAAGGGAGATACAACAATACTGCTTCTCTGTAACTTGGAACTGATTAAAGATAGCGGAATAGTGAAAAAATTGCAAGAAGCAGTTTGTCATTATTACAGTATTCCCATTATGAACCCCTATTCATAAACCTGGAGATAAAATAATTTTGCTCTATACCCGCGAAAGGGAACTGCTTACTATTGTTTGAACTGCATTGTCATGAGTGTCTGACCCAGACTGGACATCAGTTTTGAACAAATGCGATAAGTCTAACAGTTACGCATCTGACCTCTTTAATTTTGATTACGAAGCTGGGTTTTCACGTGTACGGAAACGGATGCGGTAAACGGAAGCATCAAAAACCCTCCAAGTAGTGAAATTGAAAGAACATTTTCACCTGTATGGAAACGCCGCTTCGGTGGACATTGAAACACTTCTTTCTTTTACTATTTTACTACTAGACGGATTTTTGACGTTCCCGTTGCCGCACACATGAAAACTCAGTTTAAATCTTAGATGTATTTTAACTGATGCTGTATTAATAAAGATTCAGAGTGTGTAATTATTTTGGGGGGGGGGCTTTATATATGCGACTCAGAGCATGCACATTTCAATGCACATGTAAGATTCAATGCTACATGCCTCGGTGCATGCACGACCTTGCATGATTCTGTGCATATAATTATGAAAATACATGCAAGACCTTCTGCACAGTAGTACGTATTTCAATGCATGCAGTTGCACGATTCAATGTAAAATTCAGTAAATTCTCTGCATGCATCAACAGCATGAGCAAAGGGCAAACGAGATGTTTGAGCATTCCTGCCCTATCCAGGGCTAAAATTTTTAAAAAAAATTAAAAATTTTTTAAGCCATATTGAGGGCCCTGGGTGCAAGGTGGAAGAGAAATGAAGCCATAAGAAACAAACAAACAAACATACAAACAAAACAAAATTATTATTATTTTTTTAAAAACTTAGCAAGGAAACGAAGTGAAATAGCCCGGGTCTAAAATCCACGTAAGATAAAAATATCAAGTCGTCGCCGTGATCCACCATGCTGACAACACTGTGTCCCGCCATGCCAGCACGGATGCTGTGTTCACAAACACCTCTGCACATTCTCATCTACAAGCCTGGTCTTCATCTATTCTAATATCAAATCATGCATAATTTTCACGATGCCAACATGAAGAAAGAAAGAACGAAAGACAGACAGAAAAAAAAAGGAAAGAAAGAATGAGAGAGAGAGATAGGGGGTGGGGGGGGAGAAAGATGGAAAGAAAGAAAGAATACATTGTACTCTTTTCTTTTGTGTAAAAAGATTTGGGATATGACTGAGACGTGCCGCCCTCTACAAGAACTCAGTATACAGACAAATTTCCCCAGGGTGTGAAAAATGTCCCCTCCTCAGCCCCCCCCCCCCAGCATTATTTGTCACCATATAACTGATATATGGAAGAGACAACAATCCGCTATTAATTTACTGTCTCCCTGGACAGACAAATAATCCCATCCACTGATAAAATAGGGCATTCAAAATACTGGCACAATTTTGACGATGTGTCCACATTTCGTCGGTGAGATTCAACACACAGGTTTTTTCAAGGCTTTTCAAGGTCAACTTTTTCATTTTCAAGACCACAAACCACTGCGACAAAAACTACGCATGTCCGTGAATTGCTTATGCCTGTAATTTGTAAAAATCTGGGCGACGACACCGCCGTCTCCGTTTCCGTTAGACTTAGCGCCTAGGCCCAATTTTTTTGTTTTTGTTTTTTCAATTCGATCGCATTTTTTGTTTTTTCAAGGTTATTCAAGGTTGTGCTCAATTTTCCAGGCTTTTCAAGACCTTGAAAAACAATTTTCGTTTTTGAAGGTTTTTCCAGCTTTCCAAGGTCCGCTATGAGCCCTGACTCCTGTAACCCACATCAAAGTATTTTGTGGATTACAGGAGTTACAGTTCTACACCGACGATTTCTATTCGAAAGCACACAAAAACCTTGACAAATCAGTGCACAAGCAATTTTTTTTTTGGGGGGGGGGGGTATTTCTTATCCCTTTGCAACAACACAACCTTGGTGAATCTGAGGTTATTTTTGTTTCCTTACGTTCGACAGCGTTAGGCACCATCACCTGTTCGATATAATGATTAAGATGGGATTCCCGAAACACCTTGTGACCCTCATCGCTGCACTATACCACGAACAAAAGGCAACGATTAGATGGAACAATGAGAACTGTCCATATTTCAACATCGAGAAAGGAGTCAGACAGGGTTGCATACTTTCACCTCATCTTTTCAATATTTATACTGAGCAGATCATGAGAAACGCAGACATAGAAGATATGGGAATAAAGATCGGAGGCCGAAACATCACAAACCTTCGCTACGCTGATGACACAGCTCTTATGTCAGATAACATCACCAGCATGAAAAAAGTGTTGCACAGAGTGGATGAAGCGGGCAAGACAGCAGGCCTACACCTAAATGCTAAGAAAACGAAAGTCATGCATACTGGAACAGGGCACCATGAACACCAGGAGATACTAGTAAACAAAACAGCACTAGAAAAAGTGACTGATTTCAAATACCTAGGATCACATAAATCGCAAGATGGAAGCTGCTCAAAGGACATAAAAACAAGGATAGGAATGGCAAAACACAAAATGGTTCAACTCAACAACATTTGGAAGGATAGAGGCACACCAACGGACCTCAAAGTGAACATACTTAAGTGCTTGATCTGGCCAGTCCTACTATATGGTTGTGAAGCCTGGACACTCAAAAAGGCAGACATAACAAGATTGGAGGCAGCTGAAATGTGGCTTTACAGAAGGCTACTCAGAATAAGTTGGACAGAAAGGAGAACAAATACAAGCATCTTAGAACAGCTTGGCACCACCAGAAGAATAACACCTGAAATAAATAAAAGAAGACTTGCATACATCGGCCACGCGGCCCGAAACAAAAGCACGGCCCTTATGATATCAATCCTTCAAGGAAAGACAGAAACAAAGAGAAAACAAGGAAGACCACCCATTACATATCACGATAACATCAAGAAAGTCAGCCAGCTGGAAATAAGTGAACTAATTAGGAAAGCTAAGGACAGGATTGGGTGGAGGAGATTTTGTCGTGACATCCACTGTAGCAGCTAACATCGATGACGATGAAGCCGACAGGTGACAGGTGACGTCCTTTTTACGGAGATCCCACGAGGATGCGATACCGGAAAAGATTCAGCTCAGGCCTGCCAGCTGCACGACAACTTCAACAAAAGCCACCTTTAGACCCATGCCCCAGTAAGGCCAAACGAAACTATTAGTAGTTAATTATGATTTCCACTTCACGGGTCACATTACCGTACTCCAGGTACATACCACAATCATTATTTACTATTACTAGCACACAGCGCACTCATTTCTGGTAGGGATTTGCACTTTCGCTGTCTTTCAGTTTCAACTTCAAAACAAACAATGCGCATGCGCAGATTCAATGAAACCTTAAAATGGCGAACCATGACTTGAAATAGACCTAAAATTAGGGAAACAATAAATTTCCAATAAAAAAAAAACTACACCGATTTGAAACTTCTATTAAAAACTCCATCCTTACAACCATTCTGATGCATCATATAAAATTTGAAATCTGAGTGTTAAATGGTTCAGAAGCCTTTTGCAACGAAACATCTCAAGTCCACAAATATATATAGTATAGATTATAAGCACATTCCTACCACGACTGTCTTACACTTCATTGGAGTGGCCTCAATCATTGCCAAGTGGGTTTTAATTGTTACGGATTTTTTGTTTATTTGTTTAATTTGTGTGTGTGTGTGTGTGGGGGGGTTGTTGTTGTTGTTGTTGTTGTTGTTGTTGTTGTTTTCACACACACACACACAAAAAACGGCAACAAATTCTCTCGTCCCTCCTGAAACCCCAACTGCACGAGAACCTTGTAAAATCCGGACGGTTGGCGGGTCTGATGATGCATTTTCCTATCAGAACTTAACACATTCGAAATAAAACGTGCTACATGAGGCAGGGACTCACTCGTTACTTCAAAATTATTCTGTCAAATTCACAAATCAGGTCAAAATGTTACAGTAACAATGTGGCCCAAAACAAACAAACAAACAAACAAACAAACAACAAAAAAAAACAAAAAAACAGGGTATTATCCGAGACACAGAATACTGTCACGGACCATTCCTTACTGACACGGACCATTCCTTACTGACACGGACCATTCCTTACTGACACGGACCATTCCTTACTGACACGGACCATTCCTTACTGACACGGACCATTCCTTACTGTCACGGACCATTCCTTACTGACACGGACCATTCCTTACTGACACGGACCATTCCTTACTGACACGGACCATTCCTTACTGACACGGACCATTCCTTACTGTCACGGACCATTCCTTACTGACACGGACCATTCCTTACTGACACGGACCATTCCTTACTGACACGGACCATTCCTTACTGACACGGACCATTCCTTACTGTCACGGACCATTCCTTACTGACACGGACCATTCCTTCTTTCGCTATATTATGCCCACGAATTATGCGCGTATAAACACGATGTGTACTACTCACAGAGCTCTCTGGTACTGATCTTTTACGTTCAAATAATATGAAGGGGTGCGGTGCGAATTGTTGCAATGTTGACATGGATGATACGCGCGCAAGTCGACAGGCGGAATTTGGCGAACTGAACCATCTCGGTATCCTGTGTCTCGGACATTATTACGGGTGAACTAGGATAATTTAAGACCTTGGAGATTTCTCGCCTGTCCTGTAGCTTAGTGAGGGCTGGTAAATATTGCTGTCTTGAAAGTGTATTTTTTTTTTGTTTGTTCCGTTTCTTTATAACATTAGGCTTTTTGCGCGCGTATCGGCGAGCATAGCCGACGTGTGATACAAATCGAAGAGCGTTTTTCCTAAAACCTACCAGTGTAAACAGGCCTTAAGTTCTGTGAGTATCGACACTACTGGGTATGCCATGTAAAATACGTCCCGACTGTTGGCGCCACATTTTGCCTCACAGAAATGCAGCCAAGCAAGTCAAGCGTAGGCGATGACAGGCAGGTTTATTGCCTTTTTTCTTTCTTTTTTTTTTTTAAGTTTCCCTCTTCCTCGTGCAGAAAACGAACAGTTGCTCTACTTTCACAGACCCCTTTCTCAGAGCCGTTCCACAACCCCTGTGCACCAGTATGACCCAGTAAGCACTAAGACTTGTTACCTGTTCGCTTGGGCAAACAAAGGGTTAAAGACGAGAAAGTTCCATGTACTGATTGATCGGAGTGCGGCAGAATGAGGGTTAGCGCCCCTCTACTGATGAGCAACAACAAATGCTCCAGTTACTTCCACTTGCCGCTTCAAGCCGTGGCGAGACCGCTAAAGTCACGGTCGCATAGATGGTCAATGTAAAGGCCATCCGATATTTTCGCTTTTTTCCAAAAAATGTTCTATAAAGAGACACTGGCTCAATCTTGCTAAAAAATGTCTGCTGTGTTCCTGTTCTCGGTTAGTGGATATTTTTAACACGAAATCTTTGCTTTTACACGTTATTCAAATCTTCGGCAGCGAAAAGCTCAGCCCTCATTTACTCAAAACATACATGGGGTTGGGATAGCCCACTTTTGCTTTGAGGCGACCATGTAAATGTTACATGTCAATGTACATGATGCTCCTTCTGTTCATGTGACGCCTTGACTTATTAAAACTTCCGGTATCTAAGTCACAAAAAGCTCAAATCTAAGATACTGAGTAAAGTGCCCCTCGTAAATCTGCGACATTGAGCATTGTGCACCTCGTAAATCTGAGATATTGAGCAATGTGCACCTCGTAAATCTGAGATATTGAGCAAATGTGCACCTCGTAAATCTGAGATATTGAGCAATGTGCGCCTCGTAAATATGAGATATTGAACAAAGTGTACCTCATAAATCTGAGATATTGAGCAAAGACCTCCTCGCCAACCCCAGAATTTGGCGGAGCAGAATGCTATCCACGCACGCGCGATTTGCCTCAGGCCAATGACTTCCTCTCATTTGACCATACAAAACCAAACACCCCTGTTGACTTGGTTATTTTAAAATCCCTTTCACTGGTTACAGTTCTGTTTAAGATGCAATGTCCTTGGCTATACACGGATAGTGAGGAAAAACTGATATTTTCATCACGGATGGTGGGACTTTCCTCAACCCCGGATCTTCGCTGATCCGCGGAACTTAGCCATGAATTACATGTACATGTATTTAGGACTACATCATGCGCAATGTCATGATTCAGATGTTGTTTAAACTCACGCAGAGAGTGAGTTGTTGTTGTTTTACCAGGGCCATGAGAAATTGGCTGGTGGCCTTGAACGGCCCTCGCGAATTATAGTTGGTGAGTAAATAAATGTAAAGTTAAACTGTTAGATGCACGCTTGTCGGTTTTAATGTTCGTGATTAATAAGTAATGGAGTAGGGGTGAAACAAGGTGGGGCTAGTTGACATTGTTAATTATGACTAGACAAGTTTTGCACGTTAACTGGCTGGTAGAATAGTGCAGACGTATTACTACAATTAAAATGGTGGGAGGTTTCGACCTATGAGATAGCTGAACTAATTGGGCCAGCGGACTAGCACGCTGGGTAGTTAGATAGTATAAGACATCGTGTAACGTTCAGATTTAGTGAATACAGACGAGCAGAAGCATCGTGTCGTGAAGTATCTCCGGTTGACCAGTACCTGAACTGTGTGCTTTGAAGACAAGAAGTCCTTGCTAACGGACTGACTGAGCTCTAGAAAGAAAGGTCTGAGTGGGCTGACCTTTGAAAGCCCACGCTGCGCTATATTGATGTTCGCGCTGGCACGAGTGTCCTGTATCATAGATCTATTGCCATAGTATGATTGGAATAATATAGCACATTGTTGATGAATTGAATAGTGATTGTGCATAAAATATAGTCTTTTGGCAACTGCTTAAATTACCTACAAGCCGAAGAGTGCTTCTGAAGGCTTTGAACGTACTGGGCTCTCCTAACATTTAAGCCCATATGATTTATGGAGAGTTTGCCTGGCGACTGGCCAGTGGCGACTCAACTGTCACTTTAAATTGATATCTAGTTTCGTATAATATACCTATTTGCTATTGATTGCAGTACCTCCATAGTTACATGAATATCATTGGTTAAGTTATTAATTAGAGTTTTTTGGTTTGAATATATACCCCTATTGTCTTTTGTTTTGTTATTAATATTTATGTAAACTATGGCCTGACCGGCCTGACATATATATACGCTCTAGTTATTTAATACTTTTCTTGTGTGGTTGTGTCCGAGTGTGAGTTAGCTGCCTCTCGTGCAGTCGTAACATCCCCAAGACCCTAACTCTGCTCGTGACACGCAACGCATGTAAATCCGTCAGTGTGGCTACTGCGAAACCGGCATGTTATGGGGAAAAGACCGTAATCTCCAAAAACTAAATTTCACAAGAGATAACACGCGAAATGTATTCTCAACCTTTTCACATCACCTGTCAGACGCGGGCTGTTTTACAACATACCGATACACTGATCGCCTACTAGGTGCAGCCACTCGCACACCCATTCGCGGCACCCCGCACCATCTAGGATAGCACGCGGTTTCATAGCACGTACTGTTTGTGTGTGTGTGTTCGCAAACATACGGATGTCATTATTCTCTGAAGAAGCTTTCCAATTATACCAAATATAAATCTAGCTTTATCAGAAGATTTTAATGTCAATGAATTTTCAAAAACACCCCCAAAATAGTACGTAAACAGGAAATAACCACTGTAAAGAAGTAACGTACAGTGGGCATACGAGAGCCGTGAGCCTCATACAGCCCATAAGGATGCGAAAAGGTTAAAGTGTATTATTATAAAGACGTATGCGAAGTGTCCTGTTTCACTCTAACACAGAAACGCTGATTACTCAGGCGACCAGGATGTAAGTTAGTCAAACAGGCTGGCTTTCATATCCATGTAGATTTTGTTATCTCAAGTTGTGTGCGCTTCACTCCGGCTACAGGCAGACAATCTCCAGCCAAGTGCAACCAAACCCAGCCACACACACACACATACAAAGGGGAGAGCCCAGGCTCTCGACCGTGACAAACCTCCTGATCTAAGAACCTCAACGGACTTCGGGATCAGAAAATAATACAAAACTGTATCAAGTTGGCGAAGGTCTTGGTGTGGGGTCCCTGCAATATCTGCGCCCCCAGCCGTGCTATGAAAGAAGACGGTAAAAGCCCAATGAAAGATTTTACGGCAGAGCAAGGACTGCGGTACGCCCTGCTTTAGTCTTCACTTCTAAGTTCTATTCCATTTAGTTTTCAAGGAAGTTTGAGGCTGAGTTTGAAGAAAGCTCGTCGACATTTACAACGGTCATTATTCTACTAGGAAGAAGCAACACGAGACAGATTCAAGGTGTGAATCAGAGTTCATAAAAAGTCTTGAAAACTTATTTTAAGGACTTTTTAAAGACTTCCTAAGGACTCACAGTAAACAAATTAAGGACTTGTGTGCCTGTGACCAAGAAATATTACATGTATCTAGCACTCAAATATCAAGTACCCATGTACAAGAAATATTACAACTATACACGTGGCGTGCAGCACTCATCGAAATGGGATGTTTCTGTATCCAGAGTTCAAACACACTAAATTCACTCTGAGAAGTTCAGTTATTTCTCAATACCAATTATCCAGTGTGCAGCTGGACGATCTGAATCTCAAATGTTTCAATTGAAACACAAATTTTAAGGACTTTATTAAGGACTATGACATCATTTTCAGAATTTAAGGACTTTTTGAGTACTTATTTTTTCTTTTATGAAAATTAAGGACTTTAAGGACTTTTAGGGACCAGTGTGAACCCTGAACGCCAAGAGCAGCAATCCTCCCTAAATAAAGACCTACAGCAGACGAGACAGATTCCAGCAGAAGGACAAGATAGAAAGGAGACCATACCAGAAGAGCCCACCAACCATTACTGTTTCCAGAAGAAGAAATTATTCATCAAGAATTATAACCCAGCTAGAAACAGCAACCACGTTTTATTCTAGAAAGATAATGTTTAAAAAAATGATTTTGACCTAGATTACCCTATGCGTTGTTTTTCCGTTAAAAAAAAAGGCATTTAGTAACTTGAATCCACAATGGGAAAATTGAAACATGGAAGCCATCAAGATACATGTACGTATCCGTTGAGGGTTGTGCACTAAGTTCAATGTACAGCTTAGCTTTATCATCGTTGAGTTGACTACCTCGCGCAGTCATCGCTGCATGCAAGGACAGCAGCTGTGACTGTGAGTCATCCCAATTCGTAAGTATTTCTGAGAGTCAACGAGATGAGTGTTGCTGCAGCTCATTAAAGTAAGTAATCATTGGACCAAAAAATAATTATTTTTTGTTTGGCTGACTAACTCTGCTAGATGGTGAGTTGGCTGTATTGTAATCATGTGCAAACTGTGTGTATGGCAGCTTGGTGCGTATTCGCGTGAGTCGTGGCGCTCTGAGCCTGAGTTAACTCTGTTTCAGTGGGCTTTGTCTCTACTCTGCTGAAATAATGTCCTCTTTCCTGTTAAGCTGGGTTTTTATGTGTACAGAAACCGAAACGGAAACTGAAACGTCAAAAACCCTTCAAGAAGTGAAATAGAAAAATAAAAGAAACGTTTTCATGTGTAAGGGAATGCCATTTCTGTACGCATGAAAACAGTCTTTCTTCTTACTATTTGATGGATTTTTGCTGTGTCCGTTTCCCTACACACGAAAACCCAGCTATACTCGTAAGCTGAAACAAACCTCGCATATCTGCGTGTACAAGTCTATCCTGACACAGCCCGTAAGGACAGAATGATAACCTAACACACATTGCTCGTGTTTCCTTTGTATGGCTCGATAACCCCTGACCCGCTCATTGATGTACCTTGTATGCTCTTTCTTGGGTGTGGGGCAACAGCCTCCAGTAAATGTTCCCAGTAAATACTCCATCTTCTCTCTCTCCCTCCCGTCTTCTATATGCATTTTTTCTTTCTTTCTCTCCCTCCTTCGCTCTTTCCCAACCTCTCCCTCCGTCTTTCTCCTTTCCTTCACTTTCTCTCTCTCCCTCCCCACTCCACCTACCCTGTCACCCTCCCTCCTCCCTCTCCCCCCCCCTCCTCACTCTCTGTTTCTCCCTCCGCCTCACCCTCTCCCAACCCCCCCCCCCTCACTCTCTGTTTCTCCCTCCGCCTCACCCTCTCCCAACCCCCCCCCCCCCTCACTCTCTGTTTCTCCCTCCGCCTCACCCTCTCCCAACCCCCTCCCCCTCACTCTGTTTCTCCCTCCGCCTCACCCTCTCCCAACCCCCCCCCTCACTCTCTGTTTCTCCCTCCGCCTCACCCTCTCCCAACCCCCCCCCCTCACTCTCTGTTTCTCCCTCCGCCTCACCCTCTCCCAACCCCCCCCTCACTCTCTGTTTCTCCCTCCGCCTCACCCTCTCCCAACCCCCCCCCCCTCACTCTCTGTTTCTCCCTCCGCCTCACCCTCTCCCAACCCCCCCCCCCCTCACCCTCTCCCAACCCCCCCCCTCACTCTCTGTTTCTCCCTCCGCCTCACCCTCTCCCAACCCCCCCCCTCACTCTCTGTTTCTCCCTCCGCCTCACCCTCTCCCAACCCCCCCCCCTCACTCTCTGTTTCTCCCTCCGCCTCACCCTCTCCCAACCCCCCCCTCACTCTGTTTCTCCCTCCGCCTCACCCTCTCCCAACCCCCCCCCCCCTCACTCTCTGTTTCTCCCTCCGCCTCACCCTCTCCCAACCCCCCCCCTCACTCTCTGTTTCTCCCTCCGCCTCACCCTCTCCCAACCCCCCCCCCTCACTCTCTGTTTCTCCCTCCGCCTCACCCTCTCCCAACCCCCCCCCCCTCACTCTCTGTTTCTCCCTCCGCCTCACCCTCTCCCAACCCCCCCCCTCACTCTCTGTTTCTCCCTCCGCCTCACCCTCTACTTCTCTCTCCCAACTTCCCTTCCCGTCAGTCTCTCTCCTTCTCTTCCTCTATTTCTCTCTCCCAACCTCCCTCCCAGTCCTCCATCTATCTGCTCTCCTCCCCCTATCTCTCACAAACCAAGTTCGCAGAATAAACCCAGGCTTGACAATAAATGAGACGCCTGACGGTAAATCAAACACAAGAACGCCTGTGGTGTTTCTTGGAATTAGGAACCAGGAAGTGCTGACTTGTGTCACAAAGTAGAGGGGGAAAATACAGTCATAGAGAGATCACAGCATTTCGCCACCGTTCCCTGCGACTGTAGCAACTCAAAATTTCGAAAAAAAGTCTGTTGCTATGGGACCGTATACTAAATACAAAGCCAAACAGTGAGAATATTGAGCTGTATTCACTGTCCAGTCATAGCCCTCTATTTATAATTCTACGTTCCCCTAGCAACAGCCTATTTTCGAATTTATGAGTTACTGCAGTCTTAGAGGAATGGTGACAATTTTGCTTCGTTCTAACCCGTCCTTAATACCTCCTGAGACACAGAATACCGAGACGGACCATTACTTCTTTCACGATATGTCCACAACTTGGGCGCGTGTAAGCAGGGTGAGTATTACTCCCAGAGCTCTGTGATACTAGTCTTTTTCGTTCAATTATGTATGGGTGTGGTGCAAATTGTTGCAGTGTTGACATGGATGATGCGCGCGCAAGACGACAGACGGAATTTGACGAATTGAATCGTCTCGGTGCCCTGTGTCTGGGACAATACTACGCTTCCCTAGCTACAGCCTTTTTCGAATTAACTAGCTGAGGTCCCCGGCCCTGCCCGGGATAAATCGGTTTGAATATTGGTTTCAGTTCTGGGTGGTTATTACGGACCTGCTTCATCTGGCCTGTTCCTATTTGTTTATTTTATTTCTGTTTGTTTGTTTTTAAATAAGTCTTACTGCTCTGCCTTTGTGAGTTGACACCCTGCGCATCCCGTACAACAGCATGATTTGCGCACGGGTTAGTGTGTTTGATAGTGAACACATCGCAGGAAGTGATAACGAAACCTTAAAATGGCGAACCATGACTTGAAATAGATCTAAATGATGGCGAAACAATAAATTTCCAATTTAAAAAAACTACACAGATTTGAGACTTCTATTAAAAACTGTGCACCCTTACATCCATTCTGATGCACCATATAAAACTTGCTTTTGGCGGACGGACGTGCTTTGGTGCTGCTAAAGAAGCAAGAACTCGCAGCTAAGTAAACTGTTTCACTTCGTTCCTGTTGAAGTCTTTTATTGTTCGTTTTTTTGTTTTTTTTCACTTGACAAAGGCGAAAGCCGAAAATTTATGCATTTTCTGTCTTCTCTTTAGTTTGCTTTGTACTGTTTGGGTTTTATTTCTCACGCGGGGCTTCGCAACATACAACCTTTTCTTTTTGCTCAATTTTGACTTTGCTTATAGCCCTGCTGCGACCCCACAGTTTTTCTGTGGTTTTTATGATATTTCGTGAAATATATATATAGTATAGATGAGTTAGTGCAGTGTAAGGGAACGGTGACGATTTGCTGATTTTCTGACCCATCTTTAAAGCCACATGTGAATTTTGCAAAATGGCAAGATGTTGTGGCCCAAGAAAAAGGCAGAAGCAAACTGCAAACAGGAGGTGGGTATATTTTGTATACTTCTTTAATGCCATTTGCTAAATCTGCAGTGTCATTTGCAGCCCAGTTACAACTGGAGCAGGCAGAGGAGGCGGATGGGAACTGACAGAGGAAGGGGAAAATGAGGGACAGAGAAGAAAGAGTACAGTGGGTACGAGAAGGAAGGAAGGAAAACAGTCAAAAGGTCTTCTCTTTCTTTCTCCCACCCCCACCCCCCCCCCCTTACACTTCTAGAAACCTTGCCGTAATCACAAAACAAATACAAAAAAACGGGTGATTCCTCTGACGAAGTGGTCAACGTCCTTGTACTGAGAGACTACTCAAACCAGGTGGTCAGGCCGCGGGAGGTATCGTACTGGACCCCGAACATCACAGCCAGTTGCTGCCAGCAAAATTATACAGTGTACACCCAAGAAATTGTGGCAGAAACTGGCTGCACCTGACCGGACTTAGTATGAATGGGTCTTCCCGGATCTACTACGAAAATATTGCAAATTATGGTGTGCATTTCTTGTCTGCCAGCAGCTGTCTGTGTCTGACCGGGTTTAGTATGATAGGGTCTTTAAAGATTTACTAAGAAAATATAGGAAATTATGGTGTGCACTTCTATCTACCAGTAGCTGACTGTGTCTGACCGGGCTCAGTATGATAAGGTCTTCCAAGATTTACTAGGAAAATATAGGAAATTATGGTGTGCACTTCTTGTCTGCCAGCAGCTGACTGTGTCTAATTGTCTCCAGTATGATTCTCCCCCCCCCCCCCCCCAAGCCCCCCTAACACTCAAAGCTCACTCTGACTAGGTTATTAATTTTGGCCCATTTTCTCGGAGTCAGTTCCGAAGTTAGGCCTAAGAAAAAGCGATCACCGACACAGGGAAGGCTCTCATCACTTTGCTTGAAATGAAGTTTGACTGCTGGGAGGAGTTTGTTCACGGCACCAGCTTGAATTGTCCCCACTTGGTCAGAGAATACAGTTTAGATCAGGGGTGAGGCCGACCAAGGCTGGTGTAGGCACCAGACTGGCGACTCGCCGCCCATGAGTTCTGCTTCACTCCAGCACAACAGGCACTGCCCGCTGCTGCATCCCGCTGGGGCGCCGTGTGGGCCGTGTGTGCCGTATTACAGGGGTGTAAATGACATTTGAGAAAATTCTCTGCAACGAAACGCCAGGGGCCGCGTAGGCCCCGGTGGGGTCGAAGGGCAACGCCCCTTGTGGGGAGTTCTGGGGGGGGGGGGGCAAGCCCGGCCGAAATTGATTTTCACACATTTACAGCTTAAAAATTGGCCTCTCCTGAGCAGAATTTTGGTTAAATTAATGGGGATAAAGCGACTTTAAAAAGGAAGAAATAAACTAGAAAAGACTATACTGGACAATTAATGAGTGGTACAAGAATAACTTTCCGAATAAAAAAAAGACAGTGTGGTATTGGCCATAAGGTGCAAACCTTACTTTGCCTGGTAAATGTGAAGTTTCATTCCTCTACAAGTTTTGGTTGATTATAGTTCTTATTTCATTGTCAAGAGTCACATAAAAAAAGTCACTTATAACTTTAGTGTTACAGTTGCACTTGAGCTATTAGTACACGGATACATGGACATCTGCTTAAAATTTTAAGAAATTCATCAATTTCAAGTGCCTCAAGCAAATCTCTCTCTCTCAGTTATAAAAAAAAAAAAAAAATCACTAAAGCTACCTCCAAATCTGCCCTAGATCTATTGTGTTCTTGCTCAATGTTGGGAGCAGCACCATAAGGCAAAGAGGGGGGTATAGCTGAACTAGAACTAAATCTAGGCAGAGATTGACTACTGACATCCGCAGTACCAGAAATCTTACTGCATGCTGCCTGCATTGCAGCAGGAAGACTCTGGTTAGATCGAAAAATACGACGGTTTCACTCGCGAGCTTTAGATCGGTTGGTATGGTCCTTTGAACAACGCACACCACCAGTCACCACTGCCGTACTTACTCTCACACTTGCAATAACAGCACCAAGCAAACCCATCTTTGTCTATCTTACGGAAGTAATCTGAAAAATAATCGCCGTTGTCATCTTTCAACAACAACCAATCCCATCTAAACTTGTTCCTACACTCTAGATCAATCGCAAATCGCATCAACTGCTATATCTCGTTCAACAAACGGGAAATCTTCGTGAACACGACGCCATGATGTTGTTTACAACTAAAAACAATAAGAGTCACTGGGAGGACATCCGAATGCGTTCCATATCTCGACAAGTGCATAGGCATTGTCAAATTGATATGTAACGACGTGAAGGTCTAGTCAGTTTGTATCATCGAGGCCGTAGGCCGATGTTCGTCTGGGCAGTAGTCAGATTGACATATCAGGGAAAGCAGCCGGGTTAGCTATGTATTGTTTTCACTCAGGCTATGGAACGCATTCGGAAGTCCTTCCGAGTTACTTCCCTTGCCTTGCATCTATTTCCCAGCTTGGCTAGGCCTAGGCTATTTTCGTGGGTCAGAGAATTTTTCTCTGAAACCTCGGAGATTCTCAGACTAACGATAGTGAAGGAAACTCGTTCGTCTAAGAATTTTTCTCTGAAAATTCGTCGTACAAATAGCAAACCAATGTCGTGACAATAGTATTAATGTTGTTGTGAAATTAACTGTTTTTATTCGTAGTTTTTAGGTTCCGTTTGTTACTGTTGAAAAAATATATTATCAGTGAATAAAGAAAACAAAAACAACCTAAAATAACTAAAAATAAGGATAGATTTAGCTCTAGATCTAGGAATTTACCCTCAAAATTCAACAAAATGAAAAAATCTGAAATCAGAGAAAATCTGAAAGATTTACACCCCTGCGTATTAGTGTGACGCAAAATGTATAGGCCGCCAGCCACCAGCCTGGGGCCTACGCCAACCTTGGTCGGCTTCACCCCTTAGTCTGACCATTTATCAGAGGAACCTCATCCAAAATAACACTACAAAATAAAAAATTTAAAAAAAGAGATGAACTCACACGGCCAAAATGTATAGGCCGCCAGCCACCAGCCTGGGGCCTACGCCAACCTTGGTCGGTTTCACCCCTTAGTCTGACCATTTGTCAGAGGAACCTCATCCAAAATAACACTACAAAATAAAAAAAAAGATGAAAAAAAAAGATGAACTCACATTGCCAGGTCCTGCAAGTTGCCATAAATATCTTCATCATACTCCGCTCCACTGGACTGGGTATCTGGGGGGAAGCCACTTTAATGGGTGGGCAGGGCAGGGCAGAGCAGGGCCGGGGCGAGGGCAAACAAACAAACAAACAGGCTGTTAGTCATGGACAAGGCCACTCAAGCCATTAAGAAAACAAATAACTAAATAAACTATACACATCAGCAAACAGCATACACAAAAGGTATTGAACGAGACGTCAACATTCTCTTGGAGCTACAACTACTGCAAGGGTGGACACACCATACGCGTTTTTCATCTCACTGACATTGGAATAGTTTTTAAACGTCAGATCAAGATATTGAATTGTGGGGATCACTGCTCCAGACAGTTGCACTTCAGTTCCATAAACGTCACCGCCCCCCCCCCTCCCTCCTCAAATTGAAATGTTGAAATGTATACCGTCATGTAATGCTCGGTGATCATTTTGAGCAAAAAAGTAGTTTCTTGTAGTTTGGAAAAAGTGCACATTATGTGACATCAAGAGAAACAAATCTATTTTTTCTTCTTCTTCTTCTCAAAACACCGTTCACACACACCGGGTGGTAAACAGTTTCCAAAGACACACGCCTACGGAGATCCGCATTGCATACCCATACACTCCAGAATTTACACGTCTACCTAGTTCTGAATGTTAATCGTTGAGCCGCCCGTTTACTAAATGTTAATCTACAGGACTTTCTCAGTACGCGTCTGCCACACTCTTCCCACCCCCTCCCCCCCTTCCTCAACCCGCGCAAGCGCAGATGCTCCTAGAATCGCGTCCTTGAAATGCCCTTACTGTGTGCCTCAAAAGGAATCTCTTCCCAAAGAGAACGGGGGGGGGGGGCAGACCTTCCTGTCACCAAATATTTCATTTAGAAGAGTGTTTCTGGAATCCACAATAAATAATTTCAATCTTGTCAAAACGTTCAAAGCAATTTCCAACAGCGAGAACGCGTGACAGGTGCTGCATTCCCGGCTCTGGTCACACGATTCTTTCATTAATTCTGATAGTCAGGACCGAGGCACTCTCGAGTGAGTTTATGTTATGTATTCGATGTGGTGTGCACGCAAGTGATGTCGAACAACAAGAAAAGTCCTAACTCAACGAGCCAACAATTTGAAATAACTGCTCGAAAGACAGCTTGACTAAACGACTCTTGATTACTTACTTCCTTTTTTTTTTTTTTCGATGGTACAATGTCAGTGATGATGGAATTACAACGCTTTCCTTTTCCTTCCTAACTCTAGTCTCGATCTTTTTGCTATCTTGTATCTACACTGCGATCTTCCTCCTCAGTCACGCAATTCTCTCGCTTATATTATACTCCTCCCCCCCCCCCCCCCACACACACACACGGATGGACCGTTATGACAAATCGTTGCTAAACAACTGTATCTAAGAATGCTGAATCATCATCCACCAATGCTTTAACTCGCCATTAGACTCGCAGATATTTGAATAAAATTTAGTTTTCCCCCCACATATCTTTACGTCCACGCGCAATTCTGAGACTAAAATATCAATGTAACTTTTATAGCGAAACGCATAATCTGCATAAGGTCCACCGTGTACAGTCGCATCTAAATGACATTTCTCCAATCCTTTGTTTTAAATTTAATCTGATTTGTAACAGTCTAATTGGGGGGGTTTGGGGGTCCTTGCAGCATCTTCATCCTGTTATATCAGTGTTCCACCCTTGCACATAAGAGAAACAGGGTAAAGGGAAGAAATTTCCAGAAAAGAATGAAGAAATGTTCAAGTTTAAATTAAAGAGAGAGTGCGAGAAGGAGAAAAAAAAATAAGAGCCATAGAAAAGCAAGCTAAGTAAAAGTGACAGACAACACACAAAGTTCTAACGCCTAATTAGTCTAATCATGTCAGTTACACACACAAAAAATATCACACGACATTAAAAGAGAGATAATGCTATTTTGCAAATCAATAAACGTGCAGATTAACCCTCTAGCGCGCAGTTTACCATATTTGAAATTGGTCAACTGGAACCAAAATGCTCTGTCTTTGATACACTTACTCTTCCAACTTGATTAACAAACAATTTTTACGGTGAAATATTTATATGTTTGCAAATATCTGACTATTTAAAATCAGTTCAGCATAATTATATTATTTCAGGAGTTTTTAGATTGGCCATTTTCGTCTGGGCACAAGAGGGTTAAACACATACAATGACGTCAGTCCTGCTGAAAGAAGGAAAGACAATCTGACCACGTTCAACTCACAATTTGATTACTAACTAAGACATATCCTGTAAAATATCAAAGTTACCAATACAAACTATAACTAAAAGTAGTAAATAAATCGAGCATGGTCAACCAAACAAAAACAACAGAAAAAAAAATGCAGTAATATTAATATCAACAACAAAAATCCATATCCTTGAATACACAATGTAAGATAAAATAATTATAATCAGTCTGCAACAGCATGTCATTCGATACATCTTATAACAATGCACAGGCGTTTCATTCAATTCTGTTCATACTGTTATGGGACATGGCATGAGTGTTTCCCCTGTAGTTGTTTCCCTTGTCTGAAAGTGCTGACAATGTAATTGTGTGGGTGTTTGGGTTGATGGCGTGTGTGTGTCGTCTGGAGGATAGCTATTTGTTACGGAGGAGTTACATGTGCATGTCCATGTGCTGGGAGATTGTGATGTTGATGTTAGACAATATTTGTAACTGGTTATATATATTATGTTCGTCACCAGTGAGATTGTACATGTTCTTATCCTTGTAATGGTCTGCATTGTATTGTAATAAATGTTTGAAGTAATCTGGTCTGTACTACCAAGTCTTCGAGTCCTGTGATTGAATGGATGCACAAAACTAGCAACACAACAGAACTGGCGACGAGGATAAAAACTGGAAGACCAGCAAAGACACTGTGAATGTTTCAATATATAATAATAATCACAGAAAGGGTTAACACAGAAAAGTGATTATTTACAAGACACAGCGTTACGGTCTCAGACACACAAGCTCATATGAGAACAATTTGGATGCAGTCTGCACACAGTACAAATGTACATGAGTATGTATTATAATCAAAGACATGCTCCCCTCAAAAACACACGCACGGGTTTGCATAAAATACCATCAATATGAAAAGTGCATGAAACAATCAGTTCGTATTGCCTTTCATGACAGGTTTTAGCAACCGAAGTCATCAATGACCACCAAACCAGTCTTAGACCAGGCGCACACGAGTGATTTTTTTAGATGCCCAGCCCGAGAAACTACTTAGTTGCAGGAGCAGAACAAGCCCAAGGGCTTTTTCCATGTTGTTTGTGCATTTTCGACAAAGTGAAGATTGAAATTTTGAAAAGTTGTGTAAAATCAGGGTTTTCTTCTATACCTTTCAAAATCGAAACTTAACCGATTGGTTACCCGATACATAATGAAAGTAGGAGTGAAAGAACCACTTTTAAGGCAAAAAGCTCAAAATCCGCAAAAAGTCGCATACAACAAAATGGCAAATATCACGAAACAGTTCTCCTTTTCGAAGAGCACGGGGTGATTTTTTTTCATCTGCAAAGTGAACAGAAATATTTGAATCACCGGTGGCTCAACAGTTTCTCGGACTGGGTAACGAAACAGTCAAATGCGTGCGTCAAGCTTTACAGTGGATGTGGAGTCTCAGTACCTGGCAGTTCAAAAACACAACATTCATGAACTGAAT
Source organism: Onchidella celtica (assembly GCA_963931925.1). Classification (NCBI taxonomy): domain Eukaryota; kingdom Metazoa; phylum Mollusca; class Gastropoda; order Systellommatophora; family Onchidiidae; genus Onchidella; species Onchidella celtica. The sequence goes on from OZ007577.1 coordinate 7,569,206, forward strand.
TTGTTGACCTTTATAGGTATCACCGTTGGGAATGAACGAAATGTAAGTCACAGCGATGGGAACTCTGAATTTGTCAGACAATTTCATAGTCAGTTCTACTGTGCTACGTTTCTCCGCCCCTCTACTTATGGTTGGTCGAAAATCAACTTCTTTAAGTATCACACATTTGTAATTCTCTGAGTCAATGGGCCAACTATTCAGTGTGATGTGCATACTGTCATCATTCTTTTGCAGTATACTGGCCTTGACCCTTAAACTTGGTAGGAATTTCTCTTTCGTAAGAAATATATATATTTTATTTCCCATGTCCTTTCGACGCCTTAAATACAGAACAGTCCCGTTCGAGTCTAAAGACCTGTTAACACTGGTAGATTTTAGGAATAGCAAAAAGGAATGAGGGATTGTGTGAGAAGAACTCTCCTGGCTTTCCGTCTTTTGTCTTCCGATTTCCCCCTTCGAAACGCTGTTTGTTTACACTGGTCCATTTTCTGAATGAGTAAACGATGCGGATCGTTTGTTTTGGTCATGTTTCGAAGGGGGAAATCGGAAAACAAAAGACGGAAAGCCAGGAGAGTTCTTCCCACACAGTCCCCCATTCCTTTTTTCTATTGCTAAAACCTACCAGTGTAAACACAGGCTTTTGTGTTTGGGGGAAAACACGTCGGCATGCTAATGGTCACATTGTGCTGGGAAAGAGCAAGGCGATGGACAGAAGGACAGAAGAGGAGGAGACCCTACCAGGGGCGTCCACTAACTACCCGCCGACAGGACCGTAAAACCCAGACCGTTGGCAGGTCTGCCAGTAATTTGTTCCGTGTCCACCCCCACCCCCCATACACAGCCACACATCCAGGACCTTCCCCGATTGGCTAAAAAAATCACAATAAAACATTAAATCTCAACCTTCTACATGTATTATTGACAAAAATGACGCTCTGAAGAGGAAATATGAGGTCATCTCAGCAAATATGCCTGTCTACTGTCCACATCGCACCTACGTTCCACCGCCTAAACCTGAGACACCTACATAAAAGCCGCCAGGCTCCTTTTACCTGGTAAAGCAAACATCGCACCATCCTTGCATATCGGCATGTGATGCACAACTTTGTGCATGTGCATAATCTGCCTTTCATCGGCCTTCCGTGTAAAAAGACACGCATTCCCACAGTGACCATGACACTCTAGGCAACTCTCTGTGTCCCGGGGCTTAGGTCAAAGTTCAAGACATGCAACTGGCGTAAAACACAGGATGCCTGATCACATAATAGAAAAAAAACAACTCAATCATGACTCAACGTGAGACCAAGGCTTGAATTTTTTTTTTTTAAAAACGAGAGTTAAAAAAAAAAGGTCAAAAGGGGTAACCCCCCCCCCCCCCCAAGTATTAGTATGAGTTATTTATGCATATATTAGGAAAAAGAAAAGTTTAATATTAGCGAGATGAACTGATAATAAATTACCGTGGGGAACTGCACTGTCAAGAATCTGCTCAATACAGGCTAAAATACAATCCGCTGCCGGGGGGGGGGGGGGGGGGAGGGGGGGGGGGCACCACATCGGCGCAGTTTCACCCATGGCCTCGGTACACTGTGGCAGAAGGAGAAGGAGACACATAAAATTTTGTTAACTGTCTGTGCCAAGCAGTTTCAACGCCACGTCGTTCCTATAACATTTGTAGTACTATTTCATGCAGGCAGAAAATGACGCTGAGATATAAAAGCTTATAAATGACCTAACCTTGCAAAACGGCGGCCCACGATGACAATTGGACATACAGACGTGAAACAGTATACAAGACACTCTGGGTCCAGTAAGGTTAAAAACGTCAAATCACCTCAGCTTGGTTTAAGATATGGAAAAAGAAACTTATAGGTAACATTTTGAGCTCCACAAGTTTAAAGAAATGCCAAACTACTCTAGTTTTGATTGGGCTATAGAAACAAAAACGCTACGGCCATTTGTGACACTTTGCCGGAATGCAGACGGTTAAACAAATATCTGATCATTCTTGAGTTACTTTGGTTGGGATCCTGGGATCCTGACTCTACCGAAGTCCCGGCCACCCTCTGGGATGGCACTAGTGACTGGCGGCACCAATTCCCCACACGCGATACTGACGTCAATTCACACTAGCCCTGGACTGTAGAGAGCTGGCTGATTTGTCAGTCTGTCAGTCTGTCTCTAATTTACTCTACTCAGGGTTCTTTTTACACTTAGATGCAAACTGCCAAAAAAAAAGAATGAAGGAGGGAGGGGAATTACAGGTCTGGTAAATAATTTCAGAACTTCCTGTGCCCCCCCCCCCCCCCGGGCCACTTTTTTTTTCCAATGGAAAAACAACAATAAAAACAACAACACCAAACAGAACAAACACAAAAACAAACGAGAACAAAATTCTGTTTTCCTGGTCACGAGCTTAACGTTTCACGCCCCGCAGTTGATTTTTCTTTCCAATTCAGCTACATATTAAAAAAAAAAAAAAACGCGCTGTGGCGACGACGTGTCAGCTCCACTCTACAGCTGGGTTGCAATGACACTTAGGCAAATTTCCCAAATGGGATTAAAGGAGTACACAAAATATAAAATACACCATAATATATATCAAACCAAATGCAGGAAAATTCAATTCTTTTTCACACTGAAAGGGTTATTCTGGCCGGGCACATAAACCGGAGACTGGCAGCATATTACATGTATTGAAATCAATCAGAAAAAGACATGGAGAGTTACGGTACTTGGCCTGCCGACCAAAACATTAATTTGAAAGTTCCGGAGTTGTGCTACCCAAATAATTATGTTCATGTCAAAAACTCTACAAAATGTTTGAAAAAACAAACACAGAAAAACATCGGCTTGATCGCAATAACAAACAAACAAACAAACAATGACCTACTAATTAAGGGGGAATCTGCTTGAACAAATTTTTTTAAAAAGTCCACATCAGACCACGATATATCATTTCCTTAAATATAAACGGAGTCTCAGCCAAAATAACCATGTCAAATGAAGCATAAAGCATCCCTGACTTGTATACCCCCCTCTCCTCACCGATGATCGGCGGATTTCCCCAGTTCTCCTCTTTGTTCAGATCCCATCACTCCACGCGCGCCAACAATCTACACATTTCCGTTTCCTCTCCACTTTCACATTTTGGGAAATTTCCGAGTTTTTGTGCTACCCAAAATGTCCATGACAATAACTCTGCACGCCAAGTACCGTAACTCCTCATTGGGTTTTTCCTATCTTTTCGAGTGCTCTCCACTTGTGTAGCGCCATCATTTTTTTCCCCCCGGTTTAAATTTTCACTTCCTCCTCTGTGGGGCCATCTATAAGCAGATACTCTCGGGGGGGGGGGGTGCGCTCCCCAGTGCACGAAAAGTGTACAAGGGTCTAGGAAGCGAATGGCAGATTAATGCGAGAAGTTTCATTTGAGTCACACTATAAGGGGTAAGCCAGACCACGGCTGGCGCGTGGCCCTCGTTACTGTTACGTAACGAGGGCCACGGCTGGCGTAGGCCCCCACACTGGTGGCTTACCACCTTATCATTATGCATCACACTACAACACTACCAACTGCTTACACCGTCAGTTATAGTGTGGTGCATAGTAATTAGGTGGTGAGCCACCAGTGTGGGGGCCTACGCCAGCCTTGGTCTGGCTTACCCCGAAGGATGTCACAAGGGCGTCTCTAAGTGGACGTTTTTAATATTTACAGTAAATGCGCCGGTCGGCGATTAACACCCGGAACATGAAATAATAATTTATGCGCCCGACTGAAGCTGTGTAACTCATATGGCACTCCTTCCAAATTTAAAGTTAATTAATTATTTTCCTTTCAACAGGTGAGTTGCGGGATTACGCAGACGTATTGTATTTTGTAATACAACATTGTACATTGAAAGCTTATTGATAAACATCTATATGATCTAGAGTTGTACATGTATAAGTATTGGCTATATCTCTCACGAAACAGTCAAATAATCCATTCAAAATGTCACTTTAAGTTTTAGATCGTCAAAGTCTTGTCATGAACGTTCGAATTCCAGTGGCCGTGCGCTCGTACATGTACAAGGAGAGGTGCAGGGGCACACTTTGTAGCCAAGCCAATGAACGGCGTTACGGGGGGGGGGGGGGGGGCAGGAGATGTCAAGATTTAGCCAAAATCGAGCGTACATACTCTGTTAACCCTATAAGTGGCAATAGCCGACTAAATCGGCTAACTGGCCAAGTAATAATATTGGAGTGATTGTTGTTAGGAGAACGTAGTCTAATTACAAAGCCGTTATAGAGATAACAGTGAGTAATGTTCACTGCTCATCTACAGTTTACCCTGTGTTACATGCCACGGTCCCCCAAACAACAGCCGAGTTGGAAGGTTTTTTTTATCTTGTTAGGAGAGCGCAGTATTTTACATAGAAAGCTAGAGCTGAGCAGTGAACATCAGACTTATAATTAGGCAGGCGCACAATCCCCATTGAGTGACGTCACAAAACTGGTTCTCCACCCGCCATTTTGTTTTGTTGTATGATACCTCGTGTCTATAGACGCTGCCCACTGCGTTGCATTGTGCGGAGTTGGCTATCAATATGAACATCATACCGTGTACCCTTGTTAATCGTGTATTGTGTCATTTTTAAGATTTCAGCTGAATGGAAATCAAGACTAGAGATCACGAGTATTTTATAACTTGAGAAACTTGTGGCACGGTTACGAACACACGTGTCGCAACATGTATGTGTGGTGGTGAGCAGGGTCTGCCTTGCCTCATTTTGGGTTGCATTTCTCGTGAGGATTACAGTGTGATCCCAAGTCTGCAAATGGATGAGTGGGTGGATGATTGGATGGATGGATAAGTGGATGGATGGATGAATGAATGGATGGATGGATTAAATTGATGGATGATGAATAAGGAGACTGATTAATGAATGGGTACACTCGTAAATGGATGATAGATGGACGAATAAATGCATGAATGGATGGGTGGATGGACAGCCAAACGGACCGGCGGATGGATGGATAGATGGATAGATGGATGGCTAAATGAATGGCGACATCTAACTAGCTTGCTATCATGTAGAATTAGACCTACTTTCCTCCATGTCGAAAGATAAAAAATGTGCGTAATGACCATGAGGTCCCGAGGAAACCCCCAGAATGATGTAAATAGCTGTCGCATACGACAAATTAAAATGGCGGACCGAGCGTTGGCGGAACATACCGAAGATGCGATTTGTAATTCTGTGTTATATTTATTCTGTGGTGAACACAGCTCAATACTTTCTCTATTTGCCTTTGTAATAAGACTACGCTCCCCTAACAACATCCAACAAGTCTATCATAGGAGAGAGTTAACGAACCCTATCACAGCAACCTTACACTGTCCCGTGGCCAAGCTCTGGCGCTCGTGGTATCACGCAAAAAAAAAAAAACTGCAGCGGGATTCACACGAGCTGTCAACTCAAACTGACAATGACAGACAGTTAATGCACGCGTTCGGTGCCAAAAATAGACGCGCGGGGAGCTTAATTTAATTTCGCTTCGGTAATAAACTCAATTTCCATTTAAAAAACAAGACAGAGAGAACAGGTTAAAAATTGGAAATGGGGAAGATGGTGTAAACAACTTCCTTCCTTTCGCCATTTTGCGTTGCCCGTTTAAAAAAACAAAAAGCAAATGTCTTTTTTTTTTTTTTTTTTAAATTCCAAGGAGCTTTGCCAGGTAATGTCACGCCACACTAATGGATGCGACCAAAACGTCAGTCTTGAAAAAAAAATCCAATAGGCCAGAAAATGAGGTTCGTGAAAATTCTTTAATTCCAACGCTGTTGTTGTTGTCGCCGTGGTTGCTAGTTCGAGAATACACACGGTATCTGTTGGTATTTTACTTGTTTCAACGTGTACGACATTTCATAGGTGCGAACAACAACATACAATGTTGAAAAAAAAAAAAAGGCGGAGAGAGAGAGAGAGAGATTTTTGCCGCCAGATTTAGATCTAAGGCAAGAATGCTGAAAGCAATGCCAAGTTTCCGCCACTCTCAGAAGAATAAACAACGAAAGACGGCACTGATGTCATGAATCTCCTGTCTCTCACGAGGCCATCGTGGAGTAAGAGCGTTCCAGTTTGGATATTCGTATAATTATTTTTTTTTTCACTCCTCCTTTTCCTAATCATAGGCTCGACCTCAACACCCCCCCCCCCCCAACGACCTCTTTTGTACGAGTATTAGAATACTGATATCCAAGATAATTCCTTCATCTTGGAAAATTTCAAATGGCACTTCGCATGAACCGTTCCACTGATGTCCACATCACCAAACAACTTAAGTCTGCTGAAAAGGCGTGAATGAAAGCAGACTTTTTTGTTTTTAATGTATTACTCTAATATTGAATAGCGTATGTACAAACCTAGACAGCCCCCCCCCCCCACCCCAAGTTCCCCTATCCACACGTACACTCTTCGTACGCTGGGGGGGGGGGGGGGAGGGGCACCCCCTTCCCCCTTCCCTCTGGAGAGTACGCGTGTACTTTTTGGACGTCCTCGACACTGGACGCCTGGGAAAGTATCTATTCCATCCATTCCGGCCAGACCAATCTACGGACACACGCCACTTATTGAAAGCCACACTGGGAGTCTGCGCCAGGCGGACAGACACCTGACATTATTATTAATAGCTACACGGTCTCAAAAACAGACAGACCCACCAATTTCTTCAGCATTTACTCTGCATCTACGGTTTTACTGAATGCTATTATGAAAAGGGGTAACCGCACAGATCTGACTAACTATTCATTCTTTGTTTTTAACCAGCTGGTATTGAAAAATAAAAATTCCGAGCACACTTTCCGATTAAAATCGGAAAATCTTGCGGCAAAAAAAAAGAACAATCCTAACTAAATCATATTTAAGACACATTTTGTCCAAATTGAATGCGTCCGCGAAATGTCTCGTCAAAAACTGAGGCAATACACAAAATTTCATAATTAATGGTCGCCCACTAGCCAAGTTTTAGGTGCTTACACATTCGCCTTCTGGCTCCATTACTGTAGCACGATGATGAAAAAAGAAAACCATAGTATTTCCTCCTTGCATGTAATATGCACCCCCCCCCCCCCCGTGTACAAAAACATAATCTCCTTGGGTGTTCAAAGAACCTTATTCTGCTCATGGGAGATACGGCCTATTATTTCAGCTTCCTTTCAGTTTCCTTCAATACAATACAAAAACAAACAAACAACAAAAATGCCGGATACGCCAAATCCCTCCTTCCCCCCCCCCCCCTTTTTTTTCTTCTTCCTTTAAAAAAAAAAAATTGCCGAGGGCAAAAGAATAACCGACGTCAGCTTCATCCCGTTTCCCCCCTCCCCCCTCCCACAATAAAAATCATACTTTTCTAAAGGCACACAAAATTAATAACCGTTATCAGCTTCACACCCTGTTTCTCCCTGTACGCAAAAGGACGCCACACTTGGAAGTTCTCGGTGATTTCCGGGCATGAAGAAGAAATTAAACGAGGATTTTTACCTGAACCACTCAACTATTTTGGCTCTGGCCCTAAAATGTCTGTCCTTTGTCGTCTTTCCTGGGGTTTTATCGGGGTTAATGGGCTGGGATGGAAGTGGCTGTACTGGGGAAACACCCTGTTTTCACCTCCGAACATCTTTTCTTCAGAATGAATAAAATATGGGTGTACTCCAGGGGTGCTCAACCAGTCGATCGCGATCTACCGGTCGATCTTCAAGTGCTTGGCAGTCGATCGCGGGATGAATGTAGGACACACCCGCGAGGTATATATATATAGATCTATATTTTTTTATTTTTTTTTGGTCTTTGTATTTTGGCTGGTCGTTTTTCTTGGATGTGGCGGGTTTGTGTTAGTTTTTTCTTCTTTTGTCCTTGTGAATGTGGCGGATTGAAAATAAAACGTTGTAGGACGGCAAAAGTTTACCTGGCAACACTGAAACCGCCATTATGGGTGCGAGATAATCGACATTTACCGGTATCGACTAATTTCGAGTAGATCAGAGGCCAATCTTGTTTCAGGGCTTCGCCAGACTGGTAGATCTCCAAAGGCTGGGAAATGTAAAAGTAGATCCTATGTCAATAAAGGTTGAGCACCCCTGGTGTACTCAATGCGCTCAAGCTGAAGGTTTGGAAGTTATTGTAAACCCCCCCCCCCCCCCCGGGGCCAAGAACGATCCACTCAACAAGGTAAATTTTGACAACACTGTGGGATATAAAATATATTGAAGGATGTTTCTGGTACATTCAGTGAGACCTCTCGCTCCCCTCAAGGTACGAACTCGATATCGTTGGGGGGGGGGGGGGAGGGGGGGCGCGGCGGCGGAAGCGAGTGATTTTTTTTCGTACCAGCTTTACCAAATTCAGGAGCGGGGCAGCAACACACCCCCAAACACAGGGCAGCTCCAACACATCCCAGGGATTTTCGGTGTCGTTCAGAGTCATATCAGGCACAGTCCAGAGATTGCAGCACCCATGGCAGTGTTCGATAGGCCCATTGCGAATGACGTCACAGAGTGTTTTTGTTTTGTACTTCCGACACCTAAAATGGCGGGTGGATCAGCTGACGAATGTAACTTCGAGATATGTTTAGGCGGTTAAAATGCCTGCTGGTTGCATTGCAGTTGACTGTTATGACAGGGGTGGAAAGGATGGCAGAGAATGTACATTCCATTTTCGCCAAAACTACGAATAACGGAAAGGGGCTCACAGTGACACCATGCATCCCAACAACATAGTTAATATCGCAACAGAGCTTCTTTATCCAAAAACGTACATGTATTTGAAAACGTAGTCGTATGCGTAATTATGTGGGGGGGGGGGGAAGAAGGGGGGCATTCGCCGGTACAGTTACCAAGTAGAACAGTGGTATTTAACGCTGTCACAATTCTGCCTTCTCCCAGTCCCGCCGGGGTAATTAAGCAGAACTACACGGTAATCAAGGCCATTGACTCTGAGTCATGTCTATTCTGTCTTCTCCCAGTCCCGCCGGGGTAATTAAGCAGAACTACACGGTAATCAAGGCCATTGACTCTGAGTCATGTCTAGTAACTTCTCTTTCCGGACATGCAGCGCCCTTGACCCGAAAAACCCCATACTGAACTCCGGAAAAAGCTATGCTATTACAAACTGATCTCTCTCCCCCCCCCCCCCTTCCCCGATGTTCACATCCCCATAGTCAGTGACAAACGTTCGAATTTAAATCTGATTCTCAACCCTACAATGCTCAGTGCTCCATACCCAAAAAAACACGTCCCTCTCTCTCTATTGGTTTGCCATAGTAATCTACAGTGCTATAGATCCCAGGTCCGTGTTAATATAAATGAAGATTTTCAATCAGATTTGCCAGCTGCGGTAGTTTTGGATAAGGAGGTTATCATACTAAGCCCGGTCAGACACAGTCAGATTCTGGCAGACAAGAAGTGCGCACCACAATTTCCTATGTTTTCTTGTAAATCCTGGAAGACCTTATCATACTATGCCCGGTCAGATACAGTCAACTTCTGCCATTATTTCTTTGGCACATATATTTTGCTGGCAGCATCTGACTGTGTCTGACCGGGCTTAGTATGATACCTCCCAGGGCAGTCTATGTCTGGCCACTAATGGGTCAATTAGTGTCGTTGTTCCTAAACTGACCCGGCACGCTCAAAGAATCGACTCAGACACATAATATCATTGAAGTCCCGAAGGACACACCAATTCAATACATCCATGGCCATTTACGGCTTAAACTGGAAGTTTTTTTTTTTTAATATATATATATTTTTCAAACAAAGAGTTCAGAAACTACAATTGCTATCAAATTTGACAGCCCAAACGATGATACCAACTCATGTATCGCGACCTTACTTCTGGCTACATCTATCTCGCTGGCGATTTTCAGTATGTAGAAGAGACGAAACAAATGAACACGTTGGACACTTGTTTAAAATGCGTTGTGGCACTTATCAAGCTGTTTCACAGTTCCCTTTTAGTGTACCTCTTTAAAAGAGTATAATATTAAAGCCGCAAACATTTCACGTCGAGTTACTCAGTTGGGGGGGAAAATGGAGTTAAAGAAACAAAAAAATGGAGTTGGAACAAACAAGAACAAAGGCTGCGATATGTTAAATGGGTAGAGCAAAGAGCAATTCCAAGTCCCGGCTCCCACTAGCCCATTTTGATCGGTCCAGCACTCGGAGTAGAACGATGACGTGACGTGACGACCTACAGTATCAATCAGATCCCTCCCACTCACCAACAACTAGTTTTTGTTCTCATTGAAACCCAATATCGTGACGTCCCCAACCAGCAAGACAGACCAGCGATCAAATTCCGCTCGTGCGCGTCCAGTCTTATCGATCAGTAATTGTAAATGGGTCGTGCCAAGAATACACAAACAAGGAAAACTACAACAAATATTTCTTCTCAATTACTTTTTTCTTTAAAACAAGAACCCTAATATAGACATAAAGGAAAAGTTTAAAAATTAGGATTTTACACAGAAAATGTCAAGTTTTCAAAACAAACAAACGAAACAAACAAAAATAGAAAGATTTACATCCTTAATCAATATAATGCTTTTTTTTAAAGCTCATGCTCTAATGCGGTTTTCTTTACTAGCGGAATGTGTGAGGGCTGAAAACTATAATAAATGAGGCAGCAATTAGTTATTCTTAGCCCGCTAATCTCTGTGGGGAGAAGTACGTTGCTATAGCAACCGAACATAAGCCAGTTATAGAAGTAAGTGTTAATCGTCAATTCCGCCACCACTTTGGTTGCATGCCAGGATGTTTCGCTTTAAACCGGTGTAGTCTTGTGTGAGAAACGCAATTTTTTTTTCTTCTGTGGTCTAATTGGCTCTTCATCACCATTATGCCCGAGACACAGAATACCCAGAAGGACCATTCCTTCTTTCACATTATGTCCATAACCTGCGCGCGTATAAGTTAGGTGAGTACTACTCACAGAGCTCTGTGGTACTAGTCTTTTCCATTCAATTATCAAGGGATGTGGCGCTAATTATTGCTCACATGGATGACGCGCGCAAGTCGACGGACGGAATTTGGAGAATTTAACCGTCTCAGAATCTTGTGTCTCGGATCATACTATAATGGAGCTAGCGATCGAACATAACCACCTTCAACTTCGTGGCTAAGCCCTAAAAATTATGAAACTTTGTACATGCATCAATTTTTAAAAAATAATTTACGTGGACACGTCCATTTTGGACAAATTTCAGACTTTAATATTATTTATTTACTATTTTTCAGCCACCAAAAAAAAAAAAAAAAACGAACAAAGACGCGCATTTTCTTCGAGTTTACGACCAACAGATTGTCCAAATGTCCATGCCAAGACATTGATTTTGTTTTAAGCTCTAAGTGACATATTGCATAGGCTGTTTTCATTAGAAACATGATTTTTACATGTATCATAAACAAAAAAAAAACAAACAAACAACTTAATTATCATAACTGAAATGCTTGCATGCTCCCCAGATACCCCTCCCTCAATGTGCCTTTTCGTCCCACTGGGCTGGGGAGAGGGGAGGCTCTTCCCCCTCCGAGGGAAGGTACCATGTCGACGTCCCCTTCCTCCCAACAGCCCTCATAAGCTATAGATTAGAAGAATGCGCCAGCCTAACCTTGGTAAACAGAAATCCTACATATTTTCCTCTGACTTTTTTTCCCATTCAGTTTCTGGATATTTTTGCCCCCCCCCCCGTTCATTCCTCACAGCCAGAGCTAGCACAGGTGTGCACCACACAGGTGACGTACGGTACGGTACTGGATGAATGAATGCGTGGGTGAGCCAGGAAATGGCGCAACAGGTGGGCGGGGCGCGTGATTTTTTTTTTTTTCCGTACCAGCTTTAACAAATTCAGGAGCGGAGCAGCAACAGACCCCCCCCCCCCCAAACACAGGACAGCTCCAACACATCCCAGGGATTTTCGGTGACGTTCAGAGTCATATCAGGCACCGTCCAGAGATTGCAGCACCCACGGCAGTGTTCGATAGGACGAGAAATCCCTTAGCCGACGACCTGTGTTTGGGGGGGGGGGGGGGGGTGTGTTGCTGTCCCGCTCCTGAATTTGCTAAAGTGAGTACGAAATAAAAAATGACGCGGACGGGGCCGTTCTCTTCTCTTCTCCCCCCCCCCCCTTTTTTTTCCCCGAATCCCAAATCTCAGCCTTGACCTTTTGTTCTGTGATGTGATTCCTGAAGTCGTAATGCGCAATAGTTAACTCAAACTGGGTATTAATTAACCTAGATGCCTCTCGTACATCCTCAAGTACGGTTTGAGAGATGGGGGTGGGGTGGGGTGGGGTGGGGGGGGGGGTTGGAATGCAATCTCTGTATGAAAGAAGTTTAAGGTCTGTAAATTTGATGCTATTTTCGTACCTACACAAATTTCAAGCATTATTTTGCACAACGAGAAATAGTCAAGTTTTGGTGTTTTAACTAAATGACTATTAAGCTTCCGTTTAACTTAACATCCCATAATATTCTGACTTTTCGTTTACAATTACCTTTTGCTTCGATTCAGTTTAAGTTTAACTGAACATACCCACAATTTTCTGACATTTTTGGTTTCCTGAATCCAGTTGCTTCTTGTAAGGTTTGCCCCTTCCTATCTCTGTCTATTCGTTCTGTTATATTCTATCTGTCGTCTTGCCTTTTTCCTGGCACAATGTGATCGTTGTCGTGTCGATGTCCTTTCTCCAAATTCAAACTCAAACTGACTACAGTTCCTGACATAATGTGACCGCTGTCGTGTGAATACGCATTCTGCTACCTCAAACTGACTACAGTTCCTGGCATAATGTGACCGCTGTCGTGTGAATACGCATTCTGCTACCTCAAACTGACTACAGTTCCTGGCATAATGTGACCGCTGTCGTGTGAATACGCATTCTGCTAACTCAAACTCAAACTGACTCCAGTTCCTGACATAATGTGACCGCTGTCGTGTAAATACGCATTCTGCAAACTCAAACTGACTCCAGTTCCTGGCATAATGTGACCGCTGTCGTGTAAATAGGCAGTCTGCAAACTCAAACTGACTCCAGTTCCTGGCATAATGTGACCGCTGTCGTGTAAATACGCATTCTGCAAACTCAAACTGACTACAGTTCCTGGCATAATGTGACCGCTGTCGTGTAAATACGCATTCTGCAAACTCAAACTGACTACAGTTCCTGGCATAATGTGACCGCTGTCGTGTAAATACGCATTCTGCAAACTCAAACTGACTACAGTTCCTGGCATAATGTGACCGCTGTCGTGTAAATACGCATTCTGCAAACTCAAACTGACTACAGTTCCTGGAATAATGTGACAGCTGTCGTGTGAATACGCATTCTGCAAACTCAAACTGACTACAGTTCCTGGCATAATGTGACAGCTGTCGTGTGAATACGCATTCTGCAAACTCAAACTGACTACAGTTCCTGGCATAATGTGACCGCTGTCGTGTAAATACGCATTCTGCAAACTCAAACTGTCTGCAGTTCCTGGCATAATGTGAACGCTGCCGTGTAAATACGCATTCTGCAAAATCAAGTCAAACTGACTCCAGTTCTTGGCACAAGAACTGACTACCTGGATAAGTACCAGTTCACTGTGCTCATGTCTCGTTATTAAATCACGCTGAGTGGAATCCCGGTAATTTCACCAAATTGCATGCTGCCCGCCTGCGGTTCCAGATATTACAGACCAGACTATTAGGAGCGGTCCTCCCCCTCTGAAACAGTTTATTGGTCTCTTCATCCATGTCAACAATGCAACAATTCGCACCACACCCCTTCATAACTGAACGAAAAAGACCAGTACCACAGAGCTCTGTGAGCAGTACTCAACGTGTTTATACGAGAGCCAGTTGTGGACATACTAATGAAAGAAAGAATGGTCCGTTTCGGTATTGTCTGTATCTGGGACTATACTCTGTCAATAGGCCCACTGCGGATAACGGACATTTTAGTTGTCAGGACCGACGCTTAACCATGGCGATGGTAGCATTGATTTTGATTCGTTAGCTAATTTGCACTGTGAGCACTTCAGGCGTCGCGAACCAATCGGCGGCGAGCTAAAAAAAAAAAAAAAGTTCACTACAGTAAACAATGACACGTGCGTTCACGCACATGGGAGACGTTCGGTCAATTCTTTCATTTCTTTTCCTTTGTTTACACGGATGGTAGGGAATCTGACCAGCCTGGATCCATCCTTTCCACCCCTGACATAACAGTCAACTAAAATGCAACCAGCAGGCATTTTAACCGCTTAGACATATCTCGAAGATACACTCATCAGCTGATCCACCGGCCATTTTAGGTGTCGGAAGTACAAAACAAAAACGCGTCATTCGCAATGGGTCTCTAGTCTTGCTTCTGCTTAGAACAACGTGGCTGTTGTCGTGTCCAAGTGACTTCTCCAAACGCAAACTCTTCAATGGTCGTTTTGCCAGCAAAAAAATAGTAAATGATGTAATGGTCAGCACTACGAGAACCGATCACATATCCAATGACAAGCCCTGTTCTCAAACTGACGTAAACCGAAAGATAAGGTTCAAGGTTTCAAAACATGGATGGCCGGTAGATCAAATTGGCTAGTAGTAGGCTTCGGCTCATTTTACAGGAGAGTCAAACAATTTGTTTTCATCCAAAGAAGTTGAGAGGCCAAAACTTGAAGCCGGTCACTGCAGTTGGGCATTTTGGATAAAACAGGGGATTTGTCCTTAATATTGTTAGTACTTAAAGTTATATACTATAAATTTGGGGATCTGAAGAAATTCACAATCTGGGCAACACCTAGTGCAACTTGTGCCTTTCTAAATCTCTAGAGAACTATGTAGAAACTTATCCTGCTGTCTAAAAGTTCCCCCACCTGTTATATTTTCCACAATTTCCAAAGACAAATACCCAGATATAGATTGATTTATCCCAGATATCTTGCAAAATTAATTCAAAATTGGCGAACAAATGTAAAATCATAAGGACATCAATACAGTTTACATGTAGATCACCTGTCACCTGTCGGCTTCATCGTCATCGATGTTAGCTGCTACAGTGGATGTCACGACAAAATCTCCTCCACCCAATCCTGTCCTTAGCTTTCCTAGTTAGTTCACTTATTTCCAGCTGGCTGACTTTCTTGATGTTATCGTGATATGTAATGGGTGGTCTTCCTTGTTTTCTCTTTGTTTCTGTCTTTCCTTGAAGGATTGATATCATAAGGGCCGTGCTTTTGTTTCGGGCCGCGTGGCCGATGTATGCAAGTCTTCTTTTATTTATTTCAGGTGTTATTCTTCTGGTGGTGCCAAGCTGTTCTAAGATGCTTGTATTTGTTCTCCTTTCTGTCCAACTTATTCTGAGTAGCCTTCTGTAAAGCCACATTTCAGCTGCCTCCAATCTTGTTATGTCTGCCTTTTTGAGTGTCCAGGCTTCACAACCATATAGTAGGACTGGCCAGATCAAGCACTTAAGTATGTTCACTTTGAGGTCCGTTGGTGTGCCTCTATCCTTCCAAATGTTGTTGAGTTGAACCATTTTGTGTTTTGCCATTCCTATCCTTGTTTTTATGTCCTTTGAGCAGCTTCCATCTTGCGATTTATGTGATCCTAGGTATTTGAAATCAGTCACTTTTTCTAGTGCTGTTTTGTTTACTAGTATCTCCTGGTGTTCATGGTGCCCTGTTCCAGTATACATGTAGATATTCATCGAGAAAGACGGTGTCAAAATGGGAAGTTGACTAGATTGTCGTATGAGGTCGTAACACGGCAATGGAAGATAATGTAAAAACGGCAGATTTAAATCTGGTCAGTAGCCTGTATAATCAGTCGTAAAAACTTATAACCCCGACATAAAGACAGCGCATAGATCATTCTAAAAAAATGATGCCAAAAAAGTGAATTTGCCTTGACTGTCGTATACGGTGTTTCTCTAGTACATGTTGGTCGGAGATTCTACTCCAAAGACGGCAGACTTCAATCTGGTCAGCAGTTTATATATATAACACAAGATACAGATCTCACAGGTCTCTAAGGCATTGCTGCGGCGGCGGCGGCATCAACGAGTCCTGCCAGTTGTTTAAAGGTCAGACTACAAACAGACGGGTGTGAAAGTGATAGATCGCGTGGCTCGAGGCATAAACACCGAGGGCCGGATACTCGATGGTAGGCCGGATACTCGATGGTTGTCCATCTACGTGTGGCTGCACTGACTACATCTTGGTGTGCTCATAACGATGCTGTTTTACCGACGTCCACTACATGGTGTCTCAAAAACTGTATACACACTTTGATTATTTGTGGATGGATCTGACACTACCGGGCCAATGGTAAAAATTTTATTTAAAAATTTAAGTAAGACACTTCTAAAACGAGTTCACAATTTTGTATCCACGGTAAACAATTCCATTCATAGACCTACATAATACCAGGAAATAAATGGAACGTGAGCTCACGGCATTCCGTAACTTTCACCACTCACGTTCCCTATAAAATGGTAATTAGGACAATGGCTGGGGGATTTTTGACCAATCAGATTTCCGTCTCTACTTAGGCGGGCGATCCTACACTTCCGACATCGATTCCATTTTTTTTTTATATCACTCACCCTCTCTCTCTCTCTCTCTCACACACACACACACACAC
This sequence comes from Onchidella celtica, assembly GCA_963931925.1. Classification (NCBI taxonomy): domain Eukaryota; kingdom Metazoa; phylum Mollusca; class Gastropoda; order Systellommatophora; family Onchidiidae; genus Onchidella; species Onchidella celtica. Next base: position 7,585,861 of record OZ007577.1, read on the forward strand.
AGGGGCGCTGAGTTATCATTAGCCATAAGGCTCTTTCACTCAGCATCACAAACTCGCTGATACCGAAATTAATTTCAATAAAAAGTGTGCTGTCAGTTGCCCCATTCATATACCCTACCAGATTAACCCTCTGAGATGAGAATGGCCGCTGGCCAAAACAACTATTTCCTTTATTTATATTTAGTCTGTTGGTCCAGGGAAACCACCACTGACAGAACCGCTTCAGGAAAATGCCAAGGTGACCGACCAGGTGGGGATAACCGCGGGCAGCTGGGGGTAAAGGTCATTTGTTCCATGGTCAGTTAATTCCAGTTCCACTGAGAAAGCGCCAACTCTAGCTGAGCACATGTCACTTTCTGGCACTGACTTGTACAACCGTATCTTGTCTTGCTGTGGTGAAGATTTATTCCACTACAGAAATAAAAATTTACTTCGTCACTGGCCAGTTTGGATTAAACCCCAAACAAGCGGAAAGTTTGCTGTTCATAAAATTTTACGTCTTAGAGTAATTCAAAACCCGCACGTTAATTTCGTTAAAATGACAAAATCATTAAAACTAAATGGAAAAAATCCACCAGTTCTCTTCCCCTCCCCCTGCCTAACTATGTAACTTTCCATGCCATTCAAGTTCTATATTTATAATAAATAACACTTAATAATTCCAATGTCAACCAGTCTGCCCCTTCCCCCAACCCTCCCCCTGAATACCCTTTCCATGTCCTTCAGCCTCCGTAAATAATACAAGTACAGCATGTTCCCATAAGATACACTGCAGGCCATCAACAGTGGGAGCTGCATGACTGCAGTCTCGCAAGATTTGGTGGAGGTTTTGTCCCTCCTCGGTTTCTCAACTACCAATCACAAATGTCCTACTGTCTCACGTCACTGACAGGCTCACGGACCGCCCACCTGTACCATCAGTATTTCACCCTGACAAGTCCACAACCCAAGATATCAATCTGACCATCAATCCCAATGATATACTGTCAGCGTGTCACAAATAAACACTGACAGACAACACAATAATGTAAAACATCCCCAAAAGATTCATGACACTTAACAAATGCCATAATTTGACACTGAGCTCAAGCTCGATACAGAAAGTCTGCAAAAAACAAAAAACTCCGTGATCAAACAAACAATCCCAATTGGAAATGGCGTATGTACTTAATCCCGGCCTCGATCAAATAAACATTGGTTACACAGAAAAAAATCAGAGTGAGCGCATGTTTACAAGAAGGAAAAATAACATACATACAAACATTTCTCATATCAATGCATTTCACCCCAACACAACATAGCAATTCACTCTTGAAAAATTGTTGGAAAACACCTATTAAAAAAAAACATGACTAAGTTACTGGAAATTGAGAAAAAAAATGGGATTTGGTTGGCAATTGTCTCAGACTGAGGAAAAAAATTACCACTCTAGTCTGCAAACCAATAGGAAAATTTGTATGATATACAAACTCAAATTGTGTTACTGTATAAATATTCTTTAAAACAAATGTTCATTGCAATCCTTTCCTTTCCATAATTGAAACAAAAACTTAAATTTAAAAAAGTAAAAATTTATGAGATAATTTTGGTTTGTCAACCAGCCAAAGTGATCATCATTATAGTTTTCACCTGTATTACCTCATAGAGGAAAAAACAAACTGAACCAGGAAAATTTCACAAAACAGTTTAAAATTCTTTCAGTACAAACTGAACAACACGGAGTACTAAGTCTATAAATTAAAACATGTTTTTCCACTGCAAAGAAAAAAATTACTTGAAATGTTAACAAATGTTAAATGCATGTATGTTTTCTTAAATATGGCCACAGAAATTCACAAACAAGCACTTCAAAATGTTACCAGTGACTTCATAGCACATACATGATGTTTGTGCCAGCTGACCGCCACAGCTCATGACACCTTCGGCATGCAAATGTAATGGATTAATGGACAGAAATGCAAACATAGAAAGCAAATCGTGCAGAGACCGGAAGGCTTGGACGGCTCTCTTGCCACCATCCAGGTCGCTGACATATCTCTTGTTGTATTACATCAGTCAGTGCTGATACAAATTGCAGGTCAGAGAGGTGTGGTCGGGTTATGTTTATCACACAATATCACAAGGACAGAAAGGAAACCAGTGCTTCAAGTACAGAGTTAAGCTGTGTTTTCATGTGCATGGAAATGGGTATAGCAACGGAAACATCAAAAATCCATTAAGTAGTAAAAAGAAAGAGTTTCCCTGTGTTCAGAAACGTCGTTTCCGTAACCATGAAAACATTCTTTCTATTTCACTACTTGAAGACTTCCGTTGCAGTTTCCATTTCCGTACACATGAAAACACAACTTTATTCAGTTTTCTTACTGACCAGTTGCAAGCAGTATTACATGTTAAATATTTCTGCAACATTCCTTCAGGTTGTGGCTTGTCCAATCACACATAAATATTTCTTACTATGAACCAATCATAATACATATTACAAGCAAACCTTGTTTCATTCCTTTACATTATCCCAGCAAATGCAGACCAGAGGGAAGTGGTTCTGGTCCTAGGCTAACTACAAGGCTTTGCCAGTAGTGATAGTAATGTCACATCCCAAGATTCTGAATTTGTGTTTTTGGTCCCCATAGAAGGTACGAGACCCCATCACATGGTCATGGTACATATCATCACCATTCCCTAAAACTGTAGTAACTGGTCCTGACTACTTTCCAGGAGAAGCAAAAATCTGTTTTATTTTAGCACAACTGGCCTAGTGACGAAGACTTTTTCAAAGTCTGCTATTCGATTATTTTTTGGCTCAAGAGTCCAGAACCAAGATCATTTGATGTAGCTTTGAATGTAGTTGTACATTTATAATTGATTTTTCGAATTTTTTGAGTTACCACAGCTTTGGGAAAAGTAACAATATCATAATCTCTTTGAGAATGTTTTTCCGGGGCTTTCCCACAGGTAAAATTCCACAGCTACTTTCAGAATGCAAGAAAATCAGAGGAAAATGACAAATTTTTTCACTTGTTGATGTTTTTTAACCCAAGAAGAATTCCGCATCTATTTCAGGGTTAATACACTTCAGCACTTTTTCATTCCTTTTCCTCAAATTTATAAATGGTAGTTGTTAGGGGCGCATGGTAAAAATTTACATTTGAAAGCCACTGCTGAACAGTGAACACAGCTCAGTATTTTCTCTATTTGGCTTTGTATATTAAATTACGCGCCACGTACAACATTCTTTTTAATTCCAGAGCATTTCTAGGGGTCCCAGGAAATCAAGGGATGCCTGTGAGCACTGCCACCCAATGCATCCAGCCAGAGCCCACATCACTCTTCCACAACACATATCGTGCCAAACCAAGCCAAGACTCAAGACAAAGACCTGCTCTATAGACTAGTCTAACATTTGAGACAACAGACAAGTCCAAACATCAGCAAAAGGATGGTTAACTAGTGCGGGTCAGTTGTGTGGTCAATCTCAAGGCAAACTTTCCACAGCATTTGGCATGACAAGAGAAGAACTTACGTGGCGAGCAGCTCCAGCTCATTGTAGTAGGGTTCGCGCCGATCACGGGCGGCAGGATGATTCTGAAAGCCCCTTTTTTAGGTTGGCAGCAAAGATCAGTGTGAGAATACATTACCTAATCATCCATCATGTACTAACATTAAAATATTCACAGTGACTGTTTAGTCATGAACAAATTATGGCAAAAATCAAACAGGCCATCAGCCCCCCCCCCCCCCCTCAAAAAAAAAAAACGCACAGGATCATATATATATTTATATTATATACATAATATTACGATAAGAGTGGAAAAATAAAAAAAATAAAAAAAACGCACAGGATCATATATATATTTATATTATATACATAATATTACGATAAGAGTGGAAAAATAAAAAAAAATAAAAAAAACGCACAGGATCATATATATATTTATATTATATACATAATATTACGATAAGAGTGGAAAAATAAAAAATAAAAAAAAGGACACCGCCCCCTCCTGTTTTTTTCTTTAAGTTATTGGAGTGGGGAGTAAGATTAGAAAGTGAAGGTAGGGCTGGCCAGGCCACTCATTCCTTATATTTTTACAGGCTGTTATCTCAATATCTGTATCAGTGTATGGGTATTTCCACAAAGCCAGACACAGGGCAGATTCAGAAGTACATGCAAACAGTATGGAAGATCTGATGTGAAGCTTCCCATTCATACAAAATGTAATTCCACAACACAGAAAAATGTTATTATAAAAATGATACAAACTTTACACAATGGATAGTGCCCACACACATGTGCTCACCATCACAAACAAACAAACAATAATTGTTTGTGTAAATATGTAAATAAACAATATGAGCAAAATCAACCAACCAAAAATATTGCGTACATGTTTACAGAATGTAAAGTGGGACTATTTTTTCAATTCTCTGAATACAAAAGAAACAAATTCATTTGCAGCAAGTCTGATTATAATGTCACATTCATAAAGAACTATTTTACAAACGGACTGCATGGAAAATCAACATTGAGACATCACTAGCCTGAGGAAAAGAGATGTATGGCAATGAATCAAACTTATTCACAAACAACAACATCATTCATTGTTTGATTCTTACCCGTATTTGAACTGAGATGCTCCAGTCTTGGACAGCCTGGACAATGTATCCAACACCTGTTGTAGTGAGAAGGAAAGAGAGATGAGACAGCCAGGCTATCTGGATTGCACATGAAATGACCTGATTTACCCCTGACTAGTTTCTCTCAAAGAACAAATCTCATACTCTCCTTTTTGAAAGATAATGACCAGTGATATGGTTTCCAGGGTATAGGACCTTAAAAAAAATATGGTTAAATGCCAAATTATGGGTATTGTAACACAGAATTTGTTATTTCAAGTGGGTATTTTCAGATGAACTGCTCACAGTAGCTTATGGCAGTGAGTCAGTTAAACCTTAAAAACAGTTTCTGCTTGAGCACTCAGCACCCGCCACCTCTACTTTTTTTTTTTAATTTAACACAATTTCGAAAACTTCCTAATGCTGATATTAATTTGAACAAAAAGCTGTCAGTTTCCCAGCCACTTGCCCCACCAGAATAACTACCTGAGATTAGAATGGTCACTGCCTACAATAACCATTTTCTATATATATATAATCGGTTTATTCAGTTGGATTATTTAGTTTAGAAATTAGAGAAGTCCTGCTGACACTGAGTGAAAGCAGAACTGCTTCAGGACATTGCCAGGCCTCAACATGAAAAATTTCGAAAACCACTGAACTTTACCAGAATCATGGCACTCATGAGTGTATCCCCTCATCTCCCCCTCCTCCCCCCCCAAAATAAATCCATCGACCGGCGCTGCACTGTGGCGACAATGTGCCTGCTCCAGTTGTAACTGGGCTGCAGTGGCACAGAGGCAAATTTCCCAAATGGGATTAAAGAAAGTATACAAAATACAAAATACACTAGTTGGCCCACTGACGCAGGGAAGCCAGGTGACATTTGAAGTAGAGTTTCAATCGCCAAAGTGTAAACTGTGGCACAGAGCAAAACTTCCTGTCATACTTTTAATTATACTCAAAGAAAATGTGTCTTTTTTTTTTTCCGGCGCTCAAAATGTCACTTTCTTCGGTTCAACTCAGCTGTGAAAGTATTAAAAATATAGTGCACTTCAAAATATTTTGAAATATGCCCAAGAACACCTTTATGTCTTTCTGTGCGTAATATGATATTTTATAGAATTTAAGACTCAGCTGTTATAAAGCCTTTCTTGATTACATTAGAATTAGAGATCTTACTTCCTTTATAATATCATTTGTGTGTGTGGACTTTTATGATGAGACAAAATGAGCTGTGAAATCAGTGAAATCTGCAGAATTCCAAGAATCCATTGAACAGTTGTATTATAATTCTCACCATTAATCCATGGAAATCCACATTTTATCAACTAAAACTATGGCTGGAAAGTGAAGTTCCTTACCTTTTTGAAATCCTTCACATCAAAGAGATCATTAGGCTTGAATAAATCTCGCTGGTCCATGCCAAATGTTGATGTGCATGTTTGTAAAAATGTTCTTATGTTCTTCATGCACAAAAACTGGAATAAAGCAGAATCAAGCACAGTTACTGGCACGGAATGGATGTTGCAAAATTAGCAACATACACACAATCATGGATGGATAAAAAGTATACTAAAATTATAACTGAAGACAAAAACAAATAAATTTCAACACACTTACAAGACATTTTGGTTATGTAAAAATAAAAACTGCAATTTATAATTATTGTATTATAATACATCATGTTTGCAACAACTTCAACATGTCTCAGAAAGAATAAGACAACTTTCATAAATTTCATTTTTTAATTTCAAGTAATTGATTGAATTTGATTACTACACATATATTTCTACATAATTATATTTATAACATCATCAGTCTTTTAATATAATATAAGGTATTTAAAACAAGTTTTTAATTGTAGGCGTTTGACCTATTTAAGAGTTCACTTTAACTAAGTGTCTTTAATGCTTGCCTTTCCATATATCAACACAAAGGGATGACCATTGTAACCAATGATAAACACAGGAACAGTTTCTAATGACTTAATGTCATCAGACAGATCTGTGTCAGATTGTCAGTGATAAAAAGCTAGATATCGAATGTATTTTTGAAATTTCCCTTTTTTTTTTCCTTTTTCTTTTTATCTTTTCTTTTTGTAAATACTCACAAACATTAAATGTTGAAAAGATGGAGAATAGACGTGAAGTGTTTGTAGAACAGTCCTGGATCTCATTTTTCATGCCGTGAAAATCACATCTAACAGTAATTAAGTAACACTATTTTAACAGAGATTTATTTACTGTTGTTTAGTTGCTGTTTTTTTTTCTATTTTGCTACACCATAGCTTTAGATCTATACAATTCCCTACAACAGCCAACTTCTTAGTTTATAGAAGTGACCCCTGACAAAGTTGTCTGAATTTTTTTAACTGATCATGATAGACATCGTTCCCCCCCCCCCCCCTTCTACACACACACACATGTATGTGGGTGGGCAGGACCTTTTAGCCTTTACCTCTTTAAAAAAAGATATCATATAGCCAGTGTTCACTTAAACCATCAAAATATCTAAACTAAAATTCTAAGCTGAATTTGGATAATTTTGCTAAAATTATAAATTTTATTTTTAATAGCCCCTATGCTGTGGGGCTTTGCCAATTAAAATTTTCATGTAAAGATATCTTGTTGTGTTTTGCACATGCCCCCTTGCATGTGGTCAAGTCTTCATTTTCAGCATTTGCACTTCTACAGCAATGTAGCATAACCATTTCATTCAGGATCGTAAACTTGTCAGTATCACTATATCAGTACTGTTGACGGTTGGATCTCATTCTCAAATCGGAAAACTGATTTGCCAGCAGACTGTCAGAAAACTTACGAGTATATTGACTGTAGCCTACTTACTTGCGTTTTCAACCTAACCAATTCCAATCACTCTTAACCATCTAGTCTAGATCTACATAGGCTTCAACAACACACTCACACGCAGGTAAGATCACAAAAATTTAGATCTCTAGTAATAGTAATTTTAGTATAAATCGATCTATTTTAGAGTTCTAATCTATCCTTCAAAGTTTGATGCAGATTTTTCTAAAATTAATAAATGCTTTTGCCCCTTTTCTGTCATGTGCAATTTTCTTTCTGAGATAATACAGATGTTTCTCATAATTATTACTCAAATACTGGAATTTCATCACAAATTCTCATCTGAATTATGAATCATGCAAGAGTCATCATTCAGCTTGGAGCAACATCATTCAATGCAAATTACACAGAATGAAAAAAATGCTTGAAATACTGAGAGAGATGTCGTGCACAATTGTTATCAATATTCTGACATTATTCTGTACTTGCACAATAAAAGAGTTTACAAAACAAGCTCAAGTTTGATCAACTAACCTGGGACATCTGTGGACGGGAGCTGAAGTCCTTCATGTCGACGCAGCCAGGCTGCAAAGTATTCAAGAGGTGACATACTAATACACCGTCTCTTAATGCCTGTGCCAAATCAAAGGCTGTGGCATCTGGTTTGGTAGCTTTGTGATCAGCAGGTAAGATTTGACATCTCACCAACCAGTCAACACAGTTTCGCCACTCGTCAGCAGCCATTTTGGAATTCCCTTCCTCTTCCGCTGTTGATCACAGGTTTGTGACTGACCTCTCCCGACCCTTTACTTAACTAATCACAAGGAAATCACCAAATCTTATCACTTGTTCACCTTAAAAAAAGCACTGGAATGCATTGAATTCCTGAAACGCTACTCCATCTTAGCCTGGGGACACTGAGTAAGGGGACATCCGTCTCCCTCTAGCAACAAGGATGATAAATTTCCGAAACTAAATCTGGGATGTTTTTTTCCTTCCTGGTGCCAATTTTCACTTCGCAATTTAACCGCCGTGCAGGTTTATTATGAAATGTCGAATAACGGTATTTTGTTCCTTCACGTCGAACCCAAACAATGGGCGATAAGATAAAGTTCAGTATGGAGATTTTTACTTCAGGTAAAATGTAATGATGACTCAGCACATTTTATTGTCTTGGCAAATTATCGTAACTCGATTTTTATAGTTTTCTAAGGAAACGCAAAAAAACTGAATGAATTTCTTTATCAGACTTGATGGCAATGCTTTTTGTTTTTTTAACTTATTTAATCTTACTTTTCAGAATTTATTCCCCAAGTTATAACACAACCTGGGGGCTATCAAGAACGGCCCTCTAGCAAAATCCTAACAGTCATGGCAGCTATTATAAAGCCTTCCTCCTCCTTCCAGCCCTCCCCATTCCTGTGTTATGGCCGCATTCACGTTGCGGTTCGTGCTTGGCGTGTTTTGTTTAAAAAAAAAAAAAAGACAGGAATTTTCTGTGTCATGCCCGCATTTGTTTTTTATAACATAATTGTCAAATGATGTTTAGATCTGGTTTTGGTTTGTTTTTGCAGTAATCCAAACCCATTCCAGCTCCCCGTATTCACTTTTTTACAATACGTAAGATGCAAATTCTTCTGGAGGTGGAAAAAAGGGTTTTGGGGAGGGGGAAAGAGGTTCGGGGGGGGGGGGGGGGGTGTAGCAGTGCGGCTTGGTATGAGCAGCAAAACTTATTCTTTTCATTGGAGCAACTTGTTTTCAATCATTCACAGCAAAGATAATGATTTCTCTCTCATTCATTCTTTCTTTCTTTCTTTCATCTCTCTTTCTCTTTATCTCTTTCTTTTCTCTCTCTGTTTTGGTCCTCTCTCTGTGTCCCTCCCTTCCCCCTCCCTGTCTCTTTCTCTCTTTCCATCTCCCCCCCCCCCCCCCCCCCTCGCTCTCTCTCTCTCTCTCCATTCAAAAACAAAAACACTATAAACTTTTATTTACAACATAACTTTATTTTTCGTTTATTTTCATGTTTGTAATGTTTATCTTTTTTATCAACAATACTGACTTGATCAATGATATTCTAATAAGGAAATATACACTCATAGTTTACAAAGGCTTAAACAGGGGATCATCTATGACTTGGAAAAATCAAGCCTGATCTATTCTGCCCTGATGAGGATCCCCCTGTCCCTTGCCCTCCATCCTTCCATCCCCAATTTGTCAATAAGGAGATCTGGGGATGAAATGAGAGAAGGGAAGGGGAGAGGAGGAACCCAGGAATGATTTGATACAACGACCAATGCAACAACAGCACAAAATATTTCAAATGACGAGAAAAAAAAAAAATTAAAATCCAACAACAAAAAAGAATTGCGCTTTGCTGTATAATGTCATTACAACAATTTCACATGACATTCTATCTTTGATTATTTTCCATACAGATACAATGACATTTTTGTCATGAGCGTCACAAGCAGATTTGACTGGTGTAAGATTAAAATAAAATAGAAATTCACACGGAGTTTTATATATAATACAAAACTCAAATTACACATTTTTTTTCCCGCAATCCATTTACTTAACCACACTCATACTCAAATCAGATTTACCAGAATTTTGCCCAATTTTGGACAGTTTCTCTGGCAATAAATACCTTGTCTGGGATTCTTACTTCACCTTGCCAGCACACATGACTAAATATATATGCCAGGTTGAATTCTTTCCCCGCTCAGCTCAACCAAAGAATACAAGAACAAAAAAATACAGTACCCGCTGAAACAGTGTCAGTCCTCAAGCCTATCACATCATGAACTTTTGCTCATTGACCCCATTATTAACTAATCAAGAATTACTGTGAAAAAAATCACAAACACTGACATTTTTTCTTCACCAAATATTTAGAACAAAAACAAAAAAAAACTGGGGCTGCAGCAGAGCTTGGAACAAAGTCAAAATGTGCAGGGGAAAAAAAAAGGAGGCAGAGAAAGAGAGAAGAAATAAAAAGGGGGGGGAGGGGGGGGGGCATATTCTGACCTACTTTTTCTTTACTCAGATATCAAAATGATACAGAGGTTTCTAGCCTAAGAAAAGAATACTTGCCTCCTCAGATATAAAATGTCCCATACACAAATGCATCCAACTCAAGCAAAATACAGTTCCATAAGCAGTTCATATATCTGTATCGACAAGAAACTGAGGCAAAAGACAATTTCTGATATAAATATATTTAAGATGCGATGAAAGACAAGATCGAACTGGGCAGCTGGCAAATGACATTCACATCTTGCATGTGCTCCCAGGATGCAAAATTTTTCATTCACAAACCCCTAAAAAAGGTCACTAGTCTGCAAACACAGGACATCTTCTGATTTAACAAGAAAGTCCATACAGGTTCAAGCAATAAAAGTCTTCACGGTCACTTATCAATTTCTCATCCTGCTACTCGACACAATGGAGATGCAAGGATAGAAATCATTGAAAAAGTTCAGAGATAAAAATAATTTGACCTCGGATGGAAACAATTAAAATCTTGGTCCCACAGGTGAACTCCATCATCATCTTCATCATCATCTCCATAACTACCGCCACTGTTAACTACATGTTCATCATACACTCAGACATCTTTGATATAATCTAGAGAAACATACGGTACATCAGAAATCATTGCATCATCTTTCTTCGCTCAGCCAAATTTACCATTTGGAGTTCATACAGACATTCTGGGCAATTTAAAACATCTGACACCAAAAAATCAGTGCACCTGCTTAAAAAATTTGGGATGTGAAAGTGGTTGGATTTTAAAGCATGAGACTGCAATTACTGGTATTTCTATTTCTCTCATGCTCACTGAGGAGTAACAGTTGGAGAGAAACAATCCACAAATAACATATAAAATCAAGGAAGAAATGAGTTATGAAACACAGACATATCTAAAGCTGTTTACAGACCGATGGTCTTGATAATTAATGAAAGCATGATTTGGCCAAGCCATTACAAAGTTCTCAACTATTTGAAGACAGAAGGTGTGAACTGCTGGCATGGATACAGTTACGCATCTGACTAAATTCAAGCACAGAGTCGGAAATTGTGTATCCAGCCTGATTCAGCTTGATGTATGTTTTATTCAGAGATGGAGGTCAAATTAAGCGGCATCCACAGGGTTATCTAATGGCACATCAATGGCCACTCACAGAGGACCAAGCATAAAAATTGTTCGTCAATCAAGTACACAATAATACAATTCAAATCCATATTTCAACTGACCGCAGTCTACATAACACAAGCACCGCATTTCCACTCACACAGATTCCTGTTCACAGACACTAACGTTAAATAAAGTATATATATTAAATATTATGTTACAAGGCTGGTCACAACTGACGGAGTTTCCCATACATTGAATTTCTTCAGTGACTGTTTGCAAATAAATTCAAAATGACAAAAGTAAATGACAAAATGCTAGGAAAAATTCCCCCAACACAAGGTAGGAAAAGTTATGCTTGGCAGTTTCTTTTGCATCGGGCCAACCACGCTCCCACTTCCCTCCCCCATTACAGTAAATTATGACTCCTGTTCTCTGCTGGACTGTTGCCAGCATTGGTCGCAGAAGAGTTTTCACGTCCAGACTCTCAGAGCCAAGCACGACCAAAACATCATCCTTAAAAGTTTCCCATGTCCCAGAACAAATTGTCATCCATCTCACTAACTGGTGTATCTATGATATTGGTGGTTCTGACTTAGGTCTACACTATTATTGCATGTGGTGAGGTCTGTATTAAAGACAAAAAGACCTCTTTGACATCTCCAACAGTTTTATAAGCAGAAACGTTTTTGCCACATCAAAGAATAACGTAAGTGACCAAAACTTTGAAACGCTCACCTGCAATTGTAAAATGATAAAATTGTTGATACTCCAGTTCATGAGATGGACAATGAAATTCTACTGCAACATCAAATGTAGCATGGAATATCAACATATTCTCTACAGCAATATATATGTATCTGTAAACTCCCTAATGCCTAATACGAAACTCCTGTTCTTTTTCTGAGTCTGAATTAAGCAAAATTTTCTCCACATCACCCTCCCTCCTGTTCTGGCGATGTCTTAATGACATATTTGGCCCCAAATATTCTTCCACTCAGGACTGCAAAGCTACTATTTAATTAGAAAGTGTTAGTTGCTTAAAAAAAAAATCTGTACATGTAATTAGCAAAATAAAAATAAAAAATCTCATTCCAAAGCGCTGGATTAATATTTCAAAAACCGTCACCTTTAAAAGGCAGAAGGCAAAGATAAGAACTGTGTTGCTTGTTTTTTTTTTAAATTTCAAAATGCACCTTCCCCATTGGATGATCAAATTTTTAAGGATGGAATCAAATAGTTTTATACAACAATGTTATCTTCTCTAACTGGAAAAATACTCAAAGAACAGCGTGAAAATCATCCTATAATGGGAAACACAAAAACACAAACCTTCATGATGATGTTTGCAACAGAAAAAATCAGACAAAACCTACATCTATAGGGGCAAAACTCACAGACCATTCCATCCAGTCAACATGACTGATTTCAGTTCACTTACACAACACCTAAACTGTAAGTACAAACACATTTCAAGACATTCACCAGGCTTATCATAATTTTATATGGTATTATATCATCACTGTGCTAATATAAGGGCCTATCTTATTCTTCATACTTGTGAGAAAGGAAAATAAAAGTGGAGACAGCCCTACATGTCATTAATGTATTTTTATTTTTGCAGAAAAATATGTCTGGGTTTTTTGTTGTTTTCCTGTTTCGTTTCTACGACATTTATGGGTACAACCTCAGGAAGAAAACGAAAGGTCACTGGGATAACGGCCTAAAAGTGACTTCTAATGAAATTCTGACAAAATAGATAAAAAGAAAAAATCTGTGGGTCACAGCAGGGCGTACTACAACAAAGTTAATATGTGGTCAAAAAAAGTAGTTATATGTCACTAAGACCTGCACTGGAAAGAAACAAAATAGACGCCATTCAATAATATAAGAAACTGTATGTTCCTTCATTATTATTGTTTGTGTCTAATGCAGGGCTGTGCTCTGATCTTCCCAATGTCATATCAATATTGGCCAAAAACTGACACAGGTAATTTTGTTAGCACAGTGACAATATCAAATAATGACAAGATTACACTGAGCTTTCACATGTCAGGTGTGGACATAAAAATATGAAAATAAATAGCTCACCAATAACAACAAATTGGAGATTTCGATCAGATTGCACACATTTTTAAATGCAGGATTATGCAGACAAAGAAGATAAGTAAAGCTCCATTCATCACCCATTACATCGTCACCGTTTCCCAAGACTGTAGTGACTCACAATTTGACAAATCCATCATAACTAGACCACTTATGCTAAAATAAAGCAGTTTTTTGCTTCTGCTGAAAGGTAGCCAATCACTACAGTTTTAGGGAACAGTAACGACACAATGTGACATTTTCTGAAGAATGAAAATTTTTCCTCCCAACAAACAGGAGGGAGATAAATAACCACTAGACAGATGTAAAGCTGAGAGGAAATGTACGGCAGGATCAACACATTCAGATAATGTACCTCTCCGATGAGCCGGACTTAAAATTCTTTCATTGGCAGTAGTTTCCCTGGACCGTGATAAACTGGACAAGGCAGCAAAACCACATAAAGTAAAAGTAGCATCATCTAATGCCCTTCCTTGCTAGTTACAATTCTCTCATTTTAAAATGGAAAAAGTTTAATCTATCATAAGAAAAATACAACAACAAAAAAAACAACCTAGAGACACTTGGAAAATGTGAGACATAAAAGCAAATAGAAAAAAAGGACAGTGCTGAAAGTGCTAGTGTAATATAGAATCTCAGCAGTTTAGTCTAAAAGCCAAAAAAATCAGCAACTATAGAAAATCTCCACATTTCCAATCCTATTGTGGTAAATTTATACAATAAGTAATTAAATAGACCTACACAATATCTATCTTCAGTCACCTTTGCTTAAACAAAGACAGTCACGTCTGTTGTCACTGGCAAGAAGATGGGACAGCTTGCCCTCAACACAAGACACCTAGGAGTCGGGAGAATGAGAAACAAAATTTCCACTGTTTTTATCTGATTGCAGAGACATACGGCTAAAAAAAACAGTAATTTATACAGCTTATAATGCTGATACCCAGCTGCCCCAAGGCACTGTGAACTCTTGCAACACCACTACCTGATACATTTGGGCATGACAGACTGTCAGGCTCTAGACAAGCTACAAGGTATTGCATTGGATAATGCTCGGCCAACATCAAAAACAAAACTGGCCAACTAGTTAATCAAGCTGAATGAATGAAAGACAATAAATTTTCTTCAATTCTCCTAGCCCTATACACGTGAGATACACTCATGAGGTTAGGATCTACTACATGACCAGAATACCGGCCAATTTTCCTATGCTTACTCAAATATTCAACTACAAATCACAACCTAAGTTCTTGTTTGTTCCAACTCCACTCTCTGCACAACTGAGAAATTCGACATTAACGGTTTGCGGGTTTGGTGTCATGTGTGAGAATAAATCGGAACTGTGAAGCACCTTGATAAGCGCCACAACGCATTTGAAACAAGTGTAAAAGTGTGCATTTGTTATTCCTCTTCTACATACTAAAAGATCTCCAGTTTATTAGAAAATTTAGATGCAACAAACAAGAACAAAGGTCGTGAAATATCTTTCCTATTTCAGAAAAACTGCTGTACTGGTGTGATTTCTCGGAACATTACAGACTTATTTTCAAGCTCCAAGTAAGTAAGTGGAAAAATTGAAAATGCTCCATAGACAAGCATCAACTAATTACCAATCAAAATTCTCACTACTATCAGTTTTCATGCACTCACCAAGAGTTTGATAATGACCAATTGTGTACTAATCAATGTGTGTCTGGTTTCAATGTAAACTAAACTGTAAGTCAACCAGGAGTATCAATAATCACTGGTCATGAAGTTCTTCTACTAGTGTTCTGATCTCAGAGTTGCCATGACAACTACAATGCCACCTTTCACAGAACTGGTCTCTCCAATATGAAATCCTGGAAATCTGAATTCAGAACTTTTCAAGTTCTAAACTTCTTTTGTTAAGAATTATAAAGCTCCTTTGTTAAAGATCAAAGATATTCCAGGAAGTTAAAACTGTGGTTGTCTCTCTGCTCTGCGTTTCATCTTGTGGTTATGACTTCAAGAATGACGATTTTTGCTTCCCGAGCCTTTCCGACTGAGAAAAGAAGGATTAGATGGAGTTTTCTTCATCTTGGCCCCTGGCTGGTTGCCTGTGCTGGTTTTACCACCTTGTTTCGGTCCATCAATTGATCCTTGTCTGGCTCGTCCCGGTTCCTTCTCCATGCTCTTGGACACTCGTAGCTGGTCCAGGGGGTTGGAACCCTGTCTTCGGTGGGTTTGATGACTGTTGCCTGGTCGGTGATTGTCTCCCCTAACATGATTTGCATTGCCTTTCCCTGTCCCAGTTGTGTTGACATTCTCCTTCATCGCTCCCCTGGCTTGGGCATTTACGATGGGGGCCCCACTGGTTGCCTGACTGTTTCCTCGACTGGAGTTTGCCGGTAAGGATACAACTGGACCAGTTTCTACCACCTGCGCCTTTGATGCCGGGGTCTGTTTTTGCCGATGATGTTGTTGTTGATGATGATGATATTGGTCTCTCTTTGCTGGGGGGACGGATGATCTGGCAAGATGAGCCAAGGACAATGGAGGTGGAGGTGGAGGCCGGGGAGGGGGGGAGGATATGAAAGAAGTTTGGGCAGTGCTGTGATCAGAAAGAGCAAAAGGCGGGGTCTGAGGAGGCGATTTCTGGGAGGAGGAGCAGGAGGAGTACATACTTGACCATGAGGAAGCGGCTGAGAGAATTGGCAGCTGAGGTCCACTGGGTGTTGCAGGGGGACATGCTGATTCAAGAGATGCTGTAGGCAGCAGGGCTGGGAAACGTTTGGACGGACAGGCCATGAGAGGTGGGTAACGTTCGTCGATAGGGCCAAGTCCGGCACAGCCAGAACCTGTGACATCCCATTCTGTACCCCTCTGTGCCCACACATCCTGCTCCGTTACCGTGTCTCCTCCTGGACTGACAGGAAACTTAAAACGGTTCTCGGACAAATAATTCTCCGCCAGGAAAAACTCTGCCCCAGCTTTTGGATTCACAAATCCTGTGGATCTTCTCCTGTTCAGACTTTCTCTGCGTGCATTTCTTATCTTGGCATCTCTGAGACCAACAACAGAGGATCTATCTGTGGAAGTATCGGCCAACTTCCGAATCTTCCTATGATATGGAGGCATGTGAAATTCAGGGCTGATTTTTTTGGGCTCGGTTCCCAATGCTGGATCCCTCAGAGTTACTGAAAATGATGAAAGACACGAACGGCCAGGTGTGACATCACTGGTCCAGCCACTTGTATGATTCTGAAAAACCCTCAGGCCGCCATTTGGCAGTGGATCTGCTCTGTAGTCAGGCCCTCGCCCAAACAGGGGATGGTGACTGTAAACTGGCTGCTGAAGAAACCCGTGTTGTCTGGAGGCTAATCCAGGATCAACACAAATGGGCTGTGAACATGGAATCTTCCCAACATTTTGATACACATTTTCTAACCAGTTTCCTGAGCTGTTGCCAGGAATACGTGACTGATTTTCATTCTCCTTTGGAAGCCAGCCTCCAAAACTGCCGTTTATTTGACTAGCATCTGTGGATTCTTGACGGCCACCTGTGCCAAACAAAACCCCTGCGGAAGAGGAGAAACTGGAACACTGGGTGTGGTTATGACAACTAGTGGTGGTTGTGGATATAGATGAATCCATGGATAACGGTTGTTGTTTCAATTTTTTCTTTTTCTTCTTCTTGGATGCCTGAGGAAAAAAACATTTTATGTATTAGTATAAAAAGTGAGCAATGCACCTGAAAATATTTCACTGACCGTCACTGCCCTCATGCCTTAATTCAGACTTATGCCAAAAGACAACTGACAGTTCACTGCATTCCCAAGCGTGAGGGCTGTCAGATAATATTATGGAAAAAGAAATGTGCCAACAGGAAAATGGAATAATCCAATAGAATCATAATGACATAAGCCAACAAATGACAGGAAAAGAAACACTTTTTTTCTTAATCTCATAAAAGTGTCAAAATGGGTTATGCCATTGGCATGGAGCTGTGACGATATTACATACTCTTAACTCTAAGAAAATATTTAGGTTGAATGTCCGTCCAAATGGCATTCACACCCAGGACCACTCCATATCTCCAGGAAGCGCTCTAACTGCCGGTCATTTTTCTGTGGAATTGTTGGAATTCACCACAATCTCTGACAAAATTCTTTCAAAACCATGTCAGACTCAACTTTTAGTATATACAGGCCCAGTCTACATTTGTACACAAGCCATTTAGTATGCGCACATTTATATTACAAATAAATGGGTGTAGGCTAATTTTTTTTATACATCAAGAACAGAGTAAATCAAATAAGACTGGAATAAAAATGAATTCCTCCCTTCTGGTAATTCATTCACAAAGTTGGACTGGATGAAAGAATTTGCTGTCAAATTAAGTACACCCAAATGGCAGTTAAACTGCCAGACACTTAGAGTTAAAGATAGATTTCTGTACATGACAATGGCACTATACAGAAAAACAGGTATGAAATCTGTCACTCACCTGTACCATGCCTGCTATATTCAGATCATCAGTTATTGCACATAATTTCCCTGGGTCACTGGCAACTGTAGAAAAAATGGAAAAAACAGATGACATTTTAGACAATGAAATAGCCACTTAATTTAGGCGACATTGGAAATTCAATACAACATAAGGTAATGGAACCTCCTACATTAGCATATTTGTATTATATGCTATATTGGCATCTTATCACGCAATATTTCCTTACCGACTATTTCCTGACAATGGGGGAAAAAAGAAATTTTTATTTCTTAAATTATAATTCTTCAGCAGATAATCAAGTATGATAACATCAATTTCTGAAAGAAAATATTGACCCTGTGATTGCTCCTGGCAGTGACTACAGTAGAACACAAAATTCAGCGGGATTTTTCAAAACACAGATCAATCTAACCACAACAAAAAAAAATTTTAAAAAACAAAGAAAAACATAAAACTAATTTAATCTCTGAATGCATGACTAATTGAGTGAGGAAAACATTATTTGGAAACAAGAAGACTTTGCTTTTGTAAAGAAATGAAAATGAAAACAATAAACAAGTATTCCATAACAATTCTGAATGAAACGATATGCACATTCATAAGCTGAGATTAAACAAGATGGCCGCTGAAAATATTCTTATCTGTTCTTAAACAACTGGTTGTTGGGTGAGCCATGCCACTGAATATCGTAATGAGATGTACCTCAGAGGAATGTCACCCACCTAAATCCATGTAACTTCTCTGCCGTTTCATCGACGACCCCTTTTGATCACTTGCAGTTGTCTGCCCTGCGTCCGAATTTCTCCTTTGGCGGTGCCCACTGTTAGAAGTGCCGATAGTTGGCTTGGTGGGCATGGTGTCCAGGAGAAACTGGTGATCTGTGTAGTTCAAGGTCTGCCTGGAACGTCCTCGGTAGCTGGAGATCATCAGCCACACAAACAGGACAGCCTGCAGGAAAGCTAGCAAAACCTGGCCATCTCGTAGCTGAAAATAAGCATTGCCACATAAGTTTTTAGCTGAAGATCTTGGGTGAAAGTGAAATCAACTTACTTCGCCTCACAAAATACACAAAGTGAGCACCTTTAAAAATGGAGAAAGACATCAGTTTGCAATGTTATCAAATACATGAAGCTTTACATATCTGAATTGTTAATCAACCTCTCATCAATATTTCCCCTGCATTACATAACAACAGAATGTATCCCCAGCACATATCAGCCATTCAAGCAACCAAACAATTTACCTCTCGGCCCATGGTGTCCATCTTCAGCTGCATGCTGTCCACGACCTGGGTCAGGTTGGCCACCCTTTGTTCTAGCACTTCAATCTGCGCTTGCTGACGTAACTCCTAAAACAGAGAAGACCTATAATGTCAACACTTACCAACATACATTGTTTCAACAGAAATACACCATAGCAAAGGCTCAAAGTATAGTTTCTGAATACTACTGAACTCTATCTAACTATGCAGCTCATCAAGATAAGCTTACACACACATACATATGGGTAAATAACTATGTGTTTGTGCACACTTGAGGTGACACATAGCAAAAAGTTCTCTTCCTCTGAAAATCTTTCGCAGTTCACACTCTCAAGAGTTTCAATTCTTTTTTTTTCAATGGCACTAAAGAAACTGCTGTACATATTCTGAATTCAATGTTTGACAAAGACTAAAATAACCACTTTCATACAACACTGATTGTCTCACCCTCTCCTCTGTCTGGGCCATGTAATTGTTGAGTTTCTTCTCTGTCTTGTTGAGTAATTTCATCATTTCTTCATTCTGCAGCTTGAAGGCTCGGCTCAGTTCTTCCAGGTACCTACAGGGATAAGGAAAATATACCCATATCTGTATACAAAACTTCCATACAGTTTCCACTGAATCAAATCTTCCTGGTACCTAGAGGGCTAAGGAAAATATACCCATATCTGTATACAAAACTTCCATACAGCTTCCACTGAATCAAATCTCCCAGGTACCTAGAGGGATATGGAAAATATACCCATATCTGTATACAAACTTCCATACATGCTTTATTGAATCAAATCTCCCAGGTACCTAGAGGGATAAGGAAAATATACCCATATCAGTATACAAACTTCCATACAGACTCCACTGAATCAAATCTTCCAGGTACCTAGAGGGATAAGGAAAATATACCCATATCTGTATACAAAACTTCCATACAGTCTCCACTGAATCACATCTTCCAGGTACCTAATGGGATAAGGAAAATATACCCATATCTGTATACAAAACTTCCATACAGTCTCCACTGAATCAAATCTTCCTGGTACCTAGAGGGATAGGGAAAATATACCCATATCAGTATACAAACTTCCATACAGTCTCCACTGAATCAAATCTCCCAGGTACCTAATGGGATAAGGAAAATATACCCATATCTGTATACAAAACTTCCATACAGTCTCCACTGAATCACATCTTCCAGGTACCTAGAGGGATAAGGAATTTGTTTCCCCCTCTATATATCATCACCATTTGAAAAATCAGTTTTTATATACAGAATAAACTACATTCAAGCCACATTGAATAATCTTTATCATAGCCTTTAACGCTGAAAAAGAATCACATGGCAAACTTTCAAAAAATCATTCTCACTAGAATTGACTTCAACTTAGAACAGAATATAAGATTTTGAAGAATAGAGCAAAAACAAAAAAAATACTGCTATGTTGTCACCACTGAGCAGTACCAAACTGCTCCATTATGTATTATAATATCTTACCCCGGAACATAATAGAAATGCAAAAAAAATACATTGCAAGTATGGATAGTGTGAGCTGAGTTTGACAGTTTGAGTACCATCTACCTCAGTCTACCCTTTCCATACAATATATTGTTATTAATCATTTTATTCCTTCCTCCTGAAAAGTTAACATTTCCTCCCCTTAGAGTGACAAGGTTCTAACTCCATTTCGTCAACTTTTGAGAAACCGCCGACTGAAGTTTCATGTACTCACAGCTTTTAGAGCAAAGTATTTTTTTCTTCTTAGTAATACTTACAAATTACACACCAAATCTGCCTGATACTTTGACACACGATGGAGAAGGCCCTTAGAAATAGTGTGTAGTGTGTAACCTAGTTCAGCCAAAAAGTGGAGACAGAGCCTTGTCATTCTGAGGGGATGATTTCCAGATTTGGGTGGTTTGTGCTTGCAACACATGTATTATGGCCCCTTTCTATCCCTAACCTTCGTTTCATGTACTCCAGTGAACATTTGGAAATTGTGAATATACGCGATATGCTTTTGACCAATAGGCAATTTCTACAAATGGGAAGGTACAGAGCTGGTCCTCCGTGTACCACTCATTTTTAGGTCAAAAATTGGCAAAAAGAAAAAGTTGTATGTAGCAAAGCCTCGCATAAGAAATAATACCCAAACGATACAATGAATAGCAAAGAAAATGGAAAGACGGAAAATGACAATATTTCGGCAAAAACCGTCTTCAAGAAAAAGAAGGAAAAAATGGAAAATTTAACAGATAAAACAATCAAACAATATAAAAATTTACAATATGAAATATGTGGAGTCTAAATAGAATATGAAATAAATGCGCCTATTTATCTGCGAGTCCAGTTTTTTCTGTGGTTTCTATAACATTTCGTCAAATTCACTCACTTTTTGGTCATGGAAACATTCTGCTCAAGGGCCACAATCCTGTTGTTCAGTTTCATCAGTGACATGTCCCGCTTGGCATTTGATGTCATTCCGACTTTCACCAGATCCACTGGCTTGCTGGGTCTGCTTCCGGGGGTTGCTGTCCCATTCACCGTCTCACTCTGGAATCAGTAATCAAATTGCTTATTTAGCTGCACTGTCCATACAGTTGTGTGTGCTACAAGCCAGAGGAATAAGTTGAACTGCATTTTATTTTAATTTTTTTAATTTTTTTTTTTCAAACTCACACTGGACGAGATAATTTGTCACTCTTTTTACACAGCCAGTGGCGGAAACCCACAAAAAAAGGCTCTACAAACATTCTAAAAACTTCTCGTGATGAAATCTCCTCAGGTCCTATCAAATAATTGTTTTCACAACGTCTGAAATATTCCAACATAAAAATTTGCCAAAATTGACTTTTATATAAAAATGAGCCTTACAAATTACTTATGCGTCAATTTAGATTTTCCTACATGTATGGTGTGAGCAAAAATTCAAGCTTATTCATTACTGAATGTTTCAATCCACCGAACCTGGAGTTGGTGGAAAACTGTTTAACCTGTCTGTACATAGCACATCACCACAGCCTAATCAATATCAGACATTTCAAGTGTTGCATTTTTAACCACTTTATTAATTTCCCAGAATTTAAATATTTCTAAGCCACAACTTTAATCACGTTTTTTGTGCCCCCTGTAAACATTTCAAAATCAGAGTTAGGTGGATAGAAACGTACTGTTAATCACCTGTACTAAGGTATCGGTAAATGCAATTTAAGACAGTCTGTCACGGGGCGACTACAGTCTCAGTTGTGCTAAGGGTTCACGAGAGTACACCTGTTGTTAGACAGTGACCGTGAGAGGGGCATGCTGAGTATAAATTTTAACTTTCGCGATGTCATTGTTGTGACGGGACTAAGTAACTAAAGCGTGCAAAGTATTCACCTCCCGTCATGCGCAGCTTACAATGATTCTGCAGTTTACGAAGAATATAAAAATACCAGCTCGCATTGAACCTGCAGTCTCAGGTGAAATCTCAGAGTATCCAATATCACGAGGGGACTCGGCGTTGCCCAGCCAGAATGAGGCCTATTGTAATCCTTTTGCATTGATATATCTTATATGTCATAAACTTTGAATAGATTATATGGCCCTGCCGGCTTGACTAAACAACTACTTTGGTTTGTTTCTTTTCTTGTGTTTTCCTTGTTGACTGTCCGAGATGAGAGTGTAGCACTGTATCCTCTACGCACTTCACCCGCCTCGTGACACAGTCTGCCATGTGAACACCTTCCTACCTCTGGCTTCACACTGTCGGCACCTTTAGCTTCGGCAGGTGGAGGAGCTGGGCCTGGTGGACTGTCTACATCCAAATGTGCATGCTCACTCAGTTTCATATCCTCCATTTCTTCCGAGGCTGTTGGAGCTTGCTGTAAGATGTCACCCTCTACTCCGGCAGAGTCCTCGGAGCCCAGTGTTGGGGATGGGGCCACCTGGTAACGAATCATTCCAGATAAGCTAGAACATCAAAGTTATGCTCAGAAAAACTATCATGAACAAAATTAATCGACACAAACATTTTTCTCAGCCACAATGATTGACAAATCACTGCCTCAGTTCTGCCTTACTCCAATCCCACTTTGGTGCATTTTGAGAAAATTGCATGAAAAGTTTTAAACACTTCAACATCTACTCCCAGAGATGAGGTATCTTCATCAGTTTTTGCACAAGAATGATTAAATATAATTTGTTGTAACGTATGAAGCGATCAGGGCCTTCTTAAGATTTTTAACTGGAAGTCAAAGAAACTAGGAGGCAGAGCATTTACACACTGTGCCCCGCACATTTGGAACTCACTGCCAAAATCATTGCGAGAGGCATCTACCAAGACAAAATTCAAAACCGGTCCAAAGACACAGCTTTTTAAAACACACTTTCAATTGTGAAGTCTCATTCCCAATCCATTTATTTTCTCAGTTCATTTTATTTTTGCTGTTTTATTGTTTAATTTCTGCCTCATACGTCTATGTTATGTATGATTGTGTGTGTGTATGTTTAGCATAAACGAGTGTGTACGTCTAGCATAAAGCAGTACTAGAGTAACAAACTAAACACGTTCACAACCAGCCATTGTTTCAAGGTTGGTGGCGGTCTGCTGGAAAGATGACAAATTGCACAAGTTGGAGCAACTCTGAACGACATCCTCCAAGCCTGGACTTATTCATTTTTTTATATTTTTTTTTGCAATCCTGCTTTACCAATTTTTATTTCCCTCCATCCTTCCCACTGGCCTGGACTTGCTGGTCGTCTGGTCATAGATTAGAAATGGTATGGTCATCCAGGTAAAATATATCTCCTATTTACCTAACTCAGCTTAGAGAGGCAAAGCTCTCCATCACCTAAACCAAATCCAAATTCACGGTCAAATTTCCTATTGAATGAACCCACCTCAGCAGTAAAATTTCCCAATCAACTTAGCCAATTTCTCAGGTAAACCCATTAAACAACAAATTACAGGAACTGCTACCGGGGATAGGAACCACGGACAGAAAGACTTTCTGAAATTTGATGTAATATGTCTCTGCCAATTGCCATGCACCCAAGGGGCCATACATCTGTAGTAGAAATAAGCATTTACTCAAGGGGAAAAAAAAACCTTGAAAATCAGGAAATTTCTGATGGATTCCCATCCCCTGCATTACAAAATCTGAGTTTTCACCTTTAAAAAAAGTGTCTCTGACAGATCTGTAGCTCCGTGCTCCACCACCTGCGACTGTTGAATGTCCAGCCCTGGAGTCACCATGGACACTGCCTCCTGGCCCAAGTCTGCCTGGCTGGACAGAGAACTGGGCTCTAGAGTCTCTGACCTGGTGGACGTCACATCAGCCGAGGTGAACAAGCTAGACTGAGAAGAGACAACCACATTGTCCGCTGGTGGTGGCGGCGGAATCTGCTGTTGTTGCTGGGAGGGTTTGTCCACCATTTTGCTCTGTGTTGGCAACTGCTGATCTGAAGGCTTCCTGGTCTCTTCTCGACTAGAACCCTGGGGTTTTTCCATGCTGGATTCCCCAGTTGGGGGTATCTGGTCCTTGTCCATGTTCTGGGCAGTGTCCCGTGGCACTGGAATCTGATCAACCACCTCATTGACTCTGCTGGTATCTTTGCTTGGTTCAGTGTGCAAAGGCTGAACATCTGGAGGTTCCAATCCTTGATCACTTTCCAAAGGCAGTTGCTGGAACGAAATAATGTAATAGTGTGTGTGAGATGACATCAGCATATTGCCACTAAACAAAATCACCAACTACTTATTTTAAAATTACGTCTTCTTTTGTAAAGGCACATCTAGACCTGTGTTTCTCGAGGTGGGGAACATGCCCCACCAGTCAGGGGGGGGATATTTTGGTGGGGTATGGGACTTCAGAATAGGGCGTAGGAATTTTTCATGGAAATCTTAATTTCATAGATGAAACTGGTCCCTCGATTCAAACAAATCTGCAGGCAGCATCAAAGGCAAGGCTCCTACTGAAGTAAGAAAGAAGCGAATAAGACTTGGAATAAAGTTTTTAATTCAAACTTCTTTTGAATGTATACAAACTGAACAAATAAATATTTTTTTCAATCTATTTTGAATATACTGTATTCTAACTTTGATCATTGTGTGGGGCACAAGTGTTTTTTTTTAATTGAAGTGAGGCGTGGCCAAAAAAAAGTTGAGAAAAAAATGGTCTAGACACTATAATTTGTTTTCAAGCACCTACCTTGGTAAGTTGATCGGCCTGCTTAGGTCTGATCATACAAGTGGACACAGATGAAGGTCTATAGGCCATTAAGTAAGCATAGGTGCTGAGTGGACTGTGAAAGCAATGATAGTGAGAGCTTGTTTCCTCTTCATCGACCAGTTTGATCACAATTGGGGTTTCGGTGGTGTCCATTGGCAACTGTTCTGTGTCCGCCAATTTGGTGACAATTGGCACCTCCTCAGGCTCCTGGGGCACTACTGTGAACGTCAATGTTGACACAATGAATGATTCATTTGAGTGGCTCTCACATACATCACACATTCACGACTTTAGTTCTTGTTTGTTGTGACTCCACTTTCTGCACAACTGAGAAATTTGACATTAAACATTTGCAGCTTTGGTATTATGATAAGGAGTTAGAATAAATCGGAGTTGTGAAAGAGCTCTGTAAGTGCCACAATGCATTTTAAACAAGTATCAAAGTCTGCATTTGTGATACCTCTTCTACATACTAAATAATCTCCAGTTTTTTCAGAAAATGGTGACAGAACAAACAAGAGCTAAGGTCACACATTGTCAAGACTTCAGGTAGGTGGGATACTCAGGATAGTCGTAACAGAAAGCTGGTCAAGAGATAGAAGGGCTTGTCTATGTATGTACATATATTTATTTATCTGCTTAATCATTTCGTGATCTATTCATTCACTTATTCTACCTATCAAATTATTCATTTATTTATCTACCTATTTATTTATGTGTTTTATTTATTGTTTATTTATTTAATTATTGATTGATTGATTGATTTACTTATTATGTATTTATTTATTTGTATATTTTTATTTTTTAAGGAATTGAGCATCTTCTGCCACCTGAAAAAAATTCAGCTACGTTGGGCAGGACATGTTGTCAGAATGCCCGACTCCAGACTCCCTAAGCAAATCTTCTTCTCTGAGCTCTCCAATGGAACGAGGAATGTTGGGGCCCCAAAGAGACGTTACAAAGACACTCTCAAGCAATCACTGAAGGCCTTTGCCATTGATGTGAGTGAGTGGGAAAAGCTCTCGCTTGATCGTGCAAATTGGAGGGCGGCCCTTACCAGAGGCAGCAAAGCATGGGAAGCTGACAGAGTCCAGCAGGCTATCAAAAAAAGAGAACGGCGCAAGAAAAGGCCCAGTGGTACTGAACCAACGGAGCACTCTTGTCATTTATGCGGAAGGGTCTGCAGGGCAAAAATAGGACTTATCAGTCACATGAGAAGCCATAAGTCATGAAAGAACAGTCTTTCCATTCTGTCCTCTGTGTCCTTTAGTCCTCTTTATTGTCCATGTGTTGAAATTCTCTACAATTTCTGTTCTCTATTCCTCTGGTGTTGTTAAGGTCATCATCATACCTGATGGACGAACTATTATTATTATTATTATATTTTTATTTATTTATTTATTTACTTATTCATTTATTCATCCACTTTTTTTCAGCATATAATTCACAGAGTCATGCATCGATGGCTACAGTACAGACCAAATCACATTTCAATCTCAGCCCCCGAAAAGAAAAAAAAAAAGTTCGCACATTGTTGACGTCAAATGTTCACTAATGAAACTCAAGTGTAACAACGATTGATCCCCAATCTCAAGTACTGGCAGATCAACAGATTTCCCATTTTACAAAAAAACATTTCAAAGTTCTGGTGATACTGAGATTTCTTATGTACAGACAGACAATGGCAAAAATTGTTCTGTGGTTTCAAAGCTATTAAGATATTGATACATCTTATTATAAAAAAAAATAGTGCCGGGAGTACTGCATTGTGATGCAATCTGGCCACTTTTTTTTTTGCTCGACACCACAGCCTTAAAGACAGTTTCGAAAATTATAAAATAATTTTCTTAGGTGTCAAGTAATCTAACCCAATCGCTTTTGTATCGAGTTATTATGTTCATTGAAGTTTCAGGCAATCATTTCAAAATATTGTTATGGTAGTAAAATATTGTGAATTTTTGTTGGCTCCCTTCGACAAGCCCAGTGCATGAGAGACTGTATTTGACACACATTCTGTTTGAAAATTAATTAGATGGGGTAGGGTGGGTAGAAAATGCCAATTAAACAATGCCAATTAAAACAAGACCAAGAGACTAAGGTGAGTAGAAATCCAAGTTTTTTTTTTCCTTGGCCCATGAAGTCGCTGGGTCTCTACTAGTCACTTTATAAGAACACAGATTTCACCATGAGCAATGATAAGGTAGCCATGATTCAAAATAACCAAAATCATTGATACGCTATTATGTGAGACAGATGATAAATTAAATTCCAATTATACTCACAGATGAGGAGTTCTGACACAGGGTTAAACAGTGATTGGTTGGTTGGTTGATTGGCTGATGAGGTCATGGATTGTTTGGCTGGTTGGCATATTGGATCGGTTGGTTTGTTAACTGATGGATGGACTGTTTGGTTCTTCAACTTGATTGGCTGATTTGTTGCTGGATTGGTTGGTTCGTTACTTGATGGATGGACTGGCTGCCCCTTCAAATTGATTGGCTGGTTGGTTGCTGGATTGGTTAGTTCGTTAACTGATGGGTGGAGTGGTTGGTTCTTCAAATTGATTGGCTGGTTGGTTATTGGATTGGTTGGCTCTTTAACTGATGGACAGACTAGATTAGCTCTTCAAAATGTTTTATTGGTTGATTTTTAAATTGCTCATTGGTTACTGGACTGACTGACAGATTCTTTTATTGATGCACTGGGTTGGTTGGTTGATGAAAAGACTCATTGATGGACTAATGGGCCAACCAGTTTGTAGATGGATTGCATTTGGTTAATTACACAAAACACTTTAAAAATTCTAAGTCTTTTCACCTGGTGGGGGAATAACTCCGGCCGCAGGCACCTCGGCTGTCGGACCATCCAGGGTGGTGTCTTTCCTGGCAAAAAAACAATCAGAAAAACGGGCTTGTTGAACAATTTTGTATTCCACTTCAATACTTGCTTCAAACACACAAACTCCAGTATAGTTTTCTATGGTTATAAACTGACATGACTTTTCTGCCACTGACAGATTTGACAGCATACTGACAAACGCACAAACAAAATCATTTAACTGACTGTGAACTCTGACAATCTCCAGCCACGCGATAAGTTTCCTCTGAACTATTTTGCACCTGCTATTGCTCATCACCAAACATAATTTGGCACAGCAATATAATGACAATAATAGTACACAGCTATGATGTAGTGCTCCACCCCGTTAATGACCAGGCTCTCAGCATTTTCACAATATTTATTTCAAACCTATACTAAATCATATGCAAACACACACATATAGATTTTTGTAACAAATAAAAAGGAACTAAAACAGCATTCATAGATATTCAGATTATTAAAAAATGGCTCTAAGTTAATGTTTGAAAGTCATACATTTTTCTATCTCTCTCAAAGACTGAGGCGGTTTTTGTCAACCATACCAATGGCAATAAACCAGTGATTAGTTAAAATTCTCTGTAGAACATACAAAAAGCCTTGACAGCCATACCAATGGCAGGAAACAATGATTAGTTAAAAATTCTCACAAGTGACTAGTCAAATTCTCACAAGTGACTAGTTAAATTCTCACAAGTGATACGTTAAAATTCTCACAAGTGATACAGACAAAAAAGTCTTGTCAGCCCTACCAACAGCAATAAACAATGATTAGTTCAAATTCTCTGTAGAACACACAAAAAAAAAAAACTCTGTTAACCCTTACTTGTCAGCACAAGCCTCAGCATCTCCGCTATCTCCTTTCTTCTCCTCAGTCTTTACTGTGTCATTATCTGGATGGAAAGAAAAAAACAGAATAGAAAGCCATTGTCTTTACCATCACACTGTCAAAGTCTTGCCTTAACACTTTTTACACGGACACACAGAGCTGGGAATGCCAACTAAATTTAGGACATGGAATGCAAAGCAAATTCAAACTGATATCTGTCTATTTAAATAAATAGAGGTCTTTCTCCATAAAATCATTCACTGGCAATTCCACATGCAAACCACTGATAGATCTTTCTCCACCAAGTCTGTCCTACTCTCCCTTCAATACCAAACATACAGACTTCGTTAAATTTAATATAACGCTCAGTCAAACATCTTCACCATAGTTAAGCCAAAGCTGAGGAAAGATGCCCGCAACTCCTTCCCTCCTCTTTTACGACTGTCCTCACTGATTTCAGTCCCAGAACAAGGCAGAACACCAGACTATCAGCTCAGAACAACCCCCTCCCCCCCTCTTCTCCAGTTGTTCTCACTGATTTCAGTCCTGACTCTATCAACAACACAGTACATCAGACTCTAGCCATAGTCAGAGAAATAAACTACTCTCCACATGCTCTCCTTCACTCACCTCAACCTCCAACCCCCTCTCCCTGACCACCTCCTGCATAAGGCTGAAATTTACAGGTTAATTTAAAGATTTTAAACAAACCTGCAAAATTCGTATATACTTGTCAAAAACGGTATGGATAGAACAGTAAGGTAACCAGAAAACTGAAAGTGCCCACAACTGTGCCAGTGCACCATTAAACTCAAACTCAAATTCCCTGATCTCCCACCAGTCATCCTGACCTACCTGCAGCTGGACGCTCCCCTTCCTTGCCCTCTCCCTCCACCTCCCCCGCAGCCTCGGCCTCGTTATCTCCTTTGTACAGCACTTTCTTCATCAGCTTGACCACGGTGTCTGTGCAGAGTACCAGAGTATTCAACACTTTAGCATTGAAGCAAGCATCAAAGCAGACACTGACAGATTCCCAAATACCATCTCTATACCAGTGTCATATCACTGCAAAGGGCTCATAGCACTAACAAAACAAATGTTTGCAGCAAATTCTAGGGCAGTGTTGTTTAATCTTTTTTTACCCCCTGCCCAACTTCAATTTCCCAAACAAAGTGTGTCCACCAAGATCAGATAAAATTTGTCTACATTATACAAAAAGAGTTTAAAAATATTATCTATTCAGTATGTAATATATTTGTGTTATTCAAGACGACACATAGGGCGTGACATAAAAATTGAACAACGTGCTTGCTACAGGCATACAGCCATGTTTTATTGTGCGACCTTGAGCTTTGACAATTTCAATATGCCAGATTGCATTTTACATAATAGAACCCGCCATACATAACACAGTATGTACACATTCAAACAAAGTTTGAATTAAAACTTCATTTCAAACAAACGACAATCTATCTGATACAATTACTTAAGAATACACTATAAAATTAAGTTTCCTATGAAATATCCCTACAGGCCATCCTGAAGTCCCATGTCTC
Source organism: Onchidella celtica (assembly GCA_963931925.1). Taxonomy (NCBI): domain Eukaryota; kingdom Metazoa; phylum Mollusca; class Gastropoda; order Systellommatophora; family Onchidiidae; genus Onchidella; species Onchidella celtica. The sequence goes on from OZ007577.1 coordinate 7,616,724, forward strand.
ACCAAAAACACTGCCATGCCCCATTTTGAGAGAAACACTGGTCTAGGAAGTCTTCTGGGAGATCTTTTACAAGTATTTTAGGACATATCAGAAAACATTTTTCAAGCAGAAAACTTGCATGGGTTCTTCTGGCATATCTAGCATAACAACCAATGTACTATCAAGCATTCGTATTTCTGTTCTGTTCCATTAATTCATTCTACAAGAGCAAAATTCCTGAACTTCCAGTGAGAGAAAAAAAAAACAAAAAAATACGCTCGTATATTTGCAAGAGGCGGGTAGAAAAGGCGGCAGGTTGAAATTTTCATAGTTTCTTAGGGATATCAGAGAAAAAGCATGAGATTTTAGGAAGGAACCAATTTCTAAGAGATTCTAGGGGAGTCCTACAAGCTCTGCATCACTAAACACCCCCCCCCCCCCTCCTTTTCCATATGTCGGGTAATTGGTGTCAGGTTGAACACATTTGTCTGATCTTCTCATAACTGAAATGTAGCAATCAAAGAAAATGGAGAACTTGTATTTTGCAAAGCCTTACGGTAGCAAACAAATACATATATATTTATATATATACATGTTTTTTTTTCCTTAATGCCATCTGATATATTTACAGAACGGCTGCAGAAAATGACAATGCAAGTACCTTTTGCACTGGTGAACAAATTCACAGATTCTTCCAGTTCATCATCTGAGGCATCGGGTGTCGAATCCTCTCCTACAGAAACAGATGCACTACACATAGATTGATGCATTATATAGGCAAATTCATTTCAAATGATAGAGCACATTTCAGATGGTGGAACACAACCTGTGGTTCATACTTGTGTCAAGCAACTATTAACAGCATGTGGTATGCATTGCAATATTACATGTAATATACCTATGACCCTGGATACAGTCCCAGTGTTTAAAAAGGACAAATGATTAAATGTGGAAACATGCAAACTGTTTTAGACAGTTTTATCACAATGTACTTTTTTTTGCTTGTATTTGCTATTTTAGGATATTTTTACCTATGTTGTAGCCTAAGATCCTCTTCTGTTTCAATCAAAAAATTTTTTAAATCTTAAAATATTTTTTTAAAAAGCCAAAACTACCTCAAAAATTCAGAGTTTGGCAGTCTGCACTTGGAGTATGTTTCAGGGCATAGAAGGAATCGCTGATGCTTGAAACAGAACAAATGTTTTTCTTCAGAGGGTTTTCACAGGTTTCCTGTTTGTCAGGTCTACTGACATCTAAATTACGTATTGTTTACATGGAGTAGGCCAGGAATGTATTATGTTAGTATATATGCTGAGTGACAGGCAGAGATTTGAACACTTACCCTCTGACTCCACAACCTCATGATCTCCTTCATCTTCCTCCTCTGATGCCATGTCAATCCCAAGAACTCTGCAAGAAATAATTAATAAATGAAAAGTCACATAATTCTCATAGATCAGGCATCGTTTGAAAACATTGATACAAGAATTGAGCGGCGTTAGAATTAAAAGGGTTCCAAGTGCCAATTCCAGTTAGATCCCTTCTGATTCTAAGCCATTCAATTCGAGGTGGGGTTTTGAATTCGAAGGGATCCAGGTGTAATTGGCACTTAAACTCCTTTTAATTCTAACCCCCCTCAATTTTGCCATATTACAGAAAAAGACTGCATATGCTGACAGGGGCCAAAATTCACTTTTCAGCAACCTTTCTAGAATGTCTTGTGTTCTCTATCTGGGTTATAATTTTGCACAACCAAGAGTTTCTGTTGGTCAACACAAAATGGACATTGAAGAAAGAATAACTTAAAGAGATATTTGCCATGTTGCTGTTAATGACATTTTGCCCATTTTGAGATTCTGTCATGAAAGCGGTTCTCTCACTCCTAATTTCATTATGTGTAAGTGTCATTTCATTCGCTTACAAATTTTCACGATATGTGTTTGTTACATAATGTTTTATGTGTTTTTAACTCTTTTGCTGACCAAATTTCGTAACCAATTTTCTTGAAAAGGCAAAAATGCACATACAACAATATTGCAAATACCCAACGAAATATGGGAGTAATGCAGACACTCAATTATTTTTGACACATAAGGTGTTTTTCCAAAACATGACGGAACTGTTCCCACCTCAAGCTGGTAAAGGGTAAGTATCAAGGTCTAATACAAAGCTGCAAATGTAGTAAGTTCTAGAATGTTTGTATGACAACACCCATACAATGAAAGTTGAGTTCCTACCTCAAGGTTGTAAGTGGACAGTAATGTTCATCTCCGTGATGTTCCAACATTTCCACCCGCACAAACTTGACAAATTCTTCGTTCAGTTGAGTGTGAAATGACTGGACTGTGCGTTCTCTCGTCATCTCAAACTTGCCCAAGGGAGTCCACTCTTTGGTTGGGTACCTGCACGGAAGGGTCAGTAATTATGTATTTAACAAATAATCCCTCAGACATTCCTGAGAAATCATTGTACAATTAACGACATGAACAAAATACTAAGGTTAGCTGGCAAGTCACATCTTCACTGTCGCTGGGCCTCACTAGGGGTACAGAATTTGATTTTGGATTTTACAGTCAGTCACCTGATTAACTGATATACTACATCCTGCACAATGTACTGAAAGACAGGCTTATCATTGACCCCTTCGATCCCTATTGAACATGCGTCGTACGTTTCAGAAGTAAACAACTTATTGTGCTGGGCTGTACGTTACGTCTCTGAAGAAACCGAAACCTTCGTTCTCACACACCTACAGGATGTACACCAGACGGCCTTTCTTTGAGCAGTTATAACTCTTCTGTTTACAAAGTTTATGAGTATTGGCTACAAAAATTAGCGAAAGGGTTAAGTATGAAGTAGATTGGGGAGGGGGTGTCAGCGACACTAGAAGTCAATCAGTACATGAAATCGCTGCTCCGAGGGTCCTGCGGTTGCAGTCTTCCGGGAAACCGACTATCTAGCCGAATACTGGTACTGTCTCTGTGGGTCCTTCGTACGAGGTGCATGCGAACGAGTGGTACTAGCCGATGATCACCGTTTCGCCTATGACCATTCCGCAGCCTCCGGGCTCCGGATAAGCCCGATCCCAGGTCTGGAGAGACCCGAGAGAATTTCTTCTCGACCGCCACGTGGTAGCAGCAGGGCAGCCCAAGCTGGGGGCTGGCTAACAGGGACAGGCTGACGGCTGACCTTCCCGAAGCCGTTAAACACTGGGAGCTTTCCGTTGCTGTAGGCAGAAGGGGGCAAATTGCCTAGCAGAACGCAGTGGTGGCAGTCCCCGATTGAGGGCCGGGGACTGATCAGATCGATCCTTCGATAAGTCGTGCAGCAAGCACTACGTGACAATGACTTAAACGAGACAATGACCGCACGCTGGCGGATGAGAAAGTGAGATTCTGGTCACGACGTGATAGGAATCAGTTGGTTCAGGCTGTCATCAGCCTCCATTTGTCTGAAAGGGGTCAAAGCAGCAACAACTTCCCACAAAATATATGATGGTACAATATGGCAAGAATAAACGTGGGGCTGAGGAACCCAAACAGATCCTCCGTAGGGAGGATGGCAGTTGCCAGGTCCCCCTACGCAAGTATGCTACTGGTGACCTGTGTCCGAATGCGAGTGTGAATGCGTGTGTGAAAACTAACAAGGGGACCCTAGCGGCGAGGGATCCCCCTGCGACACTTAACATGTTGCAGCTCAACGTCTGCGGCCTTCGCCCGAAGGTCCTGGAGCTAACTAAGCTCCTCAAGGCAAAACACATCCATGTAGCTCTCCTTCAAGAGACTCTATTGAATGGGAGAGGCGCACGTCACAGGGTATACTATATACACCTGCTCGTGTACCAAGTGCCGAGGCATTGCAACACTGGTTCATAATGACATAACGGCTGTGAGGCAGCACGCCCCGACGAGCAAGGGTGAAACTGATACCTTCACTCTTACAGTATGGAAGGACGGCGTGGTCTTTACCATCACGAATGTCTATAATCCCCCTAAGGTCACCTGCGACCTTGGGTTAACAGAGGCTACCTTGAATAATACTATCATCGGAGGAGACTTCAACGCACGAAGCCCTGAAATGGGGTACGCCCCAGAATCGACGAACATCACAGGAAGAAACATCGAAGATCTCCTCCTTAAGTTCTAACCTGGTCCGGATACAAACAGCCGACTCCGCGCCCACCTGCCTCAATCGAGGAAACGGCGCGGAGAGTCGGCCCGACATTACGCTTCTATCTGCTGACCTCGTTACCAGACACAGCTACGCAGTCCTCGAGGACGTAGGTAGCGACCACCTTCCTCTCCTCGTACAAATCCAGACTAAAACAGCTAAGAAGAAGGAGAAGCGTTTAAACTGGAATTATAAACGAGGTAGATGGGAAGAGTTCAGAGAGATTTTAGGTTTAACTCTGAACGAGGTGGACCCCAACCAGGGTACTATTGATGAAGCTAACGCCGTACTGACTTCGGCCGTGCTCGCAGCTGCTAAGCGGAGTATTCCGCGAGGACTGCAGCCCCTAAATCGCTTGCCCTGGTCAAAGGAACTTGAACAGGCGGTCCGACAGCGTAAGAGGGCGAGAAGAAAAGCAAAAACGAGCACGGCGGACAGAATCGAATATAACAGATTGACCGCCAAAGTCAAGCTGTTGTCTAGAAGCACCAAAAGGGCAAAGTGGATAAACCTGTGCGAGTCTCTGAACGTGGACCCAAGTGGTGGCCGAGCGTGGACCGTCCTGAATCGCCTTAATCGGGGGCAAAGAGTGAAGAATGTCGCTCCGATACGGGCAAACAGGACGGTCGCGGTGACAGACCATAAGCGTATTGCACGCTTAACCGACACTTTGCCAGTACAAATAAGAGTGGCAAAGCTACGAATACGGACAAGGGGCTCCGTCAGGTCAGGCGTCAGCTCGAACAATCGCAGGTAGACAGCGATTTTTGAGTTCACCCGAGAGGAACTGGAGAGAGCACTTGGCAAGTGTAAAAATCGTAAAGCGCCAGGCCCGGACAAAATCTCTAATGAGATGTTGCTCCAGATGGGCCCCACGGCAAAGAAATGGCTCCTAGCCTTAATAAATAGAACGTGGCACGAAACAGAACTCCCTATTGACTGGAAAAAGGCCGTGGTGACAGCGATCCCTAAAGCAGGCAAAGATGGTACCGAACCATCACATTACAGGCCAATCTCCCTTACCTCTTGCATCTGCAAAGTAGGGGAGAGGATGGTTAACTACCGGCTGACCTGGTATCTAGAAGAGCGCGGTCTTCTAGACAGACACCAGGCGGGCTTCCGTAGTGGCAGGCAGACGATGGACCAGCTTATCCGATTGACCCAAGCGGTCAATAATGGTCTCCATTGGCGGGAGCATACCATCGCCGTATTCGTCGATCTCAAACAAGCGTACGATAAGGTGTGTAAAGGTGGGCTACTCCTTAAATTACTCAAGGCGGAGGTCAAAGGAAACTTGTATGCATGGGTAAAAGATTTCCTTCACAATCGAACAGTCCGTACCAGAGTGAAAGGACAGACCTCAAGCCAACTCACCATGGAGAATGGCCTGCCGCAAGGTTCAGCGTTAAGCTGCACGCTCTTTGCGGCTTACACCAGCGACCTTACCCAACACCTGAGATGCGAAAAGCGATGTATGCTGATGATATGGTAATCTGGAGGACAGGAAAGCATGTCCAATGGCTACAGCGAGACCTTAACCGGGACCTCACGACGCTTGCCTGCTACTGCCGATTGTGGAAGATGGAGATAAACGTCGATAAGACCGTTCAACGGCAAACACGCCCAGAAAGCCACCATCACTCTTAAGATTAATGGCCAGACACTCAAAAGGGAAAGCGCACCACGATACCTGGGAGTTGAACTTGACAGCAGGCTCAACTTGCAGACGCACGTCAGCAAGCTTGAGTCTGAGGCTAGGAGGCGATTAACACTGTTAAAGGTGCTAGCCAGTACCAACTGGGGTGCCACTGGGAAGGTTCTCAGACAGCTATATCTAGCCTACGTCCGAGCAGGCCTAGAGTATAGCCTGCCACTGCAACCAATGGCCAGCGACCGAACGCTGTCGGCGCTGGACCGAGTTCAGAACAGCGCCTTGAGACTCATAACAGGCTGCCTCAAATCCACTCCTACGAATGCTCTCGAAATCATGACCAATGTGGAACCACTGGCAACCAGAAGGGAAGGAAGCGTACTACAGCAGTACGAGAGGTTAAAAAGGCTCGTGCCGGACTATCCGGCGCGGGAGGCGATCGAAATCGACCCACCACCGAGAATACTTCAGAAGAAGTCGTTCCTGGGCGAAGCCAAACGGCTAACTGAGGAGTATGGGCTAGAACAAGAGAGAATGCCCCTTCGGTTATGGACGAAAGAGCCACCTCACGCCTCCCTGAAACCCCCAGTGGTAAGAACCACGCTTCTAGACACGAACATGACTAAGGAGGACAATCCCACAATTCTGAAAACGGCTGCTGGCGAAACTATTGATTCGTACCCAGCACATATGATTAAGGCTTATACTGACGGCTCGGCAGTACAGGCGACTACGAATGCGGGGTACGGAGCAATAATCTACTACCCTGACGGCACCGACACCGAAAAGATCTATGGGCCGTGTGGGGCGAATGGCTCCAACTTTGACGCTGAGGCGACAGCGATTTGGAGGACACTGACTACGGTTTTCAATGGCTTTGAAAACGGAACAGTATCGCCAGAAGATATTGTTGTGTTCACAGACTCAAGGGCCACATTGATGGCCGTCCAATCGCTCAACCACAAGCTCGAGGCACATGGCGCAGACAAAATCAGACATATCTGCCACCAGATCATAAGCGGATACGGTGTCGAGGTCCACCTCCAGTGGATCCCCGCACACATAGGAATCCGGGGCAACGAGGTTGCAGATAGCCTAGCGAAACAGGGGACCAGGGGCGAACAGCCAAAGCACCCCATGTCTTACCCAGCAGCCCGAGCCAGAATCCGCGCTCACGGACGCAGGAAATGGCTATATCAATGGGCAAACTCGGATAAAGGACGTAGGGTGTATCATAATCAAACCAAACCAGATATCAAAGACCCGATTTTGACACTAGAGCGTAAATACGCGACTATTATACAGCGTATGAGGACGGGACATGTCCAGTTGAACGCACATCTAAACCGTTTCAAGCCACTCCGTGAGCCAGTATGCCGGCACTGCGGGTCCCCGCAGGAGACAGTCGAGCACATACTTGCGGAGTGCCAAGGACTGAAACAACTAAGATCCCGCCACCTCCCAGATACCCCGACAGTCTCCAATTGCCTTTATGGGGACGTTAAACAATTAAAGAATACTGCCATATTTGCCATTGCCGTCACGAGTGAAAACTCGATCGGCCAGGGATGAGCACTCGAGTACATGAAATGGTATTTAACAGAGATGTCATTCTGAAAACCTCAAAAAGGAGGAATACTTAATGCAATTTTCAAAAAGAAGAAACTTTTGTTGCCTCACCTAACTCAATACAAGCAATCAAAGTGACCAAATAAAAAAACAAAAAAATACAAATTGAAAATCCATTTTGACACAAAAAAAGAGTAGGTAGCCGAGTTCCTCCCAACAGCAGAAGAATAGCATCCCTACTTTAAACAGTTAAAATGATGGCATGAAAACAGCAACACTGGACAATGTCAATATTTCAAATTTGACTCGACTGTTCAATGTTTGGGGAAGGGGCAGGTGAAGGAGAGACAGAAACAAAAAGGAAAGGACAAACCACCATCACTGTCATTCCACAATTGCCTAAGTCATGTTTTGGTGTTTTTTGAAAATCAAAGAAAACTGTTTGCTTGGAATATAGTTGAAGCTGTTGTTAGGGGAGTGCAGTATTGTACATAGAAAGCTGTATCTGAACAGTAATCACAACCCAGTATTTTCTCTATTTGGCTTTGTAATTAGACCACGCTCCTCTAGCAAACAGTCTGAAATGGTGATTTAGGTGGATGTAAGTTTTCCTTTAAAAACTCGTACGTCAACGAAACAAAACAATATAACTGCTGAACAACGCAACATGACTGTCTGACTAAGGTCAGCATTTCATCTCAAAACATACCAAAAAAAAGTGACTTAGGCAACTGTGAAATGACCATGACAATATGTTCGGATAAAATCAAAATGTTCACCTCTGACTAGAAAAAACCCGAAAGGATTTGGGTTGAGAAGAGAAAAGCTCCAGGGTGCCGAGGTCAATCTTGTGTATCTGTAGGGGCTCGCACAGTTCAACCACAAACCTGCAGAAACATAGGGCAAATATCACCACAATTCAGTTGCAGACTTACAGAAACACAAGGCAAAATCATATTGTTCAATTACTAACTGGAGGAAATATAAAATAAATATCTGTTAAACCACAAACCACAGAAATCATGGGACAAAAAAAAAATGTTCATAAAATACATACTGTTCCACCAAAATGAGCCAACATATTGCAACATATTTCAAATAAAAGATCACAATGGGTGCAAAACAAAAAGGAATCAAAAACTATTTGTAAAGCCTTACAGGAATGGACAGTTTAATAAAACTGAAAGTAAACCAAAAACATGACCATAGCACCCAAGGGACTCGCTGTAGTTTGTCCTTTTGTGGAGATCTCTATTTCTGGAAGTTCACTGCTCTGGATATCTGAGGTGGATGAATTAATAATCAGAAAAAAATGGTGGGTGACAGACACTGAGAGTCATGAACTCGGTGTGGCCGGGGTTCTAGAAGATGTCAGGAAGTTAAAGGCCGAAACATCCAGTGAAAGAATCCACTCTTCCTCTGTAGATCGTCATCTGCCTGGCTCCACCTGAGGAGTTTCTAACCTCTACCTCACTTTTCTTCTTCTTGCACATGGTTTTTCTCCTGGTTTATCTTGGCTCGGTTCTTCTCTTCTTGACGTTTTTCCATCTTGCTTCTCCTTTCTTGTCGTTTGTTCTTCAAGTTTACAATCAGTTTTATCAAATGGGTCCACTTCGGCAGCACACTGCAGATACACTGATTTTTTTTTTCCTTTTTTTTTTTTAACCCATTATTATCTTGTATCTAGTCCTGCTGCAATCCACCACCTATTTCATTCAGATTTCTAATAAACTGACATTTTCAATGATTTTTCCCATCATGCACATTGAGTTTGATGTCCCACTCACCATTTCTTGGCCTTGCAGGGGTTAAGCATGTACTCGTCTGGATTGCCGTTGAGCAAAAAGTTGGTGTTCTCAGCCTCCGCATTACTAGCCACCACTTTCGCCCCACAACTTGCAGCTGCAAAATTCTGACGCAATTTCTTCTGACCCACTGGAGACGCTGCTGGGTTCACGGCCAGTTGTTCTGGTGAGGACAAACGGCAGAGATTTATACATCAACTGTTTTATTCTGGGGTTCCTGTACCTCTTTGAGAATGTTTCTCCAGGGTCAGCCAAGGGCTTTTCCAAGTTTAATATCTGTTTATTGTCAGGTATTTGCCACTGTTGTAGTGCATTTTTGTCTTTTTGGGAAAATGAGGATTGTAGTTTGGTCAGCAAAAGGACTAAAACGCATAAAATATTACACCACAAACACATATCTCGAAAAGTTTTAACCAATTGGAATGACACTTACACACAATAAAATTATGAGTGAGAGAGCCAATTTCATGACAAAACCTCAAAATTGGCAAAATGTCACACACAACAATAACGCAAATACCCCTCCATCTTTACTTGAGTTTACCTGACAGCATTCTGCCCTGAACAATTTTTCCTGGTTATTTTAAACCTGGATCATAAGTTAATCCCCACAACTGTTATGTATTGTGAAAGTCATCTGTTTAATCCCACATGACCAACCTTATCACGTCATGAACAAATATCCACTACCATCTGGCCTGCAACTCTTCACATTGTGGATAAAGGCAAAACTTATCAATAATTTTTATTTTCTGCATGTAAAAAAAAACAACCCCTATCACTGTGTTTTTCTTTTATCCCCCCAAGGACAACTTTGTCGCTGCCTCTTGCCAAACCCTCCCAAAAAAAAACCTGTCTTTGACCTATGGAGAAAAAAACAAATGTCAAATGAAAGAGCCAAAAACTCGAAAATGTGCTCTGCAATTGTGTCCTTGAATGAAAGAAGGGGCTAACTCCACTCTTGTTGGAAAATGAGATAACCTCATTGGCATGTACAGAACATTTCCATCTTTTACTGGAGCCAAGGTCTGACTCCTCCAAGACAAAATAAACCCGCCCATTCTTTCATGTCTTTTCTCTCAGCCTGCAACTTCAATCAAAGAACAAAACCATCACCGTTCCCTAAAACTGTAGCAATTGGCTTTGGCTACTTGTCAGGAGATGGAAAAAACTGTTTTATTTTAGCATGATTGGTCTAGTGATGATGAATTTGTGAAAATTTGCTACATGTGTTCATCAGCTTGGGGGTCTATAACCAAAGCCATTCAATGCCGTTTGAATATGGTTGAATATATTTTTATATACAAAAATTGAATTTTCAAACCAAGCTGCTAGTCTTAGGGAACAGCGACCAAATTTTAATGTTTCTCAATTTTCTCAAAAGAAAAACAGCTAATGTGGAGTTAAACCATTCTATTATTCATGGGTACAATTTTATTCCTATATTCTCCTTGACCCCCCCCCCCCCCCACAACTGTTTATCTCCCGACCCCTGCCTGACCCTGAAAGTTGACATTTCCAGCTGACCTTTCTCAATCTTCTGCTTCTCTTGCTCTGCCAGATACTGCACCGACCACTTGTCAAAGGTGGGGAACTCTTCCTCTCCTTCCTTCTGTCCATCCTCCCCGGTTTCCTCCTCCGGCAGGGCACTGCTTTCTCCATCTGCTGCCACGCTGGAAAGACACAAGAGTCATATATTATCACAGCTCTACACTAATGGCATAAGTCATTTTTTACACTTTTGAGATATTGAGAAAAAAGTTTCTCTTCCTGTCATTTGGTGACTTACACCATTATGATTCTATTGTAATTTAGCATTTTCCTATTGGCACATTTCTTTTTCTACCAATATCTGATAGCCATCATGCTCATGAATGCAATGAACCATCAGTTGCCGTTCGGCATAAGTGTGACATGTACCATTATCATAAAGCAATGACGATATGAGGCTCTGACTGTCAAGGTTAAAGTACATTTATAAGAGACTTGTTTTTTTTTCACGGTCTCATTGATTATAGCCAGCGTAAATGTCCTTGAACTGTTTTCGTAGGCAGTTTGTTTTTGTAACACTTTTTCTTAGAGATGGAAAGAAAGTGGGGCAAGATAGAATAAATGGATGGGTTAGCAGTGACGGTGCAGTTCTCGACCCCGTGATTTTGATGAATTCTAACAGGGAAGAGAAGGGGTGAGTAAAAGGGAAATAGTAAATTCGTACATAAAACGTAGAGGGTTGGAGACTTTAGTAAGGGTTTTGATATGTTAATTTGACCTTGGCTGTTACTAGTGCAAGGCCGTGACCGATTTCCATGCAGAATCTATTAATACTACGAGCTGAGCTCGAAATGGATGCACCAATCAAATTTGGGCAGTTGGCTGGGGATTTGCAGATGGCCGCGCAGTATATAAGCGGAGCCATTCCTATGTTTCACTACTCCATGCAGAAATATCCTTCTGTGAAGGCAGTCGGCGTGATTCAGCCAGAGAGAATCAGAAGATTGTTATAGTCATGTCTATGACCTTGATAGACATTGGAATGAGACCATATGCTTCCCACAAATTATCTACTGCTATTATCTCCGGCTCCCTGATCTCGTATCAGGGACCAAGTGTAAGTGTTTGTCTATTGATTCAACGATGAACGTGAAGCTGACCGTAAATTTTCCAGTAGAAGTGCTACCGAAGAATGCAAGACTACAATGTATTTTAACTTGCAACTAGATCTAGCATGAATGTCTGGTATACACATTTGTAAATTGAAATTGATGTGTCTGGATGAGGCTGGGGATTGCCAGCCCATCCTAGAGTAGATCTAGATCTAACTTAACTACGTCAGTTGTATTGACGAGTTTGATCCTTTATACGCGGTAGGCACAAATAACTGAGTTAACATTGTCGTCTGAGACATTAGAATATTATTTGTAAGATAGTAGGCAGACTATATCTGGAAGATAGATAAGTAATAATTAAATTGTGAATGAGTCAGAATGATATAATCTTTTAGGCATCTAGAGGAAACTTCTAGTGATCTATTATTGAATTTTCGTTTGATGCTGCTGATGTTGTCCTTTTAATATGTAAGAGCTAGACGAAATTTGTTAGGGATTTTAAAGTAAATAAATTTGTGGCCCTGCAGGTCCTTGATAAAACTTATTCGAATTGTTATTAGTGTATGTGGCATGGTATGGAAGAATAATTCCTAAAAACCTCTCGTAACACTGACAGTAAATTGCTGCAGCAAAATTTGGACAAACATCGCATTTGCAAAGGGTATGACTGAAAATGGATATTGTAATAGGATAATGCCACCAAGTTCTCTTCCCATTGAATCACTGATTTCCTGTGTTATTTTACAACTTGGAGTGGGAAAGATTTTGTCCAAAATCATATTTGCGACCTCTCCAGCAAATGACCATTCGTCAGTTTCTTATACAATTCCAAAGCACAGAAAGCAGTAAAAACTATTTCATTCCACTAATTAACAAACTATTTCATTCCACTAATTTACATCTAAAGATCCAAGAACGTTAAATATAATCAGTTGCGAACCCAGTCCTACTCACAGACTAATAAATTAACCAGACTGGAAACACGAGCTTCGGGCTGTTTTGTTTTTTACGGAATTTCCCGAGCAACGACTGTATAACCAACATGGCCGCCGCTCGGGAAATTCCGATTCTAGTTCTATCTGCAGTAGAAATTTCTTTTTATTTGTCAAGATTGGTTGTAGGTGTATTAATTTCTTGGTGCGGAACCAAACTTCCGTGTTCAGTAGGCGCGTCAAAATGGTGTCATTCAAAATTGTAGCTATGCTGAAGCGTCAGTCGCTACCTTAAACCTAATATGGCGGATGGTTCATGACCTTTTGCTGTTTTGTGAGGTCACACAATGGGATCATCCAGTCTGGTTAATTTATTAGTCTATGGTCCTACTCCAGTGAAAACCAATTACATAACACATGGAAAATGGCGGAAGACTTACAAGGGTAGTTCAGATGATATGACTCTGAAGAGCCATCACACATATTAACTGGACTATAAAACTTGTAATGTCTCAAACATGATGGTAAACCTACAGTGACTACTGCAAGTGTGTTTCAATGAATCATCATCATCAGTTGCCCTGCCTGGAACAGACACTGGCGATCATGGCTCTCCACTTGGATCTGGCATCAGCCAACCTCAAGAAGGAGCTGTTGTTGTGACGTTTATTTGTTGTCCATGAATTAAGACTTTCAGTGAAAGTTTTAATGAATAGTGTTAGTTAAATACCTGAACTGTGTGGTGACCACAGCTTCTCTCATGACCTGCGGGTCCACGGCCATCCCTCCCACCCCTACAGGTAAATGGGCTGTGCCAGGTCCCACTGACTTCAGAGCTTCTGTGGCCTGCATGGGGTCAAAGGTGGGCGTGTCCATTTCTGAGGAGGGCTGCTGGTGTGAGCTGCAACATAGAGAAAAGTGTGATGAATGAGGAAAGTATGTTAATTTCTGGTTGACTGTAGAAATAATATTCTGCTGCAAGGCTTTGAAAAGAGAAACACATGCAACCCACCTGGTCAAACTTCGCCCGGGACCTGAATGTAAACATCCACCATGTATAAAGCTTTTTTACGATATGGCCACGAAATGTTGGTATTTTTTAAGGCATTGGTCGGGCAAAGGAGATATATATATATATGATTATATTTCAAATAGGAAACCAAGCAATACTTACACTTTGTCACCTTCAAATATTCGTGTCTGAAGAAAGTCATTCAGAGTTTCCGTGGCTGCTGGCAGTTGAACGACCTTGTGCACGCGTGTGTCCTTGACCTCTCCCGTGTTCGGGACATCGCCCAGACTTGCCCCAGCCTTGGTGTCTGTACTGGTCCTATCTGACTCAGGTGGTCTGAAACATGGTATTTTTCAGTTCATGAGGTTGGTAAAATATGGCCGATGAAAGTGGACAGGATGCTCAGTGAAAGAGCAAATCGATGGTGTCAGGAGCAAACCGGCCAAAACGAAATAAGCAAATTTTACAGGGGAAACAAAAAACTGCCACTAAAACTAATAGGAAATGGATCTAACCGGTTTGATCACATGCTTATTTTGTGTATTTCTACTGGATAATGGTAACAGCTACTTTTACATATGATGCAGGATTCCAAGCTTCATAAATTGGTACTACATAAAGTAATATGAAATTTTGGACTTGGCCGGTTTGCGCCTGACATCATCGAAATATAAATTTTACTTTGTTCTTTTGCTTAGGTCTGGTGTCTTGTCTTCTTGATATTTTTTAGGCAACAGTTCAGAATGGGGAGGTTGTTGTTGTTGTTGGTGGTGGTGATGTTGGCGGTAGTGGTGGTGTTATGGTAATGGTTGCAACTGTCATGCTTATCATTAATAGTGAAAATCATTATATTCTCCTGGTTATTTATGCTGTTATTGTTGTTGTTGCTGATGATGATGATGATGATGATGATGATGATGATGCTCAGGCTGGCAATTCTGATCTCTTACCCACTGTCTGATGGCTGAACTTTCTCCGTGTCCCCATCTCTACTTCTGTGGATGTCGCTGGTCTGGGTGGGTACAGCTTTAGTCAACGGCTCTGTCTGTAGGTGACAGAAAAAGTCAGGTCAGCTGACATATTTAATTTGCATACATAATAAACAAAAAACAAATCTACAGCAATAAATACACAATGTTTTTTCAGGCCAGGCAAAGATGTCTCTCTACCTCTGTGTTTCTGTCCGTCTGATCTCTATCTGTCTGCCCCCCCCCCCCCTTCTGTCTATCATTGTCTCTCTCTGTCTGTATGTATCTCTTGCTGTGTGTTTCTGTCTGATCTCTTTCTTTCCGTGTGTCTGTCTGTCTCTTTCTCTCTCCCTCTGTGTAATCCATCTGTCCTTGAAGATACAGTTTTTCTGTTGAATTTGTCTGAGAAATTGTAACCAGCACGGTGTTTTACATTGCCCCAGCTATAGCAGAATTATCTACATCTATCCAAGTCTTAACATGTTGAATTTACTGCATTTTGTAGCCTATGCCTACTTGGGTTGCAGCAATATCAGAGCTACCAATGATGCAGACTTATTTCAGTGATACAACAATGAACCAGACTTTTTTCAGTGACAGAACAACCAATTAGACTTATTTTAGCAATAGAACAATCAACCAGACTTATTTCTATGATAGAACAATCAACTTGACTTATTTCAGTGACTGAACAATCAACTTGAATTATTTCAGTGGTAGAACAATCAGCTTGACTTATTTCAGTGATTGGACAACCAACTAGACTTGTTTCAATGATAGAACAATCATTTATTTCAGTGATAGAACAACTAACTAGACTCTATTTCAATGATTGGACAAGCAACTAGACTTATTTCAGTGATTGGACAACTAGCTAGACTTATTTCGGTGATAGAACAACCAACTATGACTTATTTCAGTGATAGAACAACCAACTAGACCCCATTTCGCAGGTGGAATAATAATGTAGCCTATCCCAGCACCTGTAGCACCGTAAGCCAGAGTGTACTGTGAGAACAGATAAACATCAGCTTTTAGCTCTTTGTAACAAACCACGTTTAATTTTTTTATTTCGTCCTGCTGCGACAGATGTTTGCATTCTATGGTAAGTTCATTCCAATTTCATTTCATCCATCACCATAACCAAGCCATCCACAAACAAACGTTTTCCTGCATGCTGGCTGCGTAATGCTCGCACTCAGGTTCCAAGCCAGGATATAGGATAACTTAGGAATACACGTACATGTAAAACACTGATCGTATGTGTCACACATCACAAGGGACCCGGATATCTTTTGGCAGGAATTAAAGCACCACTTGCCGCCCACTTCCTAATCCAATCAGGAGGACTGAAGGGACAGCGGACGCGGGGGGGGGGGGGGGGGAAGGAAGGGAAGTAAAGAGAAAGACAGAGATTGGGAGTGAGAGTAGCATAACCGGGGAGAGGGGGGCAGATAGAGACCCAGAGACATGTGGACACTCAGGCCGTTATGTTGGGATCACAAGGGGGCCAAGACGACACTGGACATTATTTTGAGGTACAAATTCCACATGCCTAAGAACCAGTTAATCTCCTGACCACGAGAGTGCTGTGTACAGATACAACGGCATTTGCAGCGCAATAATCTCAGGCCTTTTCCCACATTCCCACCACCTATTTCATTCAGATCCGGACAATAAAAGCGCATTTTATTCAATGAGTTCTTCTTGCACATGGTTTTTCTCCTGGTTTCTCATCTTGGCTCGGTTCTTCTCTTCTTGCACATGGTTTTTCTCCTGGTTTCTCATCTTGGCTCGGTTCTTCTCTTCTTGCACATGGTCTTTCTCCTGGTTTCTCATCTTGGCTCGGTTCTTCTCTTCTTGCATATGGTTTTTCTCCTGGTTTCTCATCTTGGCTCGGTTCTTCTCTTTTTGCACATGGTTTTTCTCCTGGTTTCTCATCTTGGCTCGGTTCTTCTCTTCTTGCACATGGTTTTTCTCCTGGTTTCTCATCTTGGCTCGGTTCTTCTCTTTTTGCACATGGTTTTTCTCCTGGTTTCTCATCTTGGCTCGGTTCTTCTCTTCTTGCACATGGTTTTTCTCCCGGTTTCTCATCTTGGCTCGGTTCTTCTCTTCTTGCACATGGTTTTTCTCCTGGTTTCTCATCTTGGCTCGGTTCTTCTCTTCTTGACGTTTTTCCATCTTGCTTCTCCTTTCCTGTGGTTTGTTCTTTAATTTTACATCCAGTTTTATCAGGGTCCACTTCTGCAGCACACTGCAGATACACTGATTTCGGACAATAAAAGCGCATTTTATTCAATGAGTTCCACGTGAGAGACATGTGATGCCCCCCCCCCCCCAGCAGTTTTGGGGACCTGAAGTTAAAGACTTTTTTTTTTTTGCCCTCACCAAAATCGTCCGTTTAAAACGACGAGGTTGTAACTCCATTCCATCAACTTTTGAGAAATTGAGGATTGAAGTTTCGTGTCATCACAGCTTTTACAGCAATTTTTTTTTTCTTTTTAGTACAACTTACAAAATTACACACCGTGTCCGCTTGATATTTGGACAGACAACGGAGAAGGCCCCTAGAAGCAGTATGTAGCGCGCACCTCAGTTTCAGCCACAAAGTGGAGATAGAACTTTGCCATTCTAAGGGCCCCAAAACCCACCGACCGGAGTGTCAAACTCTATGGTGCTCTGCCAGAACTGCAGAAAACCGTAGATTTTCTGAAAAGACCAAAATCTGCAGATTTAGATTTGGTGAACGAAAGAAGAAGGAGTAAGGGGACGAAATGCCTAAGTCTCATTTATTTTCGGGTGGATATACCCGTACTTGTAACTCTGGATTGAAAACGACACTTCTCACAAAGACAGGACAATGCCTACTTTTGACGTACACGGTGAAATCCGAAAATTTCCAAATATGCCAAATAGCCAATGGGTTTTTTAAATTCTCCTCAGAATTCGTTGGGGGAGGGGGGGTAGTCTAATTACAGAGCCAAATAGAGAAAATACTGAGCTGTGTTCTCTGTTCACCTGTGTGAAACACTACGTTCCCCTAACAACATCATTCACCTTATTTATCCACCATCCCACAGTACACCATGGACTAACTATATCCAGAAAGTATGTATGTGTAGAGAGGTTTCACTATTGGTCCATTTGCACTGCGAGACACGGGAGGCTCCGCGAAACCATTGTTAGCATGGAGCGGAAAGTAGGTCGCTGCGGTAAACAATATCCGTTTGTGCATTTCCACGGGGCGTAAGAGCTTACAAACGGCTCTAAATTGTTTCAATGAACTCAAAAATCTGAACAAACCACGGTGAATATATATGCACGCTTTGGTGGAGGCTATCTCTTTCAATTCTTCGATTTCTTGTTCACCGCAGCGACCTAGTTTCGCGATTTGGCGGAATTGATATCTCTCTACACATCTATTTTTATTCTACACTCTCTGCTATTGTGACGCAAAGCGACGGTTGGGTCCGGAAGGTACAGGCCTAGTTATTGAGTAATTCCCAAACAAACTTTTCTCAAAACTTTACGTCTTAAAAAAAGTGATAGTCATCAACTTCAATTGCTTATAACACAGTCTAAAAATGTTCAGAATTCAATGAATCTAGCATCAAATCCAAGGGAAAAGAGCTCTCTTCCACTTGATATCAATAACCCAGTTTACTTAAATGTAACTTGTGGACCGTACCCGTCATGATGCATCACCTATATCTAACTGACCTCTCCGACCCCTCTGTGTACTCGCACAGCTGACCTACTTCCTCCCTATCGGCTCCTGCAGGTCAGCAGGGTATGACCTATTTTTCTCAGCCTTTCCACTTTCTGACACCGTCTTAACACACGGGGGAAACAATAATAATCTGAACGTCTAAAAAAAAAAAAAAATGACAGAGAGAGAGAGAGAGAGAGAGAGAGAAGGGGCGGGGAGGAAGAAAGAGAGATACAGAAACAGAGAGAGGGAGAAAGATACAAACAGACAGACAAAGGGAGAGAGAGACGGGGGGAGGGGGGAGAGAGAGAGAGACAGAGACAGAGAGGGAAACAGGCAAACGAACCGACCAAAACAAAACAAAAAGAGAGAGAGAGAGAGAGCTGGAGATAGATCGACCGACAGGAAGAAGCCGATGAAGAAAAAAAAAAGAAAAGAAAAAGTAAACATCCCGTGCTATAGATCAGTTGTGTCCCTTGAGATTATCTCATCTTTCTTCTCTCCCCCCCCCCCCCCCCCCCGTTATTTCACTGTGACTTGCAACATCCGACATGCCAGCCGGTCGTAGGGTTTTGGGGTTGTTTTTTTATACTGTTTTTCCTTCATAGCCAGCGGTTTGTTGTGCCTTCGCCTGAACCAGTCATCTCGCTCAATACACGTGTACACACTTCTCTCTCTCTCTCTCACACACACACACACACACACACACTAACGCACGCACACACTTTGCAGCATTTTCTCTTCCGTTCTTTCCTATCTATCTATCTATTGTCTGCCTGTCTGCCCGTCCGTCTGGTCTGTCTATCTACCTACCTACCTACCCGTCCGTCCGTCTGGTCTGTCTGTCTACCTACCCGTCCGTGCGTCCGTCTGATCTATCTGTCTACCTACCTACCTACCTATCTATTTATCAGTCTGTCAGTCCGTCCGTCTGCCTATCCATCCACTGATCCATCCATCCATTTGTTCATCCATCCATTTCATTCGCCAGAAGAACAGATATCGATTGAGGGGTCTGGCAATTTGATACCGCGCTCACTTCAAGACTTCACAACCAAAACAAGGAAACTGAATACGTTACACATCCACTCCACTCACAGGGGCAGAGACACAAGGGATGTTAGTCAAACCACTGCATGCCAGAGTCCGGATAGAGCCAGGTCAAGATGACTCGTAGCCATAACACTTCACAGGTGGGGCGGGGGGGGGGGTGGTGTTTCTGTTTGTTGCCTGGAGTTATCAAAGAACTGATAACAAGAGAGAGAGAAGGAGACAACAGACAGAGACAATGACAGTGAGAGCGGATAGAGAGAGGGAGAGAGAGAGAGAGGAAAGGGGGTAAAGACAAGGGAGGGGGGGGGGGGGAAGAGGCAGGGAGAAATTTGGTGGACAGAGAAAGAAACAGACAAGAACAGAGTGGCAGAAGGGAGAAAGAGAGTGCCAAGGAGGGGGTGGGGGGGTGGGGGTGGGAGGTTGAGAGAAAGACAGGGGAGGGAGTGGGATAAAGGGGATGGGGGCAGGCAACTAGAGAGCCAGAGACAGACAGTCAGACAGAGCGACAAAGGCTATAAACATCACAACAACGAAATTATTTAATAATAATAATAACACACTGGATGAGGTACCCGGCTAATCCTCCATAAACCTATGAACTCACCGTGTGTGTGTCTCTCTCTCTCTCTCGTCTACAAAGCTTGGCATAATTATTTTAGCAGACTTCATGCCCACCCACTACGCCCTCGTTTCTGATAGGGAAATTGAGCGCATCGAATTGAACGCGTATTGACATCGTTTCCGGTGCGGTGGGCTTACTACAGGAAGCCAAAACAAATATCACTGTTTTTTTACATTTATTACAACTTTTTATTTAAAAATACCTGAAACTTGAATCAACATAATCGGGCGATACAAAAGCGATTGGACTGGATTAGTTGACACTTAAGAAAATTGATTTTTTAATATTTGAAACTGTTATTTAGGCTGTAGCGTCGAGCAAAAAAATGGTCAAAATTGCACCACAATGAATGATTCCCGCCACTATTTTTTTTTTATAATAAGATAAGATAAGATAACTTTTATATTATCGCACTTCATTCATTGGAAGTCAAGCTGTGAGCGCATTACAGTCATTCTTCGACTCACATTAAATTTTATGTCACTTAAAATAGAAACTACTAAACATGAGACAACAGTCAGAAGTAGCTGAGATTGCATCCCATCCATCAAAAACGCATGTTTTCGGGCGTTTCTTAATCCCCTTGCTGTCACAGATCCGATATCGCTGCCAATCATAATTTATGTTGAGCTGCTGAAGACTGCCGCATGGCCGATGTACTGATATATCAGCCCTACCGGTTCATGCTAAAACTGCCGCCACACTTCTGACATGTTTTGCACGCCTAATTTCATACTACTTCCTGCTGTCTTTCTACACGATAATGCATAATTCTGGTAGTCTACAGGAAGGAAGAATGCCTAACATCAGAGTACTACAACTATACAAAAATTACCCATGCCGAAATAAGCAAACAAACAAAGAATGGACTTAGTAAAATTCATGCTACAACAAAAGTGGAATTGGACCGGACATGTGGGAAGAATGAATGACAATAGATGGACAAAACACTGCATTGAATCAGTGAATGGCAACCACGGACAGGAAAGAGAACACGAGGATGACCAGGAAGAAGACTGCAGGATGGTATCAAAAAGAGAGGGGGAAACAACATGGATGAGAAAGTCCTCAGACAGAAAAGAATAGAAGTTATTGTCGGAAAGTTACATCCTGCAGTGGGTGGACAACGCCTAAGTGAAAGGTGGACGGAAGGAAGGGCGTTTTGGCTTGGCAGCAAACGAGTTAAACATTTCAGTGTTTTGTACAAGTGTATAATTACATCTACAACAAAATCCTCATCTCTCTAAAGCAGAAAGTTGTGTCTGGTGCATTATGGGATAAATAAAGAACACCACCGCCCCCCCCCCTCATCTCCAACCCCCAAGGCCAGAGAAATATACCGTCGGGTATTTTCCATATTGCATGACTTTGTGCATTTTTACATTTTCCAGAAAATGAGGATTGAAAATTTGAAGAGTTGTGTAAAATGAGGGATTTGTTCAATAAGCTTCAAAGTCGAAACTTGCTTAAAAATGTCCACGAAAAATACACCATGACATATATACACAATAAAATTAGGAGTGAGAGAATCAGTATCGTGACAAAACCTCAAAATCGGCAAAATGTCGCATACAACAACATGGCAAATATCCCCATGGATGTGTAAACATTGACACAGATATAGCGACGATTCGACCTACAAAAATAATGTCTCCGCGGCTGATGAGCTATGGAATCGGTAAAGTGCTGAGTCGGCAAATATCTGCAAGCTTTTTTTTTTTGTTTTATTGACACAGTTCTTGTGGTTCGAGATTTCTGGTTGGTCTACGGAATTTTGGTTTGTTTATTTTCTGTTTTGTGTATTTTTGTGTTGGTTTGTTTTCATTTGGTACGGAGGATAGATTGCCTTCATGAGCGCAACATAACATTTTATACCCCAAACCGAGGAGTGAGCTTTGATCTGAAGATTCTGGAATGTGGCCAATTTGCTATGTAGAAATGTTCGCATCTTGGTGCTTCCTGCAGCTTGTTTCACTTTAGCGCTGTGATGTTTCATTCGGCCTTCCGTTTGTGAAAATCTGATATTCTGTGGCCAATGGGAGACTTGCTTGTAAAATTTCGTACTAGTGCTTCTTGGAATCCTCATCTCCTGAACTTTTGCATTCTGGTGTTTCAAAGGACCTACAGTTCATAAAACTTGGCATTCTAGTGTTTCATAGAACTTGTAGTTTGTAAAACTTGGCATTCTGGTATTTCATGGGACTTGCAGTTTGTAAAACTTGGCATTCTGGTGTTTTGCACGACCCTTACTTCATAAAACTTGGCATTCTGGTATTTCATGGGACTTGCAGTTTGTAAAACTTGGCATTCTGATGTTTTGCACGACCCCTACTTCATAAAACTTGGCATTCTGGTGTTCCACAGAACCTGAAGTTCGTAAACTTGGCTTTGTGGTGTTCCATGGCGCCTGAAGTTCGTAGACTTAGCATTCTGCTGTTCCATAGGATCTGAAATTCAGACTTAGCATTCTGATGTTTCATAGGACCAGAAGTTCATAGACTTAGCATTCTTGTGTTCCAAAGGACCTGAAGTTCGTAGACTTAGCATTCTTGTATTCCATAGGACCTGAAGTTAGTAGACTTAGCACTTTTGTGTTTCATAGGACCAGAAGTTGGTAGACTTAGCATTCTGGTATTCCATAAGGCCTGTAATTTTTAACATTGGCATTCTGGTGTTTCATAGAACCTGTAGTTCATAAACTTGGCACATTGGAAATGTCAAAATACCTGTACTTCGTGTACTCTGGTCTTCGGATGTTTAACGGGGCCTGAAATTTGTTAGCCTTCCAAAGCCGGTATAAACAATGTCAACGGATCTCAGTTGTGTGTTTGAAAGTTGACAGGCCTAGGATGTGATCTGGCCGCTCTCTAGGGACTCAACTATAATACTGCCGCGTTGCTAGAAAAGACCGCACAGGCCAAATTTGGTCAATTTCACTTACTAACATCATTTCATACAATGAAATATGTTCTGTCTTTCTGGGTTATAATGCTGTCTCTATGGTTTTTGGTGTGTTTTTTTGGGGGGGGGGGGGGTAATTGTTTTTGTTTTTGCCTCTCCAGAAAGGTGTTGTTGTTTTTTTTTGCAATCACTGACTTTTTTCATAAGACGGCAGGCGGACAAGACATTTTTCAGTTTTGACCATCTGTGCTCAAATGCTTGTGCAAAGAAATTTACATCCACAGTCACCATTCCTTGTTTCATCAAAGTTCTGGATCACCTAATGCACCTCAAAACAAACAGAGAAAGACACAGAAGATCGATTTTATCCTCAGCCATTCGCCTCAACAAGACATTACAGCCAGAAGTGTAGCATATTTTCCTAAGATTCCGTGCCAAGTTAATTCTTCATGTTATATGTTTGTCGTTGAACTATGATGTGTTTACGTAATGATTCATTAGATGTGTGTACCACGTATGCAGTGGGTGCCACAGACTAATAAATTAACCAGACTGGAAACACGAGCTTCGGGCTGTGTCGTTTTTTACGGAATTTCCCGAGCAACGACTGTATAACCAACATGGCCGCCGCTCGGGAAATTCCGATTCTAGTTCTATCTGTAGTAGGAATTTCTTTTTATTTGTCAAGATTGGTTGTACAAGTATTAATTTCTTGGTGCGGAACCAAATTTCCGCGTTCAGTAGGCGCGTCAAAATGGTATCATTCAAAATTGTAGCTATGTTGAAGCGCCGGTCGCTCTCGTAAACCTAAAATGGCGGATGGTTCATGACCTTTCGCTGTTTTGTGACGTCACACAATGGGATCATCCAGTCTGGGTATTTTACATAGGGTATTTTATTAGTCTGTGGTGGGTGCGCATAAGCGCTCTGTTAAAGTGAATTTCCGTCACGGGCTAATAAAGTGATTTTGAAAATATGAAAATAAATTAACGTACCCTTGTGTTTTGCGGGGATTGGCGTGAACAGGGGTACATTTTGGTCTGACTGGCACGCCTTTCCATCGACCAATCCCGGCATATGTTTGCCTTTCTTGTTAGGGGACCATAGTTTAATCACAAAGCCCAATAGATAAAATACTGAGTTGGGTCATTGTTCATCTGAAGTGTATAATGTAAAACACCACCGCCCCCTAACATTGAAGTGATTCTTATTTAAGCTTGTAGTATCTTATCATATGAATGGGCTAGGAAAGCAGTTCAAACAGGAGCTACGGAATTTACCCCTGATAACCCAAACCACATCCTCTCTGCCCAAACACAATCAAAACAGACCACGTATAACAAACGTCTTTCCGTAATTCCACGGTCCAATGAAACCAAAATAAATTACCCGTATAATTTACTTAAGTGCTTCCGCGTCTTTGTCATCAACCAATGAGCATTCGGCTCCCGAGACACACCTCTGAAAATATGTCCCTGAAAAATCACAAAAGGCCGACAGGGAATCCGTTTTATTGACACGAAACGCGCGTTTAATAAATGAATGATCTGCATTCATCGGGTAGCCACAAAAATGAACTTTTTGGCTTGAAGACTACCACGGCACTGGTTGCCGGCGCGGTGGCCCTGCAATTAGAGCGCTTGATCCAAAGCAGGGGGGGGGGGGGGGGAGGGTCCAGAGTTTGAATTTCACTCGTGAATTGGTTGAGACTAGTTTCTGACGGTGTTTTGACGGCGGTGGCCTCAGGCCGTATTCAAACCTGGGACGTTTTCGCACTCGACTCTAGCGTTCTGTCTGCTGAGCCACCACACCGGTTACATTGTTTTGAGATTAAGAAGAGAAAAAAAAAAGTTGAGAAGTGTAAAAACAAGTGTTTGTTCCTATGTACAGGACATGAGAAGTGTACAAACAAGTGTTTGTTCCTATGTCCAGGACATGAGAAGTGTACAAACAAGTGTTTGTTCCTATGGACAGGATATGAGAAGTGTACAAACAACTGTTTGTTCCTATGGACAGGACATGAGAAGTGTACAAACAAGTGTTTGTTCCTATGTACAGGACATGAGAAGTGTAAAAACGAGTGTTTTTTCCTATTACAGGACAACACGACACCTGTTGATATCGTCATACGGCACGCGGCGAAAAAGCCATATTATGATACGTAATATTATGTTTATGTACAGGTTGGCCTTGAGAGCCACTGCCTGCCTGCCTGCCACACGCTCACAGCTGTCTCCCCTCTCAAGACTAATGCCAGGTGGTGCACGGCTCACTTGGCCCAGCTCTGCGCTAAGCCAACGTCTCTGTCGGGTGACCTTCCAGGCTTGTTAGCCTGATATGACGCGCGGTCTCTCTCTCTCTCTCTTTCTCTCTTCTCTCACCCTCTCTCTCCTTCTCTATTTTACTCCCGCCCATCTCTCACATGCTACATAATATTTACACCAGCGCAAACAAAGGCTTTAAGGCATGACAATAACAGACCCGTCTTCACTTCAGCAGCGACTCTCACTTGTGCACATAGACGAACTCACTCGCTGTCAAACACGGCAAAAAAACAAACAAACAAACAATAACAACAGGGGTGGGTCGGGGAATTGAAGAGATCAAGACAATAAGATGAAGAAGACAGGAATGAAAGAAGGACAGTGTTATGCAGAAGACAGAATGGAGAGAAGGTCAAGAAGGAGAATAAACGTGAATGAAGGCAAGAACAGCGGAAAGAAGGAGGGAAATGCGACAGGAGGAAGACAGAAATGAATGGAGGAATAAAAAAGAAACAAAGAGAAGAGGAGAGAGGAGGTCGGGAAATGAACACGTGAGTGCAGGCAAAAATGTATAAGACGTGGCGGAGAAGACAGGAATAGGAGGAAAACAACAACGAATGGAAGACACGAGGAAAGGCAAAGGAGTTATGAGGATTTGAATAAAGAGAAGTGTTGGAAAACAAACACGTAGGAGATGAAGATGGAATTTAGGAAGGAGAGAAAGACAGTGAGAAAGCTGCTGCAATGTTGATATTTGCCTACAAAAAGCCACCACTCGCCAAAAATCACCAACATATTTATTTACACAGCCAGAAATCAGAGAGACATGCAGAGATATAATGCAAGATGTTGGGAGATAACTCTTCAACATCACAGACTTCACACGGAGTGCTTTACCCCTTTCAACATCGGCACGTCGCTGACTGCTAAAAACTGCCGGCTTCCAAACTACAGGAATTCACACCTGTTGCCTCAGATTCTTCATAGCTGCATTTTGTCGTTACTTTTTCCCCTTGTCCCTACTTATCTGTGGTTGTTGCTGTTGTCTTGTTGTTGTCACTCACCATCAACGAACTCACGTATCCATCCTGTCATTCAGGAATTCCGGCGCCTCCCCACGTACTCTTTTCTTCTATGGCCCTCCTCTCCTCATTTATTAATTATCTTTTATATTCTCTCACTCAATGGACCTTCAATCCCTCCACGCCATTCATCCATCCAGCCTCCGTGTGCTCTCTCGCTCGCTCTCTCTCTCTCTCTGTCTCTCTCTCGAGTGTGGTGTAATGTGTCTATGTGCTTCCTATCTGCACATTCATGTAATGCCTACCCACCCACCCACCCATCTATTTATTCACTCACCCCCTTCCCTCCCCCCTTCCCTCTCCCTCCGCCCCTCCCTCCACTCTCTTTGCCTCCTTATCCCCCTCACCGCATCCCCTTCTTCCTTCCTCATTCACATCCTGACTCTATAACCCACCCACCTATTCTTTCACTCAATCCTACCCCCAATCTACACTCCAACTCATTCTAGATCCCTTTTTATTTTTCATATTCACACATTCCCTCAAAAAAATCCCGTCCTTTCACTCACCACTCACTAATCCATCCAAAGCGTACCACGCCAGTCTCCTCTCAGTTTACGTGTATTTCTCTCTCATTCACACACGTCCACAATGACTCACCCAGCCACTTCACTCACTCATCCACCCAGAAACACCGGCTTTACTTCAATTCACCCACGTAAGACACCACCGTCTCTCCCGACTCACCCGCACACAAGCCCAATGTTTGTATATATCTAAGGCAGGTCTCAGCTTGCACACAGATGCCGGAGCCCCAACCCCAGTAAATCAGACCAGATGACGGCAAATCCACAGACAGTAGGAAAATACAGCCAAAGCCTCGGATACAAACGTACATGATATTATATAATATAAGCTCCACACCTCGTCGCACTGCGATGTGTTACAATATAAATTCAGGCCTGCAGTATCTCATCTTCCATCGACCCCTTTGATACCACCTGTTCTCTCTATCATTGTCTGATTGTCTATCACTGCCCGGGCAAAACTGAAATTAACAGATTAAAATTTATCCATATCTTCCCCCCAACAGCAACAACAAAATTTATTATTCAATATTAAATATATATTATTATAAATAAATATTCAAATATTATTGTGAGTTGTGAACTGCGCCTAACAGGCTGCGTTACAATTTGCTCTGAGATAGAGAGACGTAGAGAGAGAGAGTGAGCGAGACAGGGAGAGACAAAGAAGCAGTGTAGTAGTGTGTTGAGCGCTTCGCACGCGCTCCATTCTGCTCTGTGGTTGACATGTTGCTTCTGTAAAGCGCATAGAGCATTTTAAATATAAATGCCATCCATTATTATTATTATTACTATCACTCTATTTATCCAACCATCTATGATTCCATCCATTCAGCCGTCGTTCTTTCCTCCCGTTCTCTCCCTCTCTCCACCTACGTATCCGGATACCCATCTGAGTACAACCTACCTATCTACCCACCCACCCGTCCATGTACCTCCCTAGCCACTTATCTACCAACCTACCCACCCACCCACTCACCAACCTACCTACTAACCTACCCACCCAGCCATCTACGTACGTCCATATCTACCTACCTTCCTGCCCATCCATCTACCTACCTATCCCACCCATCAACCTATCTAAGTATCTACCTATCCACCGATCTACCCATCCACACACATAATATCTACCTATCTTCCCGCCCACCCATCTACCTACCTACCTACCTACCCAACCATTTACTTACGTAACTTCCTACCTACCTATCTATCCACCAACCAATCCTCTAATCCATTTCCGTACCTACCCACCTATCTTTCAAAACGTGGCCAATGTTGTGCAATTCGCGTTTAACTTCAGATTTTCTACACTACCTGGCATGCCCCAGATGCTGAAGACTGGAAATTCATCTATCTCTTCTCTGTCAAACATTACCCATATCCCAAAAAGGCCACCTACTTGCACTGAAAACACTGGGATGCCAGATAAGCTTGGCATTTATTTGGCGCCATCCAGGCTTCACTAAATTACATCTTACCAACAAATGTAGTGAAATACAGTATAGAAACCAGCCCAGTCACCGCAGGTTGTCTGGGTCAAAACAACATTTCGGTTTCCAATGTACAATATCATCAACTTTGACTGTCTAATTAAAACAGTAGGGTTATCAATTTCAGATTAAAAATTAAATTTAAAAATTAAAAAAAACAAAAAGTTGTCAACATCTGTTGAATTATATGCGTACAAACATTACTGAAATTAATGGCCAAAAAAAAAAAATATTAAGGGCATGTCAAATACTTTATTTATTGTTTGTTTACGATTAAACAAAATCAATAAAAGGAGCAATAATTAAAAAATAAAGTAGGCTCAAATGACAGCGAGCAGTACAGTTATGGATGTGTGTGAGACTTCACTGAACAGGGGCCGTTTCAGAGAGAGAAAGAGAAAGACAGAGAGACGAGAGGGAGGAGTGTACGTATTGGGTTTTTACGCCACTTTTCGGGAGGGTTTTCGTATGTGAAAACAGAGAGAGAGAGAGAGAAAGAGAGAGAGAGTGTGTGTGTGTGTGTGTTGCGTAAATGCGTGCGTGCATCAGTGTGCGAGTGTGTGTGTGTGACTTCGCTTAAGAGGGGCCGATTCAGAGAGAGGGAAAGAGAGACAGAGAGAATGGAGAGAAGGGTTATGTACTGAGGCTTTACGTCCCTCTTCGGGAGGACGTCAGCTTCACTTAACAGAAGCCATTTCGGAGAGAGAAAGACAGACAGACAGAAGGGGGTGGGTGGAGAAAGAGAAAGTGAGAGAGAGAGTGAGAGAGAGAGAGAGAGAGAGACGGACAGACAGAAGGGGGAGGGTGGAGAGAGATAGAGAGAGAGAGAGAAAGAGAGACAGACAGAAGGGGGAGGGTGGAGAGAGAGAGAGTGTGTGTGTGTTTGTATGTGTGTGTATGTGTTGGGGTTTTACGTTCCTTTTTGAGAGGATTTCCCATCGTGACTCACGGCACTACTTTTTTTTTTATTGTAATGAATTATTCAAAAACAGTCGGGATTGTTTTCTTCCCCGTTACCTTATCAATCATTGTTGTCAAGTCGTGTCTTTTTCTAATACCCTTAATGGGATAAATTAATGGCGAAATGGAAAAAATGTCGAATCGGCAGTTTCTGTGCATATGGTAGCCCGTGTCTGATTTTGTTGTTGATTTGACTAAAGGGGTGGGGGTGGGGGGGGGGGGGGGCTGGCAAAGTAATCCTCTAGAATCTACATGCAGTTTTTAGAGTTAAGCGCGGCTCGGCCATTAACCCTCAAAACATGGAGCTGTTGGCTCGGCCATGAGTCGCATAAATTATGAAGACTTCCCCCCTATAGTACAGCATGGGGCGATGTTTGGCCTACCGTCAGGCCGCCGACGAAAAGGAAGTGCCTTTATAAAAAAAACAAAAAAAAAACAGAACATACGTTACAGTCCTAACAAGATTCGAACCTGAGACGTTTTGCGCCCGAATCAAGCGTTCTGGCCATCAGGACACATCGGGAAAGGAAGAGAAAATGGCAGCGTCAGACAGAAACTTCTCAACCATGGAACTGGCCACAATGAAGCTGATTTTGGGTCTCCGTAACCTTTTCGATAAGATACAGTGGATCTGTCTGGGGATAACCGGATCGGATTCTCGCTAGACAGTTCCTGACACTAGCGATAGCCTGACCTGGGTCTTCGTAGACTCTTCCATTAGATAGGAAATAATAGGATCTGTCTAAGAAGGTCCATATTGGGTTCTCGCTAGACAGTTCCGATCTAATATTAAGGGACAACCTGATCTGGGTCTTCGTGGCCTCTTCCATTAGATAGGCTATATTGGATCTGTCTAAGAAGGTCCATATTGGGTTCTCGCTAGACAGTTCCGATCTAATATTAAGGGACAACCTGATCTGGGTCTTCGTGGCCTCTTCCATTAGATAGGCTATATTGGATCTGTCTAAAAAGGTCCATACTGGGTTCTCGCTAGACAGTTCCGATCTAATATTAAGGGATAACCTGATTTGGGTCTCCGTAGTCTCTTCCATTAGATAGGAAATATAGAATCTGTCTAAGAAGGTCCAGGTTGGGTTCTCGCTCGACAGTTCCGATCTAATATTAAGGGATAACCACGATCTAGGTCTTCGTGGCCTCTGAGGGAAGAATTCCCAACGACTCGAACACCCAGTCAAAACAGCCTAAACCTGTTGACCCTGTCCTTATCCCTTGGCTTTAAACCTAATCTTATCCCTAACCACACTCTCGACCCTTTCAACGAGAAAACAAAGGTTTAGGGTTAGGGCTAAGGACTGGATTGGTGACAGAATTAGGGGATCTTGACTGGATATTTACGGGAACTACAAAACTGTGTGAGCCCAATGCCATACTTTTTCATCATACAGTTCCCTTGGCACAGCAGCAAATGAAACGTCATCGCCTTAAAGCGCACTCCACACAGGACAAAATAATCGTCTAATCTCAGATTCAACGATAGAATAACGAACAGAAAAAAATTATTCTGGAACTTTCAGGCGACGAGGGGCGAGAGGCAGTGTCTGGGTCTACTAATGGAAGTGCTTGAAAGGTTAAATTTAAAAAAAAATGGATTACATAGCCCGGCTATGCTTGTAAGGATATCCGTACAGTTTTTGTCGGGTACGGTCGATGAGCTGTGCCAACACCCTTGAAAACAAATTAACGTACCCTTGTGTTTTGCGGGGATTGCCTGTGTACGGGATACATTTTTGGTCTCGTGCCTTTCCTTCAGCATTTGATTGGGTGCATTTCACCCTTGGATAGATCTTTCCCGGACAGAGAATCAGAGATCCGGAACCACCGCCGCCCCCCCCCCCGCCCCTCCTCGTGAGGACAAAACCACCCTGAAACGCCAGTAAATTACAAAGTAGGGACACAGTTTCGTACGGACCCGACTTCTTTGAACTCTGAACACTTTTCATGCCGGTTTTCTGGTTGAAAGAGTAAGGGGTAGTGTCAGAGATAGGTTACTGGCTTTAGGGTTTGGGATAATGACAAGGTCAGGGACAGCGTAGTTTCGAATGGGTGGTCGGAACGTACCGAGCTCTTTCCAAACATTTACAAGTATCAAAAGAACTCAGGGAAAGTTTGCCGATTCCGATTATCTCCAGAAAACACACTATTGTGCTAGGAGGAAGCGATACGACAGACAGACAGACTGTATCAGAATGATAGGGCAGGAGGAGAGCCTACCAGGTGCAAAAGCCTATGACGCAGAGCTAACTCCACTTACCACCATCCCCACAGCCAGAACGCAAGCAAAGCACCAGCAGCACCACAAGTCGGCTGCACTGGTCATACTTGCAGGGTAGAAACTCCACAGAACTTCACTTTCACACAAAGATCTCCACACTACGCTCCTTAGCAAGACTCCAGACTATGCTCTTCGGCAAGACTCCACACTACGCTCTTCGGCAAAGACTCCACACTACGCTCTTCGGCAAGACTCCGCACTACGCTCTTCGGCAAGACTCCACACTACGCTCTTCGGCAAGACTCCACACTACGCTCTTCGGCAAGACTCCACACTACGCTCTTCGGCAAGACTCCGCACTACGCTCTTCGGCAAGACTCCGCACTACGCTCTTCGGCAAGACTCCACACTACGCTCTTCGGCAAGACTCCGCACTACGCTCTTCGGCAAGACTCCGCACTACGCTCTTCGGCAAGACTCCGCACTACGCTCTTCGGCAAGACTCCACACTACGCTCTTCGGCAAAGACTCCACACAATACTTCAGAACTGGACTCCAAATTGGACTGTACAATCCCTGGTGAAAACCTGATGTTGTCCAGCTAATAAAACATCAAAATTTATGCATTCAAGTCATTAACTTTCAGCGAGTTGTGAGCGACACACGGGCAAGGCTCCCCTGACCATGGTTTACAGATCAAACTGGCTAAGTTAACAGCGTTCAATTTCTCTTTGGTTTAAACTTTTTGTTGTTTTCTTTTGTTTTGTTTTTGTTTTTCAATCTTTGATGATCAAAAGATCAAACTGATAAAAGGCACTGAGTAAAAATCACAAAAACGCCCTCAGCACAGCTCAGATGTGGTCGCATAAAACAGTGAGACATCCCGCCCTACGATTTGCAACCCAATCCATCTATCATCTGGCGGCTGATACGGCAGTATAGAATAGTTAACGTACACAAAACGACAATAAACAATACGGGCATTGGTTGTTAGATATGTTGTATGTGACGATGACATCACCAGTTAATTTAAATTCTGCCTGCGGCCACCTGACGCCCTTTGTTTCAGGGCAGACAATCGCTTTTACCTTATGCCATTATGTAATGACCGCACACTGAGAGAGAGAGACAGAGACAGAGGGAGGGAGGGATCTGTGAGAGAGAAAGAGCGATGGAGGGAGAGAGAGAGAGGGGGAAGGATCTGTGAGAGAAAGCGACAGACAGAGAGAGAGAGAGGCGGGGGAGAGAGAGAGAGGGGGGGGGGGGAATCTGCGAGAGAAAGAGGGAGGGAGGGATCTGTGACAGACAGCGAGAGAGAGGGAGGGAGGGATCTGTGAGAGAAAGTAAGAGAGAGAGAGAGAGGGAGGGAAGGATCTGTGAGAGAAAGTAAGAGAGAGAGAGAAAGAGAGACAGGGAAGTATCTGTGAGAGAAAGCGAGAGAGAGGGAGGGAGGGATCTGTGAGAGAAAGTAAGAGAGAGAGAGAGGGAGGGAGGGATCTGTGAGAGAAAGTAAGAGAGAGAGAGAGGGAGGGAGGGATCTGTGAGAGAAAGTAAGAGAGAGAGAGAGGGAGGGAGGGATCTGTGAGAGAAAGTAAGAGAGAGAGAGAGGGAGGGAGGGATCTGTGAGAGAGAGAGAGAGAGAGGGAGGGAGGGATCTGTGAGAGAAAGTAAGAGAGAGAGAGAGGGAGGGAGGGATCTGTGAGAGAAAGTAAGAGAGAGAGAGAGGGAGGGAGGGATCTGTGAGAGAAAGTAAGAGAGAGAGAGAGGGAGGGAGGGATCTGTGAGAGAGAAAGCGAGAGAGAGAGGGGGGGAGGGAGGGAGGGATCTGTCAGAGAAAGAGCGAGAGCGAGGGAGAGAGAGAGAGAGAGAAAAGAGGGACTGAGAGAGCCAGAGAAGGGGAGATAGATGGCGGGGGGGGGGGAAGAGGGAGAGAGACAGATAGTGAAAGAAAGGAAAAAGACAGAGAGAGAGAGAGAGAGAGAGAAAGCCAGGGAAAGAGTGTGAAAGAGAGAATTGGGGGGGGGGGGCTATTTAAGGAGGCCGGATGGTGGAGGAAGCTGGTGTCCATAACGCAAAAGAAAAATATGGACACACTGGGGGTTGGGGAGGAGGAGGAGGGGGGGGGGGGGGCTCACTCGCTGCTGGACACTTGAGATGTACGGTCGAAGAGAGGAGACATGTGGGAAGCGGGAGAGAGCGAGAGAGCGAGAGAGCGAGAGAGAGAAGGGGAGGGGCTGAGAGAGACGGAGAGAGCCCGAGGGGGGGGGGGGAGGGGTAAAGAGGGAGAAACACAGATAGCGAAAGAAAGGAAAAAGACAAGAGTGAGAGAGGGAGCCACGGAGAGAGTGTGAAAGAGAGAAAGGGGGGGGGGGAGGGGGGTATTTAAGGTGGTCGGATGGTGGAAGAAGGGAAGCTGGTGTCCGCAACGCAAAAGAAAAATATGGACAACAAATGTGTGAATTTGGACACACTGCAGGTCACTCGCTGCTGGGACACTTGAGATGTACGATCGGGCAGAGGAGACAGGTAGGAAGAGGGAAAGAAAGAGAGAGTGAGAGAATACGACACAGAGAAGGAGAGAAAAAGACAGAGAGGGAGACATGCAGCGATAAACAAAACGAGAGATGGGGGGGGGGAGGAGATACACACAGACAGACACACAAACACACATACAGAGAAAGAGGCAGACAGAGACAGAGAGAGTGGCAGATGCAATTAAGAGTGTGAGGAAGAGTATGGGTATGTGATAGAGAGGTGAGATCGTTCAAGGGTTGCTTTATCCTCTGTGATCATCAAACACGAGCCGTACACAATAGTACTTTAGTAGTAGTAAAAACGTATAACTCAGACAGGGCATTTCATTCTATAAAATGATGACAAAATGTGAATCTGACCCAACACTGGCGTGTACGGTCTTATGCCGTTGCACGGCTGTATTTTTCCCTTTTTTGTTAGGGGACCACAGTTCAACTGCAAAGGCTCACTTGATAAAATAATGGGTTGGTTCACTGTTCAGCTGAAGTTTATAATGTAAATACCACAGTCTCCAAACAACAACCATTTGAACAAACAAAAAAATAGAAGTCCAAACATGTAATTTTGTGTCTTTATGCGAGCATATTCCAAATCCCGGGTGTTGGCGGCAGCGCTGCCGAGATCGATGAAGTCAATGCGTTTATACGGCTGTTCGATAATTGTATACATGATGGTATCACTGGTGATCTGCAACCGCAAGCAAAGCCACAGACAAACCGCATGCAGATCTCCGTGTCTGTAATTGACACAAGAAAACTATAATACCATGTAATAGCCCACAGGCAAGCCAAAGACATACTGGATGTAGATCTCTGTGTCTGTAATTGTGTGAGATGTACAAAAGAAAACTATGATACCATGTAATAGCCCACAGGCAAGCCAAAGACATACTGGATGTAGGTCTCTGTGTACGTAACCGAAAGAGATGTACATGTACATTTAACAGGAATAGTTCCGTTCTATTTTTCGTTATCTCTGCAAACTGCAACTTATAACTCGTGGCCTGAAAATAATAGTGTTCTATATAACATAATAATTATAGTTTAGCCCTTTCGCACATTCGGGTATAAACAAATATAAAAAACCGAATTCTTGGCTACGTAATAATACGTATTTATTATCAGGACTTTTTCATGACATTTCATGTATTCTCTATAAGACCTCCCCACCCAAGTCAAGGTTAGGTACCCTTAATTTGCACTGCAATACACAAACATACAATTTAGCATATTGATTCGTATCCTGCCACATGGGCCTTTTTTACTCACTCGTTTTTTTTTCTTTTTACAGTCACTACATAATTCTATTATACAACAGGGAAATCCAATGGAAGAAGAAGTCGGGGACGACAACGCATAAAGATGCAGGACGACCTAAAGGCCTGGCTGGGAATGTGCACCACCAACGGCGTCATCAGGGCTACGGAAGATCGTGAGAGATGGAGGGTCATGATCGCCAACGCCTGCCGGCAGGGCATCTAATGATGATGACATAATTCTCAATTCTTGAAAAGAAAAAAAAAAGGAAGAATAGATTAAACTTGTGGGACACGATAGACACAGATGGAGAGACTTGGCATACCCATCAGCACAGCGCCCCCGTGGCCACTTCCGGGCAAGGGGTCAGTAACCAGTTACCAAAGAAGCTGTCGAAAGTTTCATTGCCACTGAAAAGTTGTGAGATAGAATAATGATGTTGTGTGTTTTTAAATCGAGAAGCGACGTGTGGGCGTGTCTGAATAAACTGACGTGGACTTATTCACGTCATTCACTATATAACTCCCCCATTTCCACTCATTACATACAAAAAAAATATATTATATATATTTAATAAAGTGAATCATAATACGATCAGTTAAAGGGTTAAGTCCCCAACAGTTTAACCCTTTCGCATCCTCTGTTTACATTTCCATGTATTACATACAGAGCCTGCTCCGCTGATAGGAAAACCTGATCTTGCCGTGCCTTCCTCGCCGCCGTCGCCACCGCCACAGATCTATTCTTGTCTCCAGTCCCTGGTCAATACAATCACTGGTCTATTCGCCTCTATCTAGCTAGATTTTCTCCTCTATTGTTATCTCTAATCTCACCTTTCTGCCCTTTCCTGATTATCTTATGTGATTCCTTTCTCTCGATCTCACCTTCACAAATACATACATAACCCACAGCGGAGGTATTAACTACAAAGGCTGCTTTATTCAATACATTTCTTTCAAAGGGGCTGGTGGTAGCCAAGGCAGACAACTCTGTGTAATCAGTTTATTGCCGTGGCTTTGTCTGCCCTTTCTTAACCTTTTCCCCTTCAAGCTCCGGATTTTGGGTCTCCCCTCCCAGTCTCACGAAAAGTTGTCCCAGAAGCCCAAGAAATGCCTAAACATGTAACCATTTAGTATTATATGCACGATAGAGGGTAAGGTGTGATGATTTCACATGGTGAAGACTTCCGTCACGTCTGCTCACCACTTGCCACGTGGCCTGGTTTCATTCACTGGTTCAGAACCAGAAGGTGAGAGTTTCAGCACCTCCCTGTGAACTCGTGGTGTAATAGCTCGTGTTACCACCATACCAGTTAGTTCGTTGACAAAAGCTGAGTCTTCCTTGCCTGTCAGTATTGGTTTGGTTCACTTACGTCACCCAAAATTGTGACGTTGACCGCAAGACATCCCTCCCAATTTGCGCACGGCGGCTGCTCATGCGCGCTTGCAAAAAAATAATAATAAATCTTGGTACAGTGGTTGAGATTGCAAACTCACAAAGATTGGCCGAAACGCTTTGGGAAAAAACAAAAAATTGCCTTGGGACTTCCGACGAAAGATGAAATAAAATTCAAAAGTTGGCAGGAGATCAGGTTCTGTAACGTCAACTGGAACGAACCAGACTGGATCTAAGGAAAATGACACTTTCCGTGGAATTCTGCAAGAATTTTTTTGGTATTTTGGAACAAATAATATTCGCCTATACGTGCCGAAATTTGGTAGAACAATGCTGCCGCCCAAAGGCAGAGAGACGTATCTGACAATACGGCTTTTCTTCTACTTCATTGTCTCTACGAACTTGTCCCAAACATAATTCCTTTATGTCAAAGGCGTATCTGCTATTCAAATAGTAGTTTCCAGTGTGGCAACTGCATAAATACAAGCATTTTATAGTCACGCCACACGCGTCTTTTGCATTTTTTCTCAAAAGTATGAGATGATCAGATGCGTCGCTCTGCCTTAGAAGGCCGGATGAAAGCCGTTATTTGATGGTAAAAATCAACCTTCCCAGATGATGAATTTGAGGATGCAACGACCTGAAGACGACCAGTGTATCAGTTTGATGCCACACTTTGTCAACTGTGTTTTGTCTCGGATTCAGTGTGAGACGTGGACTATGGAGCAACATGGGACCTGGCGCATTGGCAACACTGAAACCAGTTTGTCTCACTGGTTCCCGAGTCCCAAAGCTTGAAGACTACAGGCCAAATACGTCAGGTGTCATAAAGTGAAGGTTTGCAGAAATTCGCTTTTTAAAGTTTGAAAGTCCTTAAGTTGAAAATAGGATGCCTTATCTTAATTTTGCTTCTTTTGCTGGACAGCGGTTGTTTTTCACTTAATCGGGATGAGACAAACAAAGCTAAAGATATTAGCTACGAGCTGAGGCAGGTAACCAAAAAAAAAAAAAAACTAGCATTTTGTGACAACTGACGTTCTTCTCCTGTAGTCTTCACTTGTCTTGGGTCAGCCGGGGGAACCACAGACCTCGTTCACCGAGTCAAAAACAGACGCTAAACAGACGTAAGTGTATGGCCACACGTCGAGCGATGAGCCAAGCGGTGAGCTGCACTGTGGAGAAGAGACGGGAATAAATGCATTAAACCTAAGCAAGGTGTCCACACCACAAGTGATTACCGCTAGCTAGGTGCTCGCCATGAGCGACGATAAGTAATTTGCCATTAAAAATTTAACATCGCTCGCCGCTTAATCTGTGTGTCGTGACCTCTTGCCCTCCTATAGCTTGAAAATCCATAGCTAGTGGTGTGGCCACCCAAGCTCCATCGCTCAGAATACGACCGTCGCCTGATCACAGCGAGCTGGTAGCGGCTCGACATGTGGCCACACTGTAAGACTGAGCTGAGTTTAAAGAAAACACGTCGACATGGCAACCGTCACATTGTGCTAGGAAACGGCAAGACGACCAGACAGAAGATAACAGAATGATAGGACAAAAGAAGACCCTTCCAGAAGCGCCGCGCGCACCAACCACCCGCTTGAGATAGGAGAAAAAACAACAACAACAACAACAACACATCGGCACGATAACGGTGACATTGTGCTCGGAAAAAGCAAGACGATAGACAGAATATAACCGAATCATAAGACAGACGGAGACTTTACCAGAAGCGCCTATGACTCAGCGCGCCACCAGCTTGAGAAATGTATAAAATTTGGATTCTACAATGTTTATAGAAAAAAAGAGCGGAGAAAGGCAGGCTGGAATGTCGTGAAATTCCTCTTTTATATCTGGTATGCCCGCAGAAGAAAAAAGCCTCGTCTTGTTACTCAACAGAGAGATCCTGAGGCAAGTAAAAACATTAGCTACGTCTAGACTAAAGTGTCCTGACTCGGAAAGTGAGTAAAAATGTGACAAACAAAGCGGTCACGTTGAGAAGTCTGGTCTTTCCTTTTCCTTTGTGTTTTATTGTATCAGTTGTGTATGATTTCTTACGCGATACTTTGCTACATGCAAACTACCCCTCCACCCCATTCCTGTCCCTGATCCTGTAGTAGGTAGGATCGAGCACCTAGCCTTCTCGGATAAGGACGAAAAATTGGGAGGATCCGTGTGCACACTGCGCACATTAAAGATTCCTTGGCAGTTGGAAATCGAAAAGAGCAGGCCGTCAAAGGCCGCTGCCTGGGCAAAATTCTAAAAACACGAATCCCAACAACAAGAAAAATTAAAACATGAAAATGGAAAAGAGCAGGCCGAACAGGCCGCTGCCCGGACAAAATTCTAAAAAAACGCATCCCTATCACAACAAGAAAAATTAAAACATGAAAAGCGTGAGGTGTAAATGCCAAGGGCAGTGAACCTCATTTCTACTCTGATTCAAGCCTTGCAGCGACCCCACAGAAATCTATGGGTTAATTGCTTGTTGTTTTTCCATTTCGTCAATCTCGGCATGTTAGACGGTGTCAGATATACAAACGTATCCGTAGAACTCGCTGTGACCAGCAAACCTAATATTCTAATTCTATTAAAGATAGCCACATGAGAGAGGGGTCATAACCTCGTTTGACCCCGTGCTGGATTATTTTCTTGACATCAATTGGTTAACATTTATCTCCACTTGTGATTGGCTGGTCAGCGATCTATCGATGATGTCATAATCGTATCACTTTTATCTCTTCTAAACGGGTCACTGTGACTCAGATTTTTTTTTTTCCTCGCTTGCACTCCAGCGATAACCTAATTCCATTTCACCACGGATCTGTTATCTGCATTAAGGCGGACACTCTACACTAATTCAAACAAGATTTGGTTTCGTCAAGCAGCCCCAGCTCCCAGATGTTCAGGGAAGGAGAAGAAAAAAAAAAAAGAAAACTGCCTTTTTTGCTACTCGTTCTGAATGGGTCAAAGTTAACATACAAGTCATTATCTGTTCTCTTGCGTCAGATGTCACAAATTTGGTCTACTGACTAATGTAATGTTCTGTACACTTAGTGACTTCCAAACAAAATTGTTCAGCAGAATAGTTTTTGGGTCCGTCTTCTGGAAAGGCCAAAGCCACCATACACGTCAGCTCTGTTCTCTTGCGCCAGATGTCGCAAGCTTTCTCCACTCCACTGACTAACACATTTTCAATGACATGGAAACAAATACAATAACTGCCAAGCAAAATATATTTTCGCTCCTTGTTCTGAATGGACCAGAGCCAACACACATTTCTGTCCTCTTGCGTCAGATAATAATAATAATAACAATAATAATGGAGGAAATGTACACAGCATGTCTCCACGGAGTAGAACAAAAACGCTTTACAATGAAATAGTGACATATTTTCTCTCTCTCTCTCTCTCTCTCTCTGTGTGAATATCTTTCTCTCTCTCTCTCTCGCTCTCTCTGTGTGTGTCTCACCCCCCCCCCTCTCTCTCTCTCTCTCCCCCTCTCTATGTGTCTCCCCCCCCCTCCCTCTCTATCTCTTGCTCTCTCTCTCCCCCCCTCTCTCTCATCAACTAATATAATGTTATATACACTGAGTGACTTCCAAACAAAATGTTAAGCAGAATATTTTTTCGTTCCTTCTTCCGAAAAGGCCAAAGCCAACACATCTGAGCTCTTCGGTCAGATAATAATAATAATAACAACAGTGGATTGATTAAGAGTACATTTACATGGCGCCTATCTCCACATATTAATGAAATAATGACACCCCCCCGCCCTCTCTCTCTCTCTCTCTCTCTCTCTCTCTCTCTCTCTCTCTCTCTGTTTCACGCCTTTACAAAGCATACTAAAGCTTAACGGAGACACCACGTTTGGGAAAGTGAGAAAACCAACCCGCTGGAACTTTAGGGATGAAGATGTCACCAACTTCGTCTACTGACTTAATAATTGGTGAGTTTCTCACCTTCCCGTGCCCTTTACTTGTAGGACTGGTGTATCACGATCTCTTAACAGCACTTCGTTTATTAACTCGTTTATTCAACACGAATTATTTTTCCCATTTTCGCGGAATTGTTTCTCTAGACAGATCACCATTAAAGAACACTGCCAGCGTTCTTTCGCAACCACAGGACTAACGCAGGAACGCTGTGAGAGCCGATCCGTGTTTAGAAAGATTAATGACTTCAGAATATTTACCAAAACAAATGGCCACGTGGCCCTGACAATAATTAGGTCATGACGTCAGTGTCATCAGACAAATAACTTTGGACCTTGGACCAGAAACACAAAGGTTTCGTATCACCACACGTGTGGGAGACCTATTGGCTAGGCCAGTACACTGGACATTCTAGTGTTTAAAGCGTGGTTACATTTATAACGTGTATATAATGAAACTGACAGAAGATCTTTGCTGCAAATCTTGTCCTTGCTTGTCCTCCTTACGCATTCTTGGCGCTCATCACGAATAAAAAAAAAAACAACAGAAAGACAGACAAGAAACGACTGACGATCCACAACGAAGAAATACGAAGAGAACGGAACCACAATCAAGAATAAGGAGCCAACAGCACTAGGCTGAGGCCCCCGAGAAACAAAGGACCCCATCTTTGCTGCAAGATGACAGCCAACGTCATGGTTGGTTTGAGGATGCTTCTGGTAGACCCTCCTCTTACCCTATCATTCTAGTATATTCTGTCGTTCGTCTTGCTTTTCCCTAGCGTACAATTACAATGTGATCGGTATCGTGTGGACGAGCTTTCTCCAAACTGAGGTGTCCAGCAACACAAAAGGGATGTCATTCAAATGGAAATGTTTCCTAAGATGACAGTTATCGCCATATTCCCTCCCCGTCATAATTTCTAAGCATTCTGTTAACCACTGATTTTTATCCAGCATCACAAAAGGATAAGATACAAAATGGAAATTCTTTCCTAGGATAATACTACCAAAATATCTTCCTATCATACTTTTAAAATCATACTTTTGAACCGTTGATTTTCTGTGTTATTTCGTAAGTAAAGAGTGGAGAAACGGGTTGTACAAAATCACACTAGCTCCCACCTCCTTTTGTCATTTATCGTAATATATATGAAATCTTCGACTTTGTCGTTGAAAATGCCCATTTATTTTGCTTCTACAAAGTCAGTACATGTAGGCTATTTCAAACAAACACCAAATAAATATGACGGACGAACTTAGGACTGCGTTAAAAAAGGTGTCTTTAAACAAACAGACAGACAAATACACATGACAAACAAACAGAATTGAAAATGACACATTTAAAACTGCGTAAAAAAAAAAGGTGTCTTTAAACAAACAAACTAACTAACACACAGAACAAACGACGGAACACACAGGGCAAACAAACAGAATTCAAAATGACAAATTTAAAACTGCGTTTTAAAAAAATGTCTCTATAAACAAACACACACACACATACAGACCAGAATTATTACATTTAATGACAGAGTTCATGACTAACCATCAGCTGAGAGGCTAAGGTAACAATCACACTGGCATGCCGCCAGCCGAAGTTTAAGGTCACGATCACACCTGAATACAGCCAATATTTTACTAAGTGACATAATACGTTTGGTATTTCCAGTGGGACGCGGCATTACTGCGTTAGTGAGCAAACAGATCACTTCATTTTTGTGCGTACCTCAAACTATTCCAAATGACAATTTTGGTCAAACCTGAGCAGAACGGTTTAATCGATGTCGCCACGTGAAACATATTTTCGAATGCGAGATCTCTTGCACCCAGGGCAAGTACTCTACCCACCAGGCCCCTGTGCCTGCTCATACCAAAGAAAGAAAAACGGAAAAATAAAAGAAGAAACTGAGAAGAAATAACCTGCTACCCGTAGACTTTTGAGAATAAAGAATGAGTTCAAAGAGAGAGTGAAGGGTGTTTAAAGACAGAACGAACGAACGAATGTGCAAACTAACGAAAGCTGAAAAGACAGAAAGATCGACATGAGACACAGCAAGGACAAATAAACGTCACAGAAGGGGAGAGTTCCCAAACCATATAATATTACAATTTCATGGGCGCGGACAGACATACAAAAGCACGTACGAGACCTGTAGGCGACCTCTGACAAATTTATCTGAACTTGTTCCCGTTTGCATATATCTGTGTTTTGATCATTGTACGCCACATACACAATTACAGACTAGCTCTGAGTTTGAGTTAAGTTTGGGTTTTTACGGCGCGCCAGCACGACAACGGCCACTCTGCGCCTTTCACAGACTTTTAGAGTCATTTCTTTACGTTCAGTACTTTCAGAACTTCATCACTTCAAATTTCACCAATACAATTAAACAGTTCCGTATAAACTTTACTCTCTTCAAATGCGGGATCTGGAACAGATATCGATGATCATGGTTCGCCACTCATTTCTCGGCTCGGATGCTCTCAAAAAGCCCATATTGTCCGGGTTTTTTCCCTGTCGCCCATCTGTTCAAACTCTCTAGATATGTTATTCTTTGTCTACTTTTTTTTTTCCCTCTATTTTCCCAGTTAGAGCAAGGTGTTCAAGTCCTTTGTGTCGATTCAGGTGCCCCATGAACTTTAAACTACATAAACTTTACTACACTGATAAATTCTCAACAATTGCTTGGTACAGATCTGAAAATAATTTGCCGCTAGCAGATACACAAACGTAACTTAATTGGAACACTGTCAACCTAGCCTATGATCGACGGACCGAGTATAATTGACCGACTTTCTACAACAGCCTAATAATATGCGTACAATGTTTACTGCCAGGTACAGGTGGGTTGGACGGTCAGGCATGATTGTCGTTTAGTGTATGTGGTCAAGGAGGGGAGGGGGAATGTCTGTCTGTGTGCTTGGGGGGAAGAGGAGGGAAGTGTTCAGAGCCCTGGCTGGCACTGCCACCTGAGACAGAACAAGGGTCACCTGTAGGTCACGGCCGTCACCCTCACAAGTTAACATACCCTTATATGAGAGTAGGAATCATGTTAAGAATGAGACACGGAGAGAAAGAATAAAATTTCTCTCTTCCCCCCCCCCCTCTCTCTTTTTCTTTCTGTCTTTCTCTATCTCTCTCGCTGTCTTTCTCTCTTTCTATCTCGCTGTCTTCCTCTCTCTCTATCTTTCTCTCTCTTCTCTGTCCTTCACTCTCTCTCTCTCTCTCTCTCTCTCTCTCTCTCTCTCTCTCTAGTAAAGCGTGTTCCTCTTAAAGATTAGAACAGCCACGCGGATATTTGTAATATTTTAATCACACCAACAGGTAAATCAAAAAATAAAATTATTAAAAATTCAAATAAAGACAAAAAAGTTACAAACGAATATTTGATGACTCAACGGCAACTATAATTATTAATACACGCTTTGATCAATCACACGCTGGAGTGGAGTGTTGGATATCTTAATTAGTCTGCTCAGCATATTGTCATAAAAATCATCTTGTGTATGTCGACTGTGAATTTGACTAATACAATTTACTGAAGATCAGTCCTCAGGTCTAAAAGGACTTACGTCACATTTTTTCAAAATTTGAAACTTTTCCTGAGGAAATGAGTTTTTTATCCATTCCTA
Source organism: Onchidella celtica (assembly GCA_963931925.1). NCBI lineage: Eukaryota > Metazoa > Mollusca > Gastropoda > Systellommatophora > Onchidiidae > Onchidella > Onchidella celtica. Next base: position 7,661,006 of record OZ007577.1, read on the forward strand.
AATCCACTTTCATCAACATGTGGAACAAAGAATGTTCGAGTATCCTTTGGCTGCAGTGAGGATTTCCTTTTGATCAGATTTAGCACACAAAAAGTGCTCGTCTATAATGGCAATGCCACAAATGCCAACGAAGGATATTTTAAAAACCGTTTATCCATTCACTCTTGGCCTCGGCCGACTTAATTCGTAGGCTTGACACAGAAGAAGAATGACATGTGACAGTGCACTGGTATGCGACGGAGGGTCCGCTGGAGTGGATTGTTCAAACCCCCTTATAAAAGCCAAGCAATCAACCATGTCAATTCTTACCTCAGTGCTAAACAAACACGTCATGGCACCCGGGTCGAAAGTCTTCACTCCAGTGACCAGTTGGTACGTGGATGTTTGCACTGTTAGATACTAACCGACCAGCCGTTTTTGTATGGATAAATTCTGCACTTTTGTATCCAGTGTTTGATTTGTCATTCCACCAGTCAAACAGCACAGTCACAGAGTGACAAACACCTTGATCTCTTACAAGACCAGCTCAATCTGCCGTGTTGCCGTAGACAGGGTTCCTGCACCTCTTTAAGAAATTTTTTCCAGGAGTTTTCCAGGAGTAGAATGCTAAATTCCAGAGCTACTTAAAGGTCAGAAAATAAGAGAAAAAACAAACAAACGGTAACTCTGATTCTCCCGCTTTTTTATGTTTTTTTTTCTTCATACAGGGCAAATTTCAGGGCTATTCCAGGGGGTAATTCACCTTTTCCAGGAATTTTCCAGGTTTTTAAAATAAAAATTTAAAATTCCAGGGGTGCGCAGGAACCCTGAGTAGAAAACGTACCCAATAGGCCGAAAACAAAACGCGACCTGAGTTCTTGTTAGTTCAATCTCCATTTTCTGAAAAACTGGAGGTCTTTTAGTATGTAGAAAATGTATAACAAATGCAACACTTTGACACTTGTTTAAACTGTGTGGTGGCACTTATCAAGCTGTTTCACAGTTCCGGTTTATTTTAACTCCTAGTCATAATGCTAAAGCCGCAAACGTTTAATGTCGAATTTCTCAGTTGTGGGGAGAGAAAAAAAGGAGTTGGAACATACAAGAATTAAAGTCGTGATATCTTGATTTCGTATTAGAATGGCACACGACACAGGAATTGCTGTGGCCGTGGATGTGGTGGTTGTTGCTGCAGCCATTGGTGTTGCTACCTACTGTTGTTGGTGGTACCATTGTAGCCGTGGTTGTCATATCCGCTGTTGTTACTGCATGCTACGGCTGCCGCCGCATCCGTTGTTGTTATCTGCTACGGCTGCCGCTGTGGTTTGTTATTGTGGTAGCTTTTGTTCTTGCTGTTCTGTAAGCTGTTGTTGTTGTTGTTGCTGTTGCTCTGCTGTCAACATCAGCAATACAAAGAACCGTCGACATCGGGAAACAGATGACTCACAGCCACGCGACACCTGGTAACATAATTATGGCAAGAGATGCCAAAATGTCTGTGGGTGTTTGTGTGTGTCTTTTCGGGGGGGGTCCTGTATCCTATTCTGGTTAACATCAGCATAACGGCGAACCATAATTGTGGACGTAATACCATAATTACTGTACCCCACCTATGGGAAGAACCTTCGACGTCGGAAAAGAATTAGGTAACAGACAGGCTTCTTGACTTTTGACTACGGACGCAAATAGTTGTATATGTTTGTTTGCGTATGTGTGAGTTGGGGGTGGGAGTGGGGGGGGGGGGGAGAGGAGCCCGGATCTCGCTCTGATCAATGTCAGCAAACTTGAGAAACTTTGGATATCAGGAAAGAGCTGAGTGAAAAGCCCAGGGATACCCTTGAAGTTCTGGCCAGGGATGCGGCAAATCAATTTTGATGACAGTTGGAGAGACGACGACATTTTACGACCTACGAAGCTCGCTGATCAAAAGTCCGACGGGAGGGAAGGGCTTGGGAGTATAAGACAAGGAGAGAGAGAGAACAAAAAGACTGACGGACAGACAGACAAACCAGGCCACTTTTATATCTAGCTGTTTGGAGAACAATGCTGAGCTAGAGAAGCCTGCGCGGATCATCAAAATCATTGACTTCAGAAGAAGTGCAACAACCCTACACCCACCCACACCCAACCATTCTAATGTCCAAAGACACAACAGTTTTCAGGATACGGCTGTAAATTTAAGCTGGGGGGGGGGTGGATCTGGGGGAGGGAAAGAGAGATGCATGTAATAAGGAGTGACAGTGAGAGAGTGTGTGAGAGAGAGAGAGAGAGAGCGAAGGGAAACGAGAAAGACAATGGGTGAAGAAAGAGAGAGAGAGAAGAGTGAAAAAAGAGGGGGGGGGGGAGAGAAGCAGGGAGAGGAAAAAGAGGAGGGGGGCAGAGAGAGAGAGAGAGAGAGAGAGAGAAAGAAAGACCGTCGTCTCTACTCACACTCCATCATTCACACAGTTCAGAAGACACCCCCAGCCAAACTTTAGCATCTGAACTGACATGTCGACAATATCGTATCATCCACTTATCTATCCTGGTCACCACCCTAGGTGCGCCAGATGGCTATAAATAGTGACATGATAACCCCAGTGGACTCCCACATATCACCGAGGCTCGGGTGGACGTGTCTGACAAGCCACAGACAAAACGTGTCAAACCAGCGCGATCATCAATTTGTGTGCACTCAATCAAGTCAACTTAGATCAAGTTATGAACCTCGTCTTAGGTCCCACTACATCAGGGATCCTCAAACTTTTTCCCCATTGTTCAACCTTGGAAATCTGGATTTCCCATTGACCTCCAGCAAAAATTAAATAAAAAAAGGATGCAGCAGCTATTATCGCTACATAATATAGTAAAAACAGACGCTCCGTTTTGATGATTTTCCCTCTAAAAAGTTGGCACATAGATAGATAGATAGATATAGATAGACAGACAGACCGACCGACAGACAGACAGACAGACAGACAGACAGACAGATAGACAGATAGATAGATAGATAGATAGATAGATAGATAGATAGATAGATAGATAGATAGATAGATAGATAGATAGACTTTCTCTGCCAGGCTGTTCAAGATAGACAGACAGAATGACAGCCAGACAGATGGGTAGACCCCAGCCCCCATCCACAAAGCTGATAAAGTTGCATTATTATTATTGCTAACCCTAAACCTAATCCTTCAAACTAAATAGAGAGAAAAGAACTAAAAAAAAAATGAGTCCAAATAAATAAATTACACGTAATTCACTTGAAAAACAAATACGAAGGACTTTAAAGTGATGTTTACGGCAAGACATGCTCCCACCCCCCCCCCCCCCCAATTAACGAGCCCATACAAATCATTTCGATATGTAATCAAATAAATATTTGAGTCACGGCTGGTATTTTTGTCTCTTTCCTTTTTTTCTTTATTCTACTATAAATAGCTGTCAAATTTGCATACCCAAAGCTAAGTCAAACTCTGAGCCGAACAGGCCGCAGCCACGGGCAAAATTAAATTTAAAAATGTATCCCTACCACCCCTACCCCTTCCCCTTCACCCCGCCTCTCCCCCAAAATGAAAAACCCCGCCGACCGGCACTGCGCTGTGGCGACGACATGTCTGCTCCAGTTACGTAACTAGGCTGCAATGACACTGACTATGGCAAATTTCCCAAATGGGATTAAAGAAGTATACAAAATACAAAAAAATAATAATAATAAACGTTGAGAACTTATGAAACCTAACAACCCCCCCCCCCCCCCATATATTTGTCTGTCTTATCGACCCCTGAAAATCAATAGCGACCACTTCTGGAACCTTCCACTCGAGTATGTGCACCACATAAAAATACCAACAGGCACTACAAGGGCTATGGGTAAAAGACAGGTGGGTGGGTACTCATGACCTAGCTGCGCGGGACTCAAGTGAACTGCAAGGATTACGACCAACATGTGGGCAAGGCCGTTATTAGAAAAGTTGACAGGAGGCAATAAGGAGGCGTGATTTATGGTGAAGTCGATAGGTACATCCAGCCAAATTATACTGCTCGAGCTGAACATGTCAGTTTACAGCTTACATCAGGTGTTACCGACCTTTTTCGTCAGGATTGCCTCTGGTAACTTTCGAACATAACCCCCCCCCCCCCTCTTCCCCCTTAGCTGGGGACACATTGGTCTAGAGGCAAGGTGCTCGCCTCTCATGCCGAAGGTACCAAGTTCGATCCCCCGGCCGGTGCGTGCATGCATTGTTGGATTTTTTTGATTTTTTTTTTGGACGGTGGGAAGGGTCCCTGTCCCTGATCCTATGGTAGGTAGGATCAAGCGCCTAGTCTTCTCGGATAAGGACGAAAAACTCGGAAGGCCCATGTGCACGCTGCGCCCATTAAAGATACCTTGGCAGTTGAAAGTCGAGAACAGCAGGCCGAACAAGGCCGCTGCCCGGACAAAATTTCAAAAAAGAACAAAAACAAACAAAAAACTCATCCCTCGCACAAAAACACACAGAAACAAGAAGAAGGTATATAAAAACAAGAAAAGTGAGGTATAAATACCATGGACAACCAACCTCCTAAAATAAAGACCTAGACACTCCTGTTTTGTTCGGTAAGTTGAGTTTATACTTTTCTACCATAGTGTAATAGCGGGTAGTTGGCAGGCGATTCTGGTAGAGTCTCCTTCTGTCCTATCATTCTGTTCTAGTCTGTCTATCTTCTTGCTTTTTTCTACCACAATTTGACCGTTATCCTGTCGATGTGCTGTCTCCTAAATCAAACTCATTATTTAATACAGCAACTAACGAAAGGGGGGGGGGGTTTAATACGCTGTTTTAATAGAATTGTTGCTTTAAATTGACCCCCCCCCCCCCGGGCTGGGAATCCCTGGTGTTTACACGTTATCTCGGTCGATCTGACTTACCTTCAGTAGTTATCCCCCATCCCCATCTCCTTACACCTCGATCTCTTTCCACCCTCTCTCCAACTCCTCACTTTTGAGAAATCACCCCCCCCCCCCCCCGGGCTGTCAACAGTTTCCACTCGTCCGTCAGCGGCTTGCATATTCAAGTACAGGGGTTGATGTGAAACTTATGCAATGCGAGACGCCAAGTCTTAATTTCCTTGCTTTTAAGTTTTAGCCTGATCTTCTAATTAAATCTTCTGTTTGTGCTCCTGTCCTGAAAGCTTCTAATGATTTGGACATTTGGGTCGACCATCTTCGTCCGTCTTCTAGACAGAAACTTTTTTTTTTTGCTGTCGTGGTCTCTTTGCCTGAGTCCGTTTTCAAATTTGCATTATTTTGGTATGCAAGCCTTCAATTCTTGGCTTCGGGAGAGAGAAAGAGAAAGAATGAGACAGAGACAGAGACAGAGAGAGAGAAACACAGACAGAGACAAGTAGACAGACAGACATATGAGACAAAACAGGCGTAGGACAAGAGACAGACAGACGCCCGGACCGACAAGGTGAGACAGAAAACAGACAAACAGTGAGGCAGGCAGATAGACAGACAAACAAACAGACAGACGGGCGAACCGTCAAAGTGAGACAGAAAACAGACGTGCAACAGACAGAGAGACAGGCAGACAGACGAACAGACAGAAGGACGGGCCGACAAGGTGAGACAGAAAGCAGACAGACAAACAGGCATTAGAGAGACAGAAAGCAGACAGACAAACAGGCATCAGAGAGACAGAAAGCAGACAGACAAACAGGCATTAGAGAGACAGAAAGCAGACAGACAAACAGGCATCAGAGAGACAGAAAGCAGACAGACAAACAGGCATTAGAGAGACAGAAAGCAGACAGACAAACAGGCATTAGAGAGACAGAAAGCAGACAGACAAACAGGCATTAGAGAGACAGAAAGCAGACAGACAAACAGGCATTAGAGAGACAGAAAGCAGACAGACAAACAGGCGTTAGAGAGACAGAAAGCAGACAGACAAACAGGCATTAGACAGAAGGCAGACAGACAAACAGGCATTAGAGAGACAGAAAGCAGACAGACAAACAGGCATTAGAGAGACAGAAAGCAGACAGACAAACAGGCATTAGAGAGACAGAAAGCAGACAGACAAACAGGCGTTAGAGAGACAGAAAGCAGACAGACAAACAGGCATTAGACAGAAGGCAGACAGACAAACAGGCATTAGAGAGACAGAAAGCAGACAGACAAACAGGCATTAGAGAGACAGAAAGCAGACAGACAAACAGGCATTAGAGAGACAGACACAGGCGGAGAGAGAGAGTGGGAGACAGACACGGGCAGAGAGAAACAGAGAGAGACAGAAAGCAGACAGACAAACAGGCATTAGAGAGACAGAAAGCAGACAGACCAACAGGCATTAGAGAGACAGAAAGCAGACAGACAAACAGGCATTAGAGAGACAGAAAGCAGACAGACAAACAGGCATTAGAGAGACAGAAAGCAGACAGACAAACAGGCATTAGAGAGACAGAAAGCAGACAGACAAACAGGCATTAGAAAGACAGACACAGGCGGAGAAAGAGAGTGAGAGACAGACACGGGCAGAGAGAGACAGAGAGAGACAGAAAGACAAACAAACAGCGAAGGAAGCAGAGACTGAGATTCGTTCCGACAAATCAATATCTACCAAGTGTCACAGAAATTATGTCATGACCAGATATGCAAATTGCAAATAACTGTATCGCAATGAATCAGATCTTAAGAAAATAATTCGAAAAGTTAACACAAAAAATGTCATGGTGTTCTACAATAAGCCAGGATAAACAGCCTTGCTCGGGGTTCTCGGCCTCTGGAGATAAGATGAGCGGCTGACGCATTTCCTGTAAGATCAAGACACGAAATACTGTACATGTATTTTTTTGTTCGAAGGTTTGCTGAAAAAAAGATGACAGTAGAGAGATTGTTGAAACAATGTCACGTTTATCTGTAACTATGTCATGCTGACAAAACGTCACTACGGCAGTGACATTATGCGTCAGACGTACGCCACAAGGCAACTGATGGTTCACTGCATTTCCTGAGCACGAGGGCTATCAGAAAATAATAAAAATAGGAAAAGAAATAGGAAAATGTAATAATCCAACAGAATCATAATGGCGTAAGTCACCAAATGGCAAGAAAAGAAACAGTTTTTTCTTAACATCTCAAAACTTTCCAAAATCACTAATGCCATTAGTGTAGAGCACTGACGGTATAAATAGTCCTTAAGTTCCACAACGCTGGACGTGCGTTGGTGCCACTAACAAAGCTGTCCACGGAAACGAATCTTATTACAGAAATGCAAAGTGACGTCTTACATTGTTTCCCTGACTCCAGTCCAACTCAATTTCGTGATGCACCTCCCAGTGATAATTGAAGCACAGGGTGTCGGTGTCACTATGACCCCCTAGCCGGGCCAAAGAAATGATGACGAACGGACGACCCACGGGGAATAGCAAGAGTAAAACAAAAATAAAGAAATGAAGAATGACTCGCGGTCTCATGGTATCGATCACTGTGTTTTTTGTTCTCTGTTTTGTTTTGTTTCTTCAAAAGTTTCCATTGCAATCAATTGCAACGGCTCCACTAGTGTTGAATCACAGTAAAACATACTACAGCCCCCCGGCGCTCAAATGGCAATTGAAAAGTGTTTTTTCCAAAACTGGGTTTAAGTCAAATTTTGCATGTTATGGCCTCCTTTCAGATAGTCATTCAAATTTGGTGTGAGACGCGGTGCAAGTGTTCAGTTAAGTCAGAGACTCCCTGGGACCATTTCGTGCTTGAGCCGCCCGCTTTAACTACCAGGCCACTGCACCAGCACCCCACTAGTCTGTCCAACTCCAGCTGTTTTCGCGCCGAGCTGCAGGTGTGATATGATAAAGTGTTCAGATATGGATCGCACACAATAATTACTACATGTATATATATACCTGT